>OX421499.1:4662294-5262294 GCA_949126835.1 Anisus vortex
AAACTATATTCTTGAAGCCCAAATCAATAAAAAAAAAAAAAAAAAAAAATTGGTTACTTATATAGCGCTTCTATCCATGCTATTTTAGCATGCTCAGTGCGCTCTGTAAACACAATGCTGCCTGCTGGCGCAAATATGCTTACAGGCCCAAAACTCCTGCAGGGCGACAGGGATCCGCCGATGGCCGGGCTAGAACCCGCGACGTGTCAGTTGGTTTTTGGTTGACAGTCCGGTGAACTAACCGCTGGACCAGCCGGCTTCCATGTGACTTTCACTTATCTATAAAATTATATTTCCAAAACACTGACATGTAAATATATTTCAAGTGACTTAGACTTCCTTTTAATCGTATACATTTATTCTAATTATAAGTGCTTTATACATATAACTAGCTTTTTTGTTAATACGTTAATAGTGTAGTTAGTGTAATCAAAGACTATAAGAAGATGGACCGCCTGCTATATTTTTAGAGCTTAACGCTTGTTTTTTCCGTGTGCAGCCAATAACATTGTCCTAAATGACGCCTAAATGTGCCTAAAATACAACTGTATACAACTTTCGATTTCAATCTTTGTTTTCCATTGAGAACATCATAACGAATTAATAAACCGGAAGTCTAGAGCAGGGGTCGGCAACCTAAGGCACGCGTGTCATACTTGGCACGCAGAACAATTTTCAGTGGCACGCAAGAGACATTCAAGAAGATTTTAATGCAAGTCAAATTAACGTACGTCAGCATAATTAGTGGGTGCTGCATGGCGAACTACATGGGAATCACACTGGATGTCGACTGTTTTAGTTCAGGAATGTTTGTGTGCAAAAATTTCATTATTGTGCTTGCGATTTGTGATTGAATCTATTGTTAGTCAATTTTATAGTTTCTTAAGTCTCTTCTAGATGAATATTGAGTTAGGTGAAGTCTTGGATAGATTCGTTTCTTGACTTGAAGCAATCAAGGTGTATCGTGATAAAAAAAAATAATTCCGGTATTGAACGAGGAGAACTGACTGTTGAAGCCGATGTTTCTGAATGACATGGTGACACATTTCAGTGAGTTGAACTTGCATTCACAAGGAGAGGGTCGAAAAGAACTGGAAGTGTTGGACCACTGGAATGGATTTGCATTGAAACTGGACATATCTTGCCGTAAAATCAATTTCAAAACATTTAACTCTTTCCCTAATGTAAGGCAAAAGATAGATGAGCTTTATCAGAAGTACAATAAAGCACTCAATGTGGAGTTTTCTAAACAAAGTCAAGACTTTTTAATTCATGGACTCGTGTTTTCATACACATTAAGCCTTACTGGCATGATCTTACTGAAATCTACGAAGATCTGGATCTTTTTATAGTGGAGGAAAATTGGCATTTTTTTCATTTTAAACCTCTGAAAAATGGGCATCGAAACGTGACGATTTGCGGAAAATCTGAAATAAATAGCTACTTAGGAAAGTCATCTGTTGTTAACTACTTTCAGCTTTTGCTTTAATTTACAATAGTGAACATATTTTATCGCACATAAAAGCTGTTTTAAGCATACCAAGAAGTCACTTAAACTTGACCACTCAGAAGTGACTAAATGTGTCGCCTACCTGACATTGAACAATTAGCGAAGAGCATTTAAGGAAAAGGCGCTTTTTAATTGATACAAGCTAATTACATTTTAAAAAAGTTTGTATGCTCATCTATCTTATTTAGGCATAAATATAATTATTTCTAAAACGATTCTTTTTTGTTTTATTAATGTATAAATATAACAGGCTTATATAATGTAACTATTGTAATTAATAATGTTTAAAAAAAAACTCCTGATATTGACTTTGATGATGTAGAAAATGTTCATTTACAACGAATATGAATTTTATACATCTAATTACACAATTAAAAAGAAAGAGCACAATGCTGAATTTGTATCAAGAAATAATAATTTTAAAGAAACACTAGATCTAGTTATATTAATTTTTTTTTAAAACTCGTTTGGCATCACTTGCATTAAAATTTGGAGAATTTCATTAAAGGGAGATAATTAACCACTTTTACTTTGCGTTAATATTTTTAATGTTTCTTCTTTTTTTGTTTCCTGTTTTAAAAAATGGCTTACATTTTATAACTTTAAAATTATCAAACTATAAGACAGTATTGAACATTATATAAATTTTATATGACTAAAGAATGTATATGTACAGATTGAAACATTACATTAACTACCCAGTTTGTATGATCCTTACGTATCAATTCCGTTTCTCTGCAATTACAAGGGCGGGTAGAAAAAACTTCACCAGTAATAATTTATAAGATGAAATCTCAGAAATCTCAGTTATGCAGAGATTGAAATGAAACGAATTCATAGCTAGTACTATAATAATAATATAGTGACAACTTAATTAAATGTTGATGCATTATCCATATATGTCTAAGTTGAGAAAAAAATTGTGTATTAGCTATGAATGGATTAAATAAAAAAGCTGCTAATAACAAACAGGTTTCTTTGTTATTAAATATAAAAAGTTTAAATTATTTTCTCTACAATACTCCTTTTCTTTTGGTCTTGGTCTTGCTACGTCACTAAATAAAATGTCTTTTAAAAATAATATAGTTGAGTAGTTTGACTTTCATGCTGTTGGCACGCTGTTGGCACGCTGAATGAGTTAGAAATCCTAGTTTGGCACACTATAAGCAAAAGGTTGCCGATCCCTGGTCTAGCGGACCTAGCGCGATCGGAAATTCCGCAACTAAGCCTTTCAAGTTACCAAAATAGCAGAAATATCAAAGCAAGCGGCCCATCTTATTATAGTCTTTGGTGTAATTAGTTCAAGCCTCAATTTGCGCATAGACATTTATTATGGAGGCGCTATCCATTCTTTTTAGAGATCAGTGCTTATCCATTCCAGCAGACACAAATTTCTCTTCCACCTGTTCCCCTCCCCACCTCACGCTGTAGTCTGATAACGCCTTTAACTGTTTGCGTGTCCCCTTTTTAATCTCTAAGGCGACCTCCATCCTTTCACTGATAACCTTTGACCCTTGCGCCTTTTTTTTTTTCTTAAAATTTAAATTTATAGTTCTTTATGACCCCGGCTACAATCTTTAGTTTTAATGTCGCTGTTGGGTTTTTTTTTGGTGAGGTTTTTTTTGGTTTGTTAATACTTTGAAAAAAAAAAATGTTTTATAAGTTTAGTTTGCATGTTTTATTATGTCGTTTTTTTTTTATCAGACGCTCCTTTCATCTTTAGGAGCTCTCTCTCTCTCTCTCTCTCTCTCTCTCTCTCTCTCCCTCTCTCTCTCTCTTTCTGTTTAGGTTTGCATACATATGTGACATATGACATATTATGTCTACCCCTGTGGTAGAACGGTGTTAGACCGGTAGCTCGCTGGGTGGGTGTACCGAAGGTCCTGAGTTCGAATCCTGGTAAAGGATATCATTTTGTTGTGTCCCTGGGTCCTAGCCAGCCCCGAAATGTACCTGTATTAAGCTGGGGTAAAGTAATGGGCGATTACACACAGACACATATTTCCAAAGTATGCCTTGGACACGGAAACTAATGAACACTGCTTAATCAGCCTTATGGATCTAATTAGTAGTCTTTTTTGATTCATCAATATATTCTAAATCTACACGTTGCATAAATCTGAATATCTATTTACCGGATATCTATCTATGTATCTATCCATCTTTCAATTCGGCTGTTTGTCCGTCTTTTTTTTTGCTATCTACCTATCGCCTAACCACGCTATCCTCCCCCTAAAAATGCACCAATCGTCCAATAGCCAACTCCCCCCCCCCCCCCGGCCTCTTAATTTACTTAAAAAAAAAAATTTTTTTTTGCAGTCAGGGCGGACGAATCCTGTTTGTAAAGGGGAAAGATGTATAGGGTGTTTTGTTTAATAATGGAGCCCTCTAAAATACTGGACATGGTGGGAAGTGGCACTGGAATGTAGCTAACACTAACTATACACAACCCTTCCCATAATATGCCAGTGGGAGATGACTTTCTATGCAGATCCACCTCTGGGGTGCCTGCCCTCCCCCCCCCCCGCCCCCCAACGTGTCATATTTGGCGTCGACGACTCATATTTTATCCAAGAAATTTTTTTGAAGAACATGCAATTTGTGGGTATATATATAGGTCATGGTAGCGAGAGATTGACTGGAAAGCATGTGTATGACGCTGATACAGATAGATTGACTGGCTGATGGGGCACCATATGCATTTAATCTATACCAGAGGTTTCCCACACTTTTCATAATAGACTGCCAAAATACGAGACATAATTCATTCAGCGCGAAGACAGGTCCAAAGTCATCCTCCCCTTTTCTCGTAAAAGAGACCTGAGTTGTGTTTTTGAGGGTATTCTGGGGCCATTGAAAAAAAATCGATCTGCGTGCCAAGTATGGCACGCCTGCCGTACGTTGCCGACCCCTTCTCATTAGTAAAACCTGACTGCGTTTACTATTATTCTTTTGTGGTGGAATGTAGAGGGGGGGGGAGTTAAAAGTCTAGCTTGTCGGCGCCCCTCTCCCTCCAACAAGATCCGCCACTGGCATATAGTCTAAAGTCTAGAGATATGCCACAGCATTACAAACCTAATACTGTCATGTCATATTCCATAGCATCTGTTATTGACAAAATATTATAAACAGTTTTAAGTTTGATAACATTCCTCGGTTGAAGCCACTCCGAATTATTCCGAAAAGTTATCGAAACAATTTTAAGCATTTATTCAATATTGCTTGTGTGTGTGTGTTTGTGTGTGCGTGTTTTTATGTGTCTGTGTGTATGAGGGTGTTGTTTGGATCCGTTTAGAAAGGGAGAAACACACGGAATCTGCCACAGATAGATTGTGGCTTGGCTGATAGGCGAAATTAGTTTGGACGGGCTGATTCATGTGTGGGCGAACAGTAATCTGTTGATAGGTGAATAGATTATAGGAATGTGGATATATAGCCCAAATAGTTGCATAGATAGATATATAGATGGATTGATGGATACATAGTTGGATAGACAAATTTACAGAATAATAGTGAAACAAATAGAAAGACAGACAAACAGACAAATAGATATACACAGAGATAGAGAGATAGATAGACAGGAATAGATAAATAAATAGATAAATTATCCCGTCGGACCAAAGTTATTCTTATAGGGCCGATGAAGCAGCGTTCAACAGTCTCTGTTGCCACGGCATAATAGGGAATTGTGTGGCCAGCACAACGCCCATCCAGATTAACTTTACCCCAGATTAAAGTCAGGTAGGCCCACCCATCAGAGCTGGGTAGACTCAGGGTCACCCTCTAATCCAGGGAACAAATCAGATAGATGGATAGCATAATAGACAGACATTTAGACGCATTGAAAGATGGATATATAAATAAATAGAAGATAGATAAATAGATAGATAAATAGATAGGTAAATAGATAGATATTCTACCAAGACCTGTTATAATGATCAGGTTTTGCCAAACGACTTTAACTTCAATAAAAAACAAAACAACTCCAGACGACATCTTTTAAATGTTTGAACAGGTCAAAATGTCGTCTGCAGCCAATAAAAAAAAAAAGCACACCACACCTCCAAGGGCAAAGCAAGTTTTAAAGAGGGGAGGTAATTTATCACGCCAGCATCCTTACAAAGTTATCAGCTCCCTTATCTATAGACGTAAAAAAAAACGGAGGGTATAGTGAATATGAGATGAGGTTTGAAGGAGTTGCAAAGGAGGGGGAGGGAGGTGACATTAGCAAACATAGTTTTGGGGGGGGGGGATTTTTATGATCTACACACTCCATGCTTGTCCCCCTGATCTCAACCCAAGGCTTGTCAGTGATATCTCATATAATATGTGTACACGTTTAATGGTTTGTAGGCTATGCTTTTTAAGGACCCCTATGTGCATTTAGGGCAAGGGGGAATGGGCAGCCTATGGCACGCGGGACGAACTTTGTAGCACGCGTTGCAATTTTCAATTGGCACGCAGAAGTCTCACAACCCCCCCAAAAAAAAATTGGCAATACAAGTGTCTTTAACTAAAAAAAATTGAGTAGGGTTACTTTTAGGTTGTTGGCACGCTGAATAAATTAGAAATCGTACTTTGTCATTCTATTATAAAAAGGTTATCGACCCCTGTTTGAAAGTAGGCCTACATATCTAGAAGAAAAAAAATAGGCCTACACTTATAGTTTTTTTTTAAAGAATAGACAATTTTTATTCATTCACACATATTATAGAATAAACTATAGACTCCGAGGACGTTTACCGGTTCGGGACAAAATTTAAATACATAATTTGGAAACGTCCTCTAAAAGAGATTTTTTTTTTATCATATCAACTATATTGCTTAATTCGTTAATTTATTTTGTTAAATAAACTTACTGCTAATTATGTTAAGGTTATAAACTGGAGCGCCATTAGAACAATATTTAGGGTGATGCCCCTTTAAAAATGCTAAAAAAATAAATTAATTGTCGTTTGGTCCTTCCTGGTTTTCCTTTGCTGCGAAAGCTTTCATTTTATAATGTTGTTTTTTTTTATTGTTTTCTTTTAACAAAACATATTGTAGTAATTCGTTTCTCCGTCATTTTGACGGGCATTAATACTAGGGGGAAAAATTGTCACGAAAAGAAGTCCAAAGATAAATAAAGTAATCATACTTAGCCCCAAAATTCAAAACCCCGAATAATAAATTGGGGGTGGGGGGTGGCTGTACAAAATGGTGGGGGTGGCTGGGTAGACATGGGGGAGAGGGGCGCTGCTTTGTTTAATAGAAAAAAAATTCTTAATGGCAGGAAATGAAATATTTTTTTGCAAATAATGGTAATATATAATACAACGGAAACGAATAAATATTTGTTGTTGTTTTCTTTTCAAGTAATCTATTCTAACAACAAACAATAATAGAGAAACGGGTAAAGAACTCTCTCGCTGGTTTTTTCTTCTTCTTCTCTCTGAGCTTTAATTGATCGTTAGGCACTAAGCTTCAGTGGCGTTATATGGTGTTCCTTCCCCCCGCCGTTATAAGGAAGGGAATTCACTCTAAAACAACCGTTACACGTACGTTCGCTTATTGCGCCGCTATAAGTATTGGAAGCTCCGTTACAACCGGTTTTTAAAACAATCTCCGGCACCTTTACATTGACCTAAAAAAAAAAATGTAAAAAAAAAAACACTTTACGTCTATTCAATAACGGTAATAATTTTTTTTCACTTCCTTACGTCTAAATTACTTCCCCTGTTTTCCCCTCCTAAACAAATAAAATTGTGTCAACATCGTCAATAAACAAAAAAAAAAAAGGACCAATTTGTGTGTGTGTGTATGGAGTAGCATATGGAGTGGGGTGTGATTTTGGGGGCAAATTTCAACAATTTCAACTATAATTTTTTGCTCAGTCTGTTTACTGGAGCTGCAATTATTGAGGCTTTTTTTTTCAAAATTGTTTTAGAATCTACATATTTAAAAAATATTTTGTTTGGTATTTAGATCTATACTATTTGCTTTTCTTAAACAATATATATTTTGTAATAAAATAATATGTAATATATATGTAGGCCTATATATAGTTTAAAATATGTAATATATATGTTGGCCTATATATAGTTAATAATATGTAATATATATGTAGGCCTATATATAGTTAATAATAATAATTTGTAATATATATGTAGGCCTATATATAGTTAATAATATGTAATATATATGTAGGCCTATATATAGTTAATAATATTAATAATATGTAATATATATGTAGGCCTATATATAGTTAATAAAATTGTTGATGTCCTATTATTATTATTGGACTATCAAACATTACCACCAGTCTTCTCAGAGTATTTGAGTTGCAGTAGCTGAATTATTTGATTGATTTGAACATCAAAATGGACGACATCACCACAATATAACTTCCAAACTTGTAAATAATAAATGAACGACTTATTGCAGCATATAATTTAATAACAATTCATTAACAGTTGACACTTCACATCCAATGAACAAATATAGCTTTATAGTATCAACATAATACACAATTTTATTTATTTCTCCTGAGTCTAAAATACTGCCTGCGTTCCTTGTGAGTTATGAGAAAGACTGCCGACCGCATGGACAGTCACTTGACTATATCTACTTCCGATATAGGTTTTCTTAATATCCAAAAATGGGTTTTATTTCGACTTTTTAATTATTAATATAGTTACTACCTATATATTATTTTATGGCTTCATAGCATACCCCCCAACCACAGAGAAAAAATAATAATTTATTATTATTTTTGATACGAAAAATGTTTACAATAATGAAAAAAAATTATCTTAATCTTAATTAATGCATATAATCATTCATTTAATAATACATAGAGAAAAAATCTATTTAATATATGTACAAACAATCAAAAAACATATTTATAGGCAGAAATATGACACAAAGAATAATGTCTAATGTTTATATGACAATTAGTCATAGACAATTATCTTTAGGTATTGTCTAATCAACTTCAGTAATAGTGAGATAAACTATTGGATATCAATGATGTGTATCGATAATTATTATGCTAAATACTCATCAAGGCTGTTAAGATTATCTATTATCTTTATCTCACAAAATCTAAATAGATTCCATGAAAAAAATTTTTTCATACAACATTTATTATTTTATACAACAAAATTAATATAATACTAATGTCGGTTTTTTTTATAATTGTCATTTTGTATTGATATTCTCATCATGGTTATTATGAATATATATCTTCATAATATTTATTTTGAATTGATATTCTTATTGATTCTTATTGATTCTTATTGATTATTATTGATTATTATTGATTGATATTCTCAATAACATTACTTACAATGTAACATGATTATCTTTAATCTTAGTTTACAATAAAATATTACACAAATTATTCAAGTCTTTTCTTCAATTATATATTTATATTACACTGCTCATTTTCCTGTGAGTCTTATATGTATCATTTATTTATTGGCTTCAATGCTATCTTTAGTCTTACATGAATACAATACAATATTATCATTTAATGCTCTGACTTTAGAGTCTCACATAGGCATTTCATTATTATATCATTCTTATTTCAATTCCTCTAATGCTTTTTTAAAGACTTACATAGGCATATTAATATTAACATATGGCATAACACTGTTCAGAGGCCACAAAATTTATGTGCTTAACAGTCTTACCAAACTGTTCAGAGGCTACATAAAAAAAATTTCCAACTGATAATCATTATTTTCATCAATTAGATTATTTTATACCAGTATCCATATTTACATATTTGTTCTTTACAAAAGAAAAAAAAATTGTTATCATGTCATTATACCTGTTACTGAAAATATCATATCTTTTTCATAAATTTAGTTGTTCCTATGTATAATTCTATTGATTATACCTAAGTTTTTTTGCTAAAATTCCTTAGAATTTCACAGCATTTATTCAATGTTATTTTTCTATGTTCAGATTTACTAATATCATTGTCTGGTTTATTTTCAATTTCAATTATTTTGCTTTTATTTTCCCTATTATAGCTTTTTAATATTGAACAACATTTATTTAATGTTGTTTTTGCATGTTCTGATTTATTAATATCATCTTCTGATTTATTTTCAATTATCAAATCATCTTCTGATTTATTTTCAATTACTTTGTTTTCTTCATAAGTTCTCAAATTGTTTAAATGAACAATTTTTTCTTTATTATTAATATTAACCTTGTAAAATACATCAGACAGCTTAAATATTATTTCAAAAGGTCCTCTCCATTCCATAGTATTGCCATTGCCAATTGGCAAATAAACAAGTACTTTATTACCAACTTCTAGTTTTCTCATGTTCTTATGAATGTTTTCTTTGATATCAACTGCTATCTTGTAAAAAGGTTTGTTTATGGTATCGGTCAATTGTATTGGAGCCTTATGTTTAGAATCTTTTTTATTATGTCTAAGACAGGTATCACAGCTTTTAATAAATGTTTTTAAATCTTTTTCCATCTTAGGCCACCAGAAATTCTTTTTAAGTTTACAAACTGTTTTCTTGCTACTCAAATGACCTGACAATGCATTGTTATGCGAAATTTGCATTACTTTGACAGTTAATGTTTTAGGTATAACTATTTGAGTTACATCTAATTTAGTGTCCTTTCTACAGAGAATTCCATTTATTATTTCAATGTTTTTATTTTTAACCTGACCTTTTTCAATTTCTGATACCATTTTAATTATGTATGGATCTTCTTTCTGTTCTTGTTTTAGAGTTAGCTCATCAAAAGGCATGTTTATTAAACTTATATTTTCTGTTTTTTTCATTTGGGTTTCCTTTTTATGAGGACTATCAATGTATGATAATATCTCACTCTTCATTTTAGTAAAATCAGATATTTGATTTTTAGCAATGTTGAATATTTGTTTATGACCTTCTAAATGTCTACATAATGAAATAGCATGTAATTCTTTTGGTACATTGTTTATTTCACATTGACTTTCAAATTTGCTTACATACTGTTCTAGTTTTTCTGTTCCATTCCATTTGGGAATAGGATTATCCTTTTCATTATTTATGGATAAGTCAATATTAGGTGTCTCATTGAGAATATTATTTTCTGACTTTCCTATGGTTTGTAAGAAATTAAAAGTTTGTAGAGCAGGGTAAAATTCTTGTTCTGGTAAATCTACTAACTTCTCATTTTGCAATAGAACAGGTTTCAAATTCAAGTCATTGGATTTTTCATTCATCCATTTTTGAAAAATGTCAAAACTATTATCATGTTTGACATTGAAAGAATTACCAATAATTAAAGGTGCAACACAGTTTTTCATTATGGCTGCCTCTGCTTTTCCAGTGAGCCAAGGACAATCAATGTCTATTATAGTGATAGGACATTTTATTGTGGAACCATTTGCAAGTTTTATTGTATCCACTCTTATTATATTGGTGGGTTTCTGATTTGGAATGATACTTTCATCTATACATATTATACTACTTCCGGTGTCTCTTAGACAGTAAGTGGTCTTTCCTTCCACATAAGCAGGAAAAAGTATTAATTGACCCTTGTTTTCAAATATGACATTATTTGATTGAGATGTGGAATTGTTAAGTTTTCCTCTATTTCTTCCATTTTGGAAATTTGATTGAGGTCTGTTTTGAGTATTAGGAAAATCTTGTCTTCCAACATGTTGATTTGGCACATTGTTATTGGAAAAATTCTGATTTGGCATATTTCTGTTTCCAAAATTTGAAAAATTCTGATTTGGAAAGTTTCTATTATCAAAATTAGAAAAATTTTGATTTGAAAAACCTCTATGATCAACATTTGATCTATTGAAGTTTGGATTGAAATTTCTACCTCTTGCATTGTTATTTCTGTAACAATATTCTGATGAATGGTTTGTACCATTGCAAAAAATACATTTATAATTATTAGATTTTGGTTGATTACCAAATTTTTTTCTATTGCCAAATTGATTATGTCTAGACCTAGGAGGTGAATAGCTCCTTCTTCTATGTTGAATTGTATTTACTGTTTGATTTTGTTTAGTCAGTTCTACATTAGGATGACTATCCTTAAAATTTGAGATTGCATCTATCAAATTTTCTACTGTCTTAACTTTTCTTTCCATAATGTGAGTAAACAATGGTTTAGAAGCTTGTTCTAATACTTTATCAACAACCATGATTTCTATAATCTCATTAGGATTTTTGGTATCTATTTTTACTAAGTCTAACCAGGTAAGTAAAAATGTTTTCACTTCAGACACAAAAGCTCTCGGTTCTATCTTGTCTGTTAAGATAAAGTTATGAAACTTTTGTCTGTAATAATCCTCAGAGTGAATAAAGAATTTTATTAACTGTTCTTTGATAATGGCATAATCAGTTATTTCTTTATCAATATGTGATAGTGCTTCCCTACCCTTATCTTTCAATTGTGGAATAAGGTGAATGTAATATTCTGAAATGGGAATCCCATATCCTTTACATGTTGCTTCAAATAAATTTAGAAAATCAACAATTTTCTCTTTCCCATCAAAAGGAGGCATTTTAAATCTTACACTATGTTTTGATTTTTCATTATTTGTTTGCTCAACTTTAGTATTTTGTAATTTAGCCAACTCCAATTCATGAGCTAATTTTAGTTGAGTTTCTTTCAACTCTTTTTCTTTATTCATTTGTAATTCTTTTTCTTTTAATTCTAGTGCTTTCAATTCTTTTTCTTTATTCATTTCTAGTTCTAGTTGTTTTTGTTTAATTTCATTATCAAGTTCTTTTTGTTTAATTTCATGAGCTCTTAATTCTGCTCGTTCATCTCTTTCCTTATCTGCTAATTCTTTTTTCAATTGTTTAACTTTATTTTCAACAAATTCCTGATATTCTTTCTTATCAGTAATACCATATTTTTTTGCCAACAATTCAGCCTCATCATAGAGTAATTGAACCTTTGACTCCATTATTGTTTATTATGAATGTCAAGATTTATTATATTATAGTACAGTACAATTATTATAATGCACTATTTTATAGTACAGCAATGTTTTATTCCTATACTGGATGGCAATATTTATTAATTACTGAATGAGCATTTTTATATTACTGAATGACAATATTTATTAAATACAGAATGAGCAGTCATATAATATCACAGCAACTTTTTTTTTTTTTTTTTTTAATCCTATGCTGTAGTAAAATGTTTATAATTCAGAATGCAAAATGCTAGAATGTCAACAAGTATGCTAAGCCAAGACACATTTTCTATTATGGCTTGTTTATTTTATTATTATTAGCAATTTTATAGTAGAGTTTAAAGCAAGTGCAAGTCAATTTTTGCTATTATGACTTATTATTACTATATAGGTTGCACAATTATTTTCCGCAAAGCAATGTACAATCTTATTATTACCAATGGTAGCACATAGATAATATTATTATTATTATTGAGGATGGCATATAACAATTAGATTAATGTTATCATAAGCCACTATGATATTATTCTTATGAGCAATTGAAATGGATGTAATTATTATCAGTATTGGAAGCACATTTTCATTGTAATTACTGGAAGTACATTTTCATTAATGCCAATACACAATAATTTTACTATAATTAATAGCAATGTAAATTCTAGATAATATTATTACAGTAGCACTGCAAAGCACAATATTATTTTTATTTAGGTTATTTTACCTGTTATATTGTGAATATTTTGTACATTTGTAGTTACATGTATTAGATATCAATTATTATTTTGTTAATTGTAGATACATGTATTTGGGCACCACTTAAATTATATAGTTATGAATGTGAATATTCATATTATTATTATCTAGGTGAACTTATTATTGTTAATGTTCTTACCATAGACCATTATACTCAGAGAGCAAAAACTAACCAATGCATATTAATGATATCTCAAAAAATACACAACAAAAAAATTATATCAAGTAACAATAGAAAAAAAACACAATCACAATACACTAATGCTGCTTGGACCACAAATGATAGAGGAATTTTTGACAAAGAATCACAACATGTATAACATTGACAAGACTATAGTAATTTTACTTTAATAATTCTTAACAATAACAAACAAAGTCAAGACAACTAACAGAAATAACCCTAACAAAGAATCATTTCTAATCAATCTCTTTTAAGAAATAGAAATAGATGATAGACAGAATAAGAATAGACAAGAGATTTAATTAAAAACTACCGCCAACCAAAGCCCGCTTTATACATAAATAATACATATATATATATATAATTCATACTAATGAATGTAAAAAATATGATTAAATTAAAGATTACTTAATAATCCAAATGAAAACACATTCACTGTATGAAATTACTGCAATGTAAATCCAGAGTAGAAATCCAGAAGAAACTTAATTAATTATTTAATAATCCAATGAATGTTCACACTGTATCAAGTTGAGTTGCTTCAAGTTTCCACTTCAGTATGGTATAATCCAATTTTAGAATGAACACAAGAAAAAAATGTATACCATTAATTAAAATTAATGTCAAAGTCTTTGGTATACAGATTAAATATTAATTATATTTAAAGTTACTTAATGTCATTTATTTATCTTCCGATAAGCACATCGGACTTCAACACATCAGATTTCAACACCTGGTCGTGTCACATCGGATTTGAACATAGGCTACATAAAATTCAACACATGGTTGTGTCACATCGGATTTGAACATCGGACTTGAACATATGTATATAGTTTAGGTTCCTTGTTGATAACATGTGGGAACGAAACTTTTTCCGGTTGCAAATATTAAATAATGATCTGCGTATAGTCACTTTTTTTCGATTTTTTGTATCGAATTTTCCAATGATGAAATATTTGTCATCGGTGTACAAATGTTATATTTTCTTAGAGCTATTATAGTGCTCAATCATATAAATAGTATATGTATTTGAAATAATTGACTCAGGCTTCAGTTTTGTTCAAAAACTGGTACTCACATAATTTTCCATGTGGTTTGTAGTACGTCCTCAAAAAGTTCAAAAAGTTTCGAATTTGAACATAATATTATATCCTTCAGCTTCTCTCTCCGTTAGCTGCCACCAAACCTGTTGATGTCCTATTATTATTATTGGACTATCAAACATTACCACCAGTCTTCTCAGAGTATTTGAGTTGCAGTAGCTGAATTATTTGATTGATTTGAACATCAAAATGGACGACATCACCACAATATAACTTCCAAACTTGTAAATAATAAATGAACGACTTATTGCAGCATATAATTTAATAACAATTCATTAACAGTTGACACTTCACATCCAATGAACAAATATAGCTTTATAGTATCAACATAATACACAATTTTATTTATTTCTCCTGAGTCTAAAATACTGCCTGCGTTCCTTGTGAGTTATGAGAAAGACTGCCGACCGCATGGACAGTCACTTGACTATATCTACTTCCGATATAGGTTTTCTTAATATCCAAAAATGGGTTTTATTTCGACTTTTTAATTATTAATATAGTTACTACCTATATATTATTTTATGGCTTCATAGCAAAAATGTAATATATAGGTAGGCCTATATATAGTTAATAATATGTAATATATATGTAGGCCTATAGATAGTTAATATAATGTAATATATATTGTAGGACTATATATAGTTAATATAATGTAATATCTATGCAGGACTATATATAGTTAATATAATGTAATATCTATGCAGGACTATATATAGTTAATATAATGTAATATCCATGCAGGACTATATATAGTTAATATAATGTAATATATATGTAGGTTATATATAGTTAATATAATGTAATATCTATGCAGGACTATATATAGTTAATATAATGTAATATCTATGCAGGACTATATATAGTTAATAAAATGTAATATCTATGCAGGACTATATATAGTTAATATAATGTAATATCTATGCAGGACTATATATAGTTAATATAATGTAATATCTATGCAGGACTATATATAGTTAATATAATGTAATATCTATGCAGGACTATATATAGTTAATATAATGTAATATCTATGCAGGACTATATATAGTTAATATAATGTAATATCTATGCAGGACTATATATAGTTAATATAATGTAATATCTATGCAGGACTATATATAGTTAATATAATGTAATATCTATGCAGGACTATATATAGTTAATATAATGTAATATCTATGCAGGACTATATATAGTTAATATAATGTAATATCTATGCAGGACTATATATAGTTAATATAATGTAATATCTATGCAGGACTATATATAGTTAATATAATGTAATATCTATGCAGGACTATATATAGTTAATATAATGTAATATCTATGCAGGTCTATATATAGTTAATATAATGTAATATTTATGCAGGACTATATATAGTTAATATAATGTAATATCTATGCAGGACTATATATAGTTAATATAATGTAATATCTATGCAGGACTATATATAGTTAATATAATGTAATATATATGTAGGTTATATATAGTTAATATAATGTAATATCTATGCAGGACTATATATAGTTAATATAATGTAATATCTATGCAGGACTATATATAGTTAATATAATGTAATATCTATGCAGGACTATATATAGTTAATATAATGTAATATCTATGCAGGACTATATATAGTTAATATAATGTAATATCTATGCAGGACTATATATAGTTAATATAATGTAATATCTATGCAGGACTATATATAGTTAATATAATGTAATATCTATGCAGGACTATATATAGTTAATATAATGTAATATCTATGCAGGACTATATATAGTTAATATAATGTAATATATATGTAGGTTATATATAGTTAATATAATGTAATATCTATGCAGGACTATATATAGTTAATATAATGTAATATCTATGCAGGACTATATATAGTTAATATAATGTAATATCTATGCAGGACTATATATAGTTAATATAATGTAATATCTATGCAGGACTATATATAGTTAATATAATGTAATATCTATGCAGGTCTATATATAGTTAATATAATGTAATATCTATGCAGGTCTATATATAGTTAATATAATGTAATATCTATGCAGGTCTATATATAGTTTTGCTTCATTGGAAAGTAAAGTATCCCGTCGGACCAAAAGAATCCTTAGGGTCGGTGAAGTTTCTGTGGCAACGGCATACTAAGGGATTGTGTGGCCAGCACAATGCCCAGCCACCTTTACTTTACCCCCAACTGAAGTCAGCCTCCCCCATCAAGAGCTGGTTAGACTCAGGGACACCCCTCCAGATTCGGGGAACAGCTCCTAGCCTTCACCAGGATTCGAACCTAGGTCCTTCAGGTACGCGAGTCGAACGCGCTGCCGCTCAGTTACCGCGTCCCATAGTTTAATAGTAAAATTAGTGTGAACTAGTTCATAATGAATCCATATTTTGCACCTTTCACGATTTGCTACATCTCTCTCTCTCTCTCTCTCTATCTCTCTCTCTCTCTCTCTCTCTGTCTCTCTCTCTCTCTCTCTCTGTCTGTCTCTCTGTCTGCTTCCCTATTCAATACAAATTGAAATATGGAAATCTTTGCTGATGGGATGTGTTGGGCTGGATTAAATAAATGTGCTCTTAAAAAAAACAGAGACTAAAAAGTTATGGGGTGTATTAAAGTTACCCCCACCCCCCTTCCCTCCCTCCCCCGCCCCACTCTTTTCCCAACACACCTTTTGCAGACCACAAATACTCTTTTTATTTTTTAGAAGAAAAACCAACAACATTTTTTTAAAAATATATTTCTTTATTCGCCACCTTCAGTTACTGCCTTCCCCCCCCCCCCCCCCCCCAAACACCAACACCTTCTCCGTTTATTTCTTGGTATAGAAAAATGTCAGACAGACAAAAAAGACACACAAACATACGCGGAGATAGACAGACTTGCTTGGAAATAATAGCAAGGCGGAAAGATAAAAAAAATAAAGATAGATAGATAGAAATATAGATAGATAGATAAATAGATAGATAGACCTATGGATAGATAGATAGATAGATAGATAGATAGATGGATAGATAAATAGATAGATAGACATATAGATACATAGAAAGAAAGATAGATAGATATATAGATAGATAGAGAGATAGATAGATAGATAGATAGAGAGATAGATAGATAGATAGATAGATAGAGATAGATAGATAGATAGAGAGAGAGAGAGAGAGAGAGATAGATAGATAGATAGATATATAGATAGATAGACAGACAGACATACATACATGCATACATACAAATAGATAGACAGAGATACATACAGATAGATAGACATACAGACCGGTAGACAGTTAGACAGATAGACTCATGACAGATAGACATATATACAAATAGACCGATATACCGATTGACCGATAGACAGGCATACAGATAGATAGACGGATAGACAGTCAGACAGACAGAAAGACAGAAAGACAGACAGATAGACAGATAGACAGATAGACAGATAGACAGATAGACAAATAGACAGATAAACAGATAGAAAGATAGACAGATAGACAGATAGACAGATAGACAGATAGACAGATAGACAGATAGACAGATAGACAGATAGACAGATAGACAGATAGACAGATAGACAGATAGACAGATAGACAGATAGACAGATAGACAGATGGACAGATGGACAGATAGACAGATAGACAGATAGACAGATAGACGGATAGACGGATATACAGATATATAGATTAGATAGATTAGATAGATAGATAGATAGATTGATATATATATATATATATATAAATAGATAGATAGATAGATAGATAGATAGATAGATAGATAGATAGATAGATAGATAGATAGATAGATAGATAGATAGATAGATAGATAGATAAAACGTACAACCTCTGATAACCGTAACACTACACTGTGACCTTTGATCTAACACACCAGGTAGGTGTGGCGTTTTGATGGAGTGGGTCGTGGGAGGGATGGTGGGGGAAGGAGGTTGCTTGGGCAGGTGGGAAGGGGGGGCCGATGGAAAGAGATGCAAACAAAAACCGAAAGGTAAGCTACCAGGTTATGGGGTTGGCGTTATTGTTATATTTGTGTCAGCTGTGATGACAGTGTTATGGCAACACTAGAGCACGTATACACGGCGGCTGGTGGATGTAGCAGCGGTTAGAGTACCGGTACTGGGACACAGGGACAAGTGGGCACAGGTATACGGGGACACGGAACCGGTGGTAGTATGGATGGATGGGCACAGGGGCAGAAGGATACCGGGGCTCTTGGGCACTAATCACAAGTGAAAACAGAAACAGGTATGCACAGGTAGGCTACAAGTTGGCACATGTACAGGTTGACACAGGTATAAGTAAGCTCAAGTACTGATGGGCACATGTAGCCTACCCAATGAGCCTAGAGATGGGAATCGAACCCATGTTTAGATCGGTTCGGTGAGACCATACGTTCAGGTTCGATTCGGTTCGGTAGGATTGGTAAAAGTCTAACTTCGGGCTCGATAACAATTTAAAACTTCGGGCTCCACTCGGTTTGACAACTACTGAACAATGTTTGCGTTTTAATATAACTATGTTTACATAACAAAAGAAAATTTTAACTACTAAAAATAAGAAAATCGAAAAATAGTAGTTCATACAGCAGAATTTTCCCCGGATTTAGAACAATGTTCGTCTTCTGCCACATATTTAAAACTCACAATTAATAATACATCTACATAGGTTGGACGCAAATAAAACAATGACAGTATAATGTGCTCATTTTTTCTGGGTATTTCTGTAGCATGAAATACAAATAGTATAATAAGTATTTATGGTGTAACCAGGTTAGTGACGTGACGATGTATACGTTAACTAGGTTGAGGTATAGGGTTATCGGGGTCATCATCAGTGGTGTAGTATTTTAACTTTAAGTAATTAAATATGTAAATAGAATAAATGTAATCTTATTTTTCTTATCTTATCTTATACATTACAGAATCTCCTTCTATAAAGAAGATTAATGCGTCCTACGCTCATCCGTGGTCCGAGTCTAGTCTTGCATTTTTATTGATGTTTTAAATGATGTTAAGTTACTGGTTTTCCTGGTTTGTTCAGGCAACCCATTCCATGTCACTCATGCAATTGTTCGAAATTATTTTTCATACGCTTATGTAATAATGCTTATGTAATCATGACATATTGAAGAGATGGACAAATGGAGCTCTACTTTGAGTAAAGTGCGGCTCCCATAGAAAATTTAAATGCTTCTTTATACAAATATTTTATTTCAAAAAGTTTTGACTTAATTTTAATGCATTTTTTACTTGTTAATATATTAAGCTATACGCGTACTTTACATAAAACTTGAGAAATTAATAATATTAATTATAATTAGCTGAATTTGTGTATAGAATGCTAAGTAATTATGGTGCTTCTCGTTATAATAGTTATGTCATAGATTATAATAAGATGGACCCAGGGCCCTCGAGAGAAAAAAAAGATGCCGGTACGAGATCTTTTGTGGGCCCCCCCCCCCCCCCGAACACCTTTTTTTTTCTAACACTATTCAGATCTTGATGATTTATTTGTATTACATACGTTTGAAAAATCAGGAATCTTTTCAAAAGGTCTGTGGATCATTTTGTGAAACTGCCATAAGTGTAACCATTTACCATTAGAGTGTAATAATTTCAATCATAGCCCTACAGGTCTAATACAAAAATACATTAATCAAATATTCCTAGTTAAATTGTTGTAGATCTAATTGGTCATCCGCTTCAGTATTGATCAGAATTGATCTAATTATTTACAAAAATATACCCAAATCATTCATCTTTTGAATGCTTACTGTTTGGTGAAAGGAAATAGTCAACAGAAAATACATCAAAAGGCCCACATGAATGATAAGAAAGAGAAGAAAAAGACTAGTTTTATAAAAACAGGGCTAACTTAAATTGCGTGCCTTTTTCTTGGCAAAACTACGAATTATCGTGTCAAAGTTTATTGTCTTGCAATGCCAGACTCAATACTGAGCCTAGCCAAGTTGTGCAGGCGATCCTGACTCATGGTGGACCTAAGGCAATATTTGATGAGCTTAAGTTTACTGAAGCTCCTCTCTGCTAATGCTACTGGACTAGTGATGTAAGAAACATCCTTGAACTGACACTTATGTTATGAAAAATATTTTCCAATTTGGAATTTGCCAAAACATTTAACAGTTCCAATGCACCCAACTGTTCTTTACCAACATTTGCATTGTGAACCATTGTTAGTTGAATTATTTCCTGAAGAAAGTCTTCACAACTTATGATATTATAATAAGCTTACTTTTCTGCTAACTTAGTAGCTTTATACTTCAAGTCTTCTTCTGACATCTTTTGGCAGTTCCAAAGAAAGCTGAATGTGTTAGAAATATCTTTGACTGAATTGAACCGAACTGTAAACTGTAAGCCCTCCAATAACACTATGTCCAATACAACATAAAATAATGTGTTTTCGAAAGTGGGCATCCTCAGGGCATTCTTCTGTTTCGTTCATCTCATTCACATTTTCATCAGGTGTATATATCCTCGTCATGGAATCTTGTTTTTTTTACTGGCAGTTGTATTGATGTTCCTAAACTATTGTACTTCTATCTGCAGGTGGGATTTAACAAGCTTAGCTTCATTCCACATTGCTTTCCAACTGTTTCGCAAAGCTCCTAGTTGTGCATATTATAAGCTTTCTATGTTTGCAACTTCCATATATATAGTCGCATCACAAGCTTGAATGACTTTGTTGCAGAAGCCAAAAGAGACTAGTATACTGTGCCAAACGACTGACATTATAATGCAAGTGAAAGAACCGACATAACATATACATTTTATGAATTTCGTTTCTGGTTTTCGGAGTAAGATTCAGCTTTAACAGGTCTTCCATAGCCAACTCAACCCCTGGTCGATGGGCTACAAATTGTTTTACATTTTCAATTCCATCTGACCATATTGTGCTAGAAATGCCATGAAGCTTTGACAGTATTTTCCACCTCTTGAGGCTGCAACTGAATAATGTGTATTTACATTTGTTTAAAATTATGATTACTTCAAACTCCCCTCGTGGCTACCGCACAGGAGATCATTAATTAAAGTGTAAAAAAAATCGACTAACTAGCTTTGACTGCCGTACTAGTATGCAGCGACATAGAGTATATAGGCCTAGACTACTAAGCTAACAGGGAGAACTGTAAGCCTTTAAGGCTTATAGGTCTATATCTGTAATCGTCCTGGAGAAAAATAATAAAAAAGAGATAAGAAGATAAGATAAGAATGGGCATTTCCTATAGTGCTTCTATCCATGCTATTAAATTAGCATGCTTATTGCGCTCTGGGTTTGATTTGCAGTGGCAGATGTATTAGCCAAAGAGAAATGTCTTCAAGTTTATTTTAAAAGATACTCTTTGTCCCAGATTCTCTCAGTGTCTGAGGCAGTGCCGTTGCAAGGGATTTGGGGGCCCGGGGGGCTTGGCCTCTTTAGAGGCCCCTGCATTTTGACATTCGACATTATGACATAAGAAAAAAACAATTTGGACACTCCTTTGGGGCCCCCCTCAAGTAGGGGCCCGGGCGGATTTATGAATTTGGACCCCCCTCCCCCTCCCCTAGCTACGCCACTGGTCTGAGGTAAATTGTTCCATAAAGAAGGCACAACTGATTCCAATGAGCGCACTTCCAAGTACTTGGACATAATTTTGTGCTCTATTCGCTTTATCACCGGGAGCCAGTGGAGATCCCTCAGTGTCGGGGAGATATGATCTTGCCTCCTCACCCCCGAAACAATGCACGCCGCGGTGTTCTGCACTCTCTGTAATCTCTGCAGTTGGTTCTGGGACTAACCCCACATGCAACTATTGCTGCAATCCAAACTTGACTGGATAAGAGAGACTGCTACGGCGTTGGCCGTCCTTCAATTGCGATGAGGTCGCAGCTGACCCAGGGTGCGTAGATGAGACGAACAAGCTTTAGCCACAGCACTGTTATGTGGAACCATTGATATTTTATTATCAATAAAAAGGCCAAGGTCTCTACCCGTGTTGGACAACGTTATCTCGGCAGCCCCAACCTTGATTGTAGTAATAGCTATTTTTCCGAAGACTGACATCAGAACCACAGATAATTGCCTCTGTATTGTCATCATTTAATTTAAGTTGTTAGCAGCCATTCATGCCTTAACTATTTGACAGTACTCCTCCACATTAGCAACAACAGCAGCGCAGGCAGACGAATCAGGACGAAAACTAAGATCCTAAATGCTATCGGAAATAATTGAGCCCTATATTACAACTTAAGGATTTCATTGCATATTTAACAAAATGTTCAAGTACACATTCAAATAACATCAAAATTAAGGGCCCCCAGCGCCACGTGAGATTGTAGAAGGTTTTGGGACATCTCCTCTTAGCTTAATAGCAATAATTAAAAATTACTTGCGTAATTGCCAATTTCATTTTAAATTTTAATATTCATGGGCTTCATGGGCCCCCCTAAACTCTCGTGGGCCCCGGTACGGCGTACCGGCTGTACCCCCCTCTCGTGGGGCCTGGATGGACCGCTTGATCTATTTTTAGAGCTTATACTAACTTTTTTTTCCGTTTGCAACCAATAAGGCTGTCGTAAATTACTTCTACGCTCCTCGTGGTTTCTTAAATGTTTTATTCTATTCTTGTGATTGCGAAGGAGTTGGTGGGTTCTGTCTGAGAGGCGGGGGGGGGGGAGGGGCAGAAACTCACAATAAACCCGGGGCCTTACTACATCTACATCTGGTATTGGCCAAAATCTTAAAGTGTTTTCGGTTCTTATAAGTTCGGAATAGCCTGCCATCAATCATCATAACCAAAGTTACCTTCTGAGACACTGCTATAAGTCTCAATATTTTTGTTCTCGTGTGTGTGGAATCGCATACGTTTTTTATACCAAACATTGGTTACGGGGAATAAATCATATCGACATGATAATGTTCATTGTTATTATAATAAACAAGCTAATATATATTTTGGATGGGGGAATAGGCAGCAAATGAGCGGGGGTGATGACATGAGAGGTGATTAAAACAGTATGACTTCGCAGAGACGGGTAGAGCAAACAGACAATGATACTTGCGTTGACGGTCGATGTTTGTTTAAGCAAAAATTTGGTTTTGCTTGTATTGTTTTGCCGCGCATTTCTATAAATCAATAAGCCAATGTGTCAAACGGTGTTGGCTGGTCATAAAAAAACATCCTTTCGTTTTTAATTATTTAATTATTTTTAATTTTTCCATAAAATGTAATAATTTCCGGTATATGCTTGCTATTGAAAAGATATTGAAAAGATACAGATATTTTGGTTCTTTTAGTTTGATATAGGTTCGGTTCGTGCTCCGTAACTTTGAATTTCGGGTTCTGTTTGGTCGCCGGCAGAGCTCGGGTTCGACTCGGTTCGTTTGTAACCATAATTTAAATTCGGTGTGTTCGATTCGGGTTCGGTTCGATTCCCATCATCTCTAACACGGTACTAGTGGGTGGGCACATGCCTACTGGAGGGCACAGGTACTGGTAGGCACATGTATAGATATGTATTGGTACTGATGGGCACATGTATAGATGGGCATTGGTACTGATGGGCACATGTATAGATAGGCATTGGTAGGCCTACTGGGCACATGTATAGATATGTATTGGTACTGATGGGCACATGTATAGATAGGCATTGGTACTGGGCACATGTATAGATATGCATTGGTACTGATGGGCACATAATGTATAGATATGCATTGGTACTGATGGGCACATGTATAGATGGGCACTGGTAGGCCTACTGGTAGGCACATGTATAAATGGGCACTAGTACTGGTAGGTACAGGTATAATGAACAGTGGTACTGATGGGCACAGGTAAGCCTACTGGTAGGCACATGTATAGATGGGCATCTACTGATGGGATGGGCACAGGTACATTTGGACTGGGAGACATGGATAAATTAATTATAATGATAGAATGATGAATGTTTCCTGTTGCCATGTTGATATTTGACTGATATATGAATGGAAGATTGGGTACTGCTGAGGATGGATGGGTGGTCGGATGGATAGGTAGGTGTTTAGTTTGATTGGATGACTGAGTAGATGGATGCATGGATTGGTGAAGATTGAGCGAACTGATGGCAACATAACACTAATAGGACAGGGTGAATGAAGGATGCCTGCCTAATTACATGGATGCAAATAGAGTGAGTATAGAGATTAAGTAAACCAAAGCGCAGACGACATTTAATTACAAACCCCCATGTTAATTAAGATAATGTCTATGATTGGGCATGCGCGGGGAAGTCGCGAGATAACGACCTGGAGGGGGGGGGGGGAGTAGGAGAGGAAGAACGAAAGAAACAAAAAAAAGAAAAGAACTCTCTCTATCCGAATGTTTGGACAAGTCTGTGCCCGTCATGTGACGTGGATGGAGAGACGGTGTTAAGGGAGGAAATTAGACATAATAGTTTAAAAAGAGCACAAAGGGTAATGAACTTATGCGAAGTACATGGAGATGCAGGCGTCGTGTGGTAGTCGAGCAGTGGTACTCAAACCGCAACTTGCCGGCCCACGTCGTTCCCGCCCCTTTATATTCCACACACAAAAAAACTTGTATATGTGTGCAAGTGGGATTGAACTTCATTAATATATTTTGGGGGCGGGGGGGGGGGGGGGGGGCAGCTCGTCCGGCTGGCGTACCGAAGGTCCTGGGTTCGAAGTTCGAATCCTTGTGCAGGCTAGGATTTATTTTTTCTTCCGGGTCTGGAGGGTGTCCCTGGATCTACCCAGCTCTAATGGGTAGTCTTACCTGACCTTAAGTTAAGGCGGCCGTAGGCCTACATAGTAACATATATCCATTTATCAAGTTATCAATCCATTTATCTATCGAGCTATCTCCTTGTCCATGTATCAATATATCCACCTATCCATCTATCTATATTCCACTTATCCACATCTCCGCCTAATCCCCATTGTTTATTCAATGCAAACCAAAATGAAAGTGTTAAGTATGACAGATATCCCCCCTGCCTTGCGAAGGACATAGACTAGAAGTAAATACCACTGCCCCCCCCCCAATACAACCCAATGGGGACAAAGACAATTTAAGGACAGAAAAGGCAAACGGTAGGGGGGCGGTAAGGTGGTAGGGGGGGCGGTAAGATGGTAGGGGGGGGGAGTGAGAGATGCGAACCAGGAAGATGCCTGACGGAGTTGAAGGGGAGACACACACACATACAGCAACAAAGACAAAAATTTCAAAGATAGATGGTCTATGTGTTAGTGGTTCTCAATTTGTCGGACTGTCGTGGGTGCAAAATAGTCAAGTAAAGTATTCACGTCAGACCAAATTGATCCATAGGGTCGGTGAAGCAGCGCTCACCAGTTTGTGTGGCCACGGCATACTAGGGGATTGCGTGGCCAGCACCATGCACAGCTGCCTTTACTTTAACCCAACCAAGGTCAGGTCTCCATCAGAGGCTGGGTAGACGCAGAGACACCCTCCAGACCCGGAGAAAAAATCCTAGCCTGCACCAGGATCCGAACCCGGGCCCTTCGGTACGCCAGTCGAAAGCGCTGCCAACTCGGCCACCGTGCCCAACAGAAAGATAGATTAGAGATGTAGATATAGTAGATAGCCTACATAAATAGATAGATTTATAAAAGAAGGGATAGATCTAGATACATACATATAGTTAATTAGATATATAGATAAACAGATAGATTACTATTACCAAGCCTCAGTACCTACACTTTGAGATCTATTGTTCATTGTGCACTTCCCCCTCCTTCATCCTCCCAACTTCTACCTCCCTCCTCCATCTTCCGCCCTACTCCCTTCCAAATAGCAAACGAGATTTTTAAAAAAGACACAACCAGTCCACGCTTGCCCTCAGATTTGTCATGTCCGCCCGACGTACGAGAGAAGTCCGAGCGACTGATGACAGTCTTCTTGATGAAGAGGGGTGGGGGGAGGGGGTGTATGAAAAGACAGATCCTTTACTATAGCATCGTCACACGGGGCCACGTTTTGTAGATGGAGATGGAGGAGGGGGTGGGGCGGGAGGATGAATGTTTTCGTAGGATGGATGTCCTTTCCTGTCACAGCCTCTCCTCTTGTCTCCACGTGGGGATGGTGACGCTTTCATTACGTCATCACAACGTACAAGTCGCGCACACACACCAAATTTAAATTAAAAAAAACCAGTTTAAAAAACATGGCGGTAACATCACGTCTGCATTTTGTTTCCCCACGATTCAAACCAAGATGTTTACGCAAAGCAACACCAACAAAACACACACGCTGACAAATACAGCATGTTATGAAACTGGCGCATTTTGTTAAATTAACTCTGGTCACCCCTAAAACATACGTTTTTGTGTACCCTACATCCAGTGGCGTATTTCAGCATGTTCCAAATGTTCCATTGGAACAGGGGCCCCCACACAAAGGGTCCCCCACATCTAAATAATTTTTTTTTTAGTGACATCCCCATTCTTTCGTTGAATATGTATCATAAAAAATTACCGACAACTTAAAGCACTCCAGTCCAACCAAGCTAAGCACAACATAAAATGTATGCTCTTAAGTTAATGTAACATGAATTAACGACACTTTTCTGAGGTATGTGAAAGGCGGGGGTCGAGGCCACGAGGGGCCCCCACCATACATTTTGGAACAGGACCCCCACGATCCTAAATACGACCCTGCCTACATCTCTTATATACAATTTTGTTAATTCGGAAAATATCCAAAATCGAAAAATATACATATGCCTAACCGGAAAATACCCCCCGAAAATTGGAAAATACTCATAGTAGGCCTACTAATCGGACATGACCGATTGACTCTTTCTATGACTATATATATATCTCTCTCACTCTCTCTCTTTCTCTCATTTACTCTTTCCATGTATATATATATATATATATCTCGCTCTCTCTCTCTCTCTCTGGTAATTCTTGTTTCCCTCTGCATCTTGTTCTCTTTTCTCCTGACGTGACACTGACGTCTCCAACCTTCTCTTTTCACCTGACGTGACACTGACGTCTCCAACCTTCTCTTTTCACCTGACGTGACACTGACGTCTCCAACCTTCTCTTTTCTCCTGACGTGACACTGACGTCTCCAACCTTCTCTTTTCTCCTGACGTGGCACTGACGTCTCCAACCTTCTCTTTTCTCCTGACGTGACACTGACGTCTCCGACCTTCTCTTATCTCCTGACGTGACACTGACGTCTCCAACCTTCTCTTTTCTTTTTTTAATTCTGTCAATTTTGTTTCGCTTTATCTTCTTTTCTAACAGTTCTTTTTTTTCTCAAAAACTAATCGTCTGCTTAACCTTTCTTTTCATTTGTCTCGTTTTGTGTTTGTGTGTGTGTGTGTGTGTGTGTCCACACTCTTCTCTCTGTTTTTCTCTCTATCTGATTATTTTATTTCTCTTTTTGTTATTAGTTCTTAGCATCCATTCAATTCTTTCTTTGCATTATCTTTCTCTGTCTCCCTCTCCCTCTCTGTCAGTTTCTCTTTCTGTCTCTCTCTCTCTCTATCTCTCTCTCTGTCTCTCTCTCTCTGTCTCACTCTCTGTCTCTCTCTCTGTCTCTCTCTCTATCTCTCTCTCTGTCTCTCTCTCTATCTCTCTCTCTGTCTCTCTCTCTCTATCTCTCTCTGTCTCTCTCTCTGTCTCTCTCTATATCTCTCTCTCTACCTCTCTCTCTGTCTCTCTCTCTCTATCTCTCTCTCTGTCTCTCTCTCTGTCTCACTCTCTGTCTCTCTCTAATTCTTTCTTTGCATCTTGCTCTATCCCATACCTGCACCTGTATAAAATTATATATATATAAATATATACATACATATATCTAAACATATATATAGTATATTGTTAGACAAATAATAACCGTGTGTTGACATATGGTCGAACTCCTTCAATGAAGTCAGACAACATAACGTGATAGCGCTAACCGCTGACGAGATGGGGGCTGTCCTCAAGTGGAAGTGGAAGAACGAGAGAGAGAGAGAGAGAAGCTGATATCTCTAAATAAATCCACCCTCTAAAGAACCTCCCCCCCCCCACCCTCAGTATCTCGTATGTATGTATACTCCCCCCCCCCAGTTAGTAGTAGAGGGGAGACGAGGTCACGAGACATACGATTCTTAAGTCAAGAAGCTCCGAAGGTTTGTCGAGGGCTAAAAGAAATCCGACGAGTGAGTTTGTATAATGATAATACACAAAAAAAAATTAATAAAGGGGCCACTACTCTTTGTTATGTAAGGGGACATTACTTTTTAGATATCGCCCTCTTTTTTTCTCTCCCTTATTAAACACTACTCTCCAAAATCAAAGTAATAATGAAAGAAGAAGGAGGAGAGAAAAAAAATGGGGAATTCCCACACACAAAAAGCAATCGTATTCTAAATGATGAAGCCACTCATTGACTTGACTCGGTCAATATTGACTAGCACGCATTATCTGGAGGTCACTTGCTACGGATATCAATATATCAACGTTAGTTTTATTAAACGCTTACAAGAAGAGTAAGCTGTTTCTAAGTGCTTTCTCGTATTCATATTAAAATAAGCCCGATCCTTTTTTTTTTTTTGGTGTGCCTTTTTAGAACAGGGAAGCTTGTATTATAAGGTGAAAAAAAAATGGCGAATGCTAAAGACGCTGTTAGACTAGAAATTGGAAAGGGGAAAATGTTTGAACGATCTCTCTTTGTCTCTCGTTCCCTTGCTCTTCATCTCTCTCTCTCTCTCTCTCTCTCTCTTTCTTTGTCAATCTCTATCTACTCTCTACTTCCCCATGTAAGTCTCTTATTTAGAACCTATCTTCCTTATTCTCCTCTTCTCTCTCTATTCCCATTTTATCTCTTTCTGCCAGCCTCACTCCCTCCTTCTCCAACGGTCAGGGTCGCCCTGATACCTTTTGAGAAAATACTGGAACACCATCCCATTCCCCCCCCCCCCTATTTTTTTCCCAGGTATTCCGATCTTACAGGAAAATAACGTAAATTGTTATATATATATATTATATGTTATTTATTTATTGTTTTTCCCTTTTTTATTGTACCGGACAGTCGGCTAAGATACAGGACTGTCCCAAAGAAAGAAAGAGAGATAGAGAAGAATAGAGAGATATGTGGGGGAGAGGGGAGAAAGAGGAAAAAAAAGTGAGCAGGGAAGAGAGAGAACGAGGGAGAAAGAGAGAGAATGAAGAGAAAAGGATAGAGAGATGGAGAAGGAAGGATTCAATCACTTACATTGGAACAAAATTCTGATATTAATGAACTATATAACGTCAGAGACTATGTTACGACAGTTTAAATGTTAAGTAAATCCGCTAAATTGATAAATCCGATAAATTGATAAATCCGCTAAATTGATAAATCCGCTAAATTAATAGATCCGCTAAATTAATAAATCCGCTAAATTAATAGATCCGTTAAATAATTAAATCCGCTAAATTAATAGATCCGATAAATTAATAGATCCGCTAAATTAATAGATCCGCTAAATTAATAGATCCGCTAAATTAATAAATCCGCTAAATTAATAAATCCGCTAAATTATTAATCCGCTAAATTAATAGATCCGCTAAATTAATAAATCCGCTAAATTAATAAATCCGCTAAATTAATGAATCCGCTATCAAATTGATGATACATGTAGGGTACTTGCTATAAACTTTGTGTGTTGAAGCCATATGTCTTGGGAAGCTAATTGGTAGGAAAATATCGATGGTATAATAAATATTGCTGGAAATTAACATTATTATAATCAATAATGCTTGGGAAGTATCTATTTTGTAAAGGAAATAACAGTAATATAACAGTAATAATAATTATTATCCCTGTAAATAAAAGTAATATAAGTCTAATAAGTCTTGTTGAATTCTTTCTCTCGATAGCCTGCTCCAGCACGGACGATGGGGATATGTTTGGCGAGACGGAACTCCTCGCCGAAGACCCGGATGCAGGAGAAGACGTCACCGCTTCAGGGGAGCAGGCGACCGAGTACCGGGATGCAGAACGTGGTGAGGGTCAAGGTCGAGATGACAGTGCGGGCATCGCTGGCGACATTGATGGGCCGATTGGCATCACCGGGGTCCAGGTAAGCTTCAAAGCAAAATATCAACAACAAAAACTATCTTCCCGTTTTGGTTTAAAAACCTTTTTTCCCGCCAAATGTCTACCTATATAGAAATCAGGTTGTCTCGGTTCTGGGATTATTTATCTCTTAGAGCAAGTGTCGAAGTAAGATTTCTAATTCATTCATCGTGCCGACATCATAAAAGTCATCCTGCTTTAGCACTCAATGTCTTGTAGATGAAACTTGAATTGGCCTTTTTGGGGTCTTAAAAATCGCTCTGAGTGCCAAGTGTGGGCACGCGTGCCGTAGGTTGCCGACCCCTGTCTGAGAGTCATGCGATATGAAATTGACGAATTTATTAACTTAGAGGACGGTTTCCGGAGCCAAGTGCACTATTTTCTCCCACTGCAGAATTCCAATAGGATCATTAACGTGGTGGACCGCCAGTATACCTACAATGTCGCCTGGTAGCGAAAATCCCATACTGTAGATATGTGCATCCAGGTACCAGGGCGGGTTGCAGCGTTATCCCCCCGCCCCCCAAGCAGGCCACTAGACCTCTCAAAAGAAAGTGAAAATTCAAATGCAAGGGGCTGTCCCCCATGCGTTCGCCCACCGGTGTTCTCTTGATGCAAGCGTACCGGTGGTCTCCACACTTCGCCGCTTTGAGGCCCCTGGGCACAGAAGTCACAGAAGTGCACCAACGGAACGGAACCAGACCAAATGACAACTTGGGAAATGTCTTGCGATGAAGCAGTGCGACACAATATGGCTGGAACTATAGAAGTCCCCCCCCCCCCCCCCCACACGCAATTAGATTAAACCATCGTTCACATTGGGCCTACCAATTGATAAACAAACAAGCCCCACAAATTGTTTTTTGCTAGTCGATCATCGTCATCATACCACGTGACTTTCGACGTGGGGGGTGCTACGACGGTGCGCGTAACCAGATTTCTCCATTCGTCCCGGTCAGTCAGAAGCCGTTTGCAGAAGCGTATCAAGAGGTAGTTCGATCCAGTCTTTCGGGTTGTCCAAACACTTCTTTTTTTCTGGCGACCTTTTCTGCGCGCTCATTCCATTGTACTTTGTAGGATGGTTTTGGCCAAGGGGTCATGCCTTACAGTATGACAAAACAGGTCGTAACAGCTTGTTACAAAGTTCGCCCCCCCCCCCCCCGCCAAGAAAAAAAACTCCTTGATGCAAAAATATATGCAACCCATCACACAAAATAAAAACATACAACCACACACACAAGCACATTTGAGCGTGCCTGATTTCTAAGAATGGATGAAGCAACATCCAGCTCAGCAAACATACATCCAGGAATTTCTATCCATCAACACTGAACAAACATGGCCGAATTGTAATCACACACGTACAGGGCCGCCCCCCTCTCTCGTCTCTTTCCCTTTCTCTGTAGCACACCCCCCCTCCCCCCTCCACCACTACAACTTCCCCTACCTTTCAAATCGTCATATTATTCATAATCATCAAATTTATCACACGCATATAGAAAAAAAAATTGGGGTGATGGAGTGAGGAGAGAAGGGGAGAGAGGGGGGCTCACCTTTTTATTCTCATTCTCTCACGAACCCCTACTTTTTTTTTCCTCCTTGCTCCATCTCGTCCATTCCTCATTCCCTCCCCCCTCCCCCTAGCCCAGCCCCACCCACCAATAGGTATAACAAAGGCCACCTTTTATGAAGTTCTGAAATGCCTGCCATCTTGTTTTTTTCTTTTTTTTTAGGGCTTTCGCCCTACATGTTTACTTGCTTACCTTATGCAGACGATGGGATAACGAGAGATGTGTTGAGAGAGGGAGGAGAAATGGAGAATGTTCATATTTTGTCCAACTTTGGAAATGTTCCCATAAACTTGAACTATTGTATTTTATTACTTCTCATATTTACATAATTGATTCTCCCTGTTTTTCTTTCTTACATTTTTCGTTTCACTTTTTAGGTCTTCTTCTCTCTATCACTCTGTCGCCTTCGTTGCTTCTCTCTTCTTCAAATATCTTTTTTTGATTTATTTCACATTCATTTTTTCTCCTATGTTGTTTATCTCTCTCTTTCTCTTTCTCCCCCTCACTTTCTCTTAATCTTCTTAACTCATCGAGCTACTCCCTGCCACCGTCGTCCTCCCCAGCCCCTCCTCATCCTCCCCCCTCCTCATCCTCCCCCCTCCTCATCCTCCTCCCTCCTCATCCTTCCCCCCCTCCCTTTTCACATTTCCATTATATCACGATGCGTGTCTATTTTTAGCATTCTGCGTGTGTAAACATCCGGGTGTGATAGCTATAATATGCTTTCATTATTATCACGTGAACCCCCCACCCCAACCCATTCCACCCCCCCTTCCCCAATCTCAACTGAGCAAGACAACAATAATGACATTTTCTTGCAATCCTTGCCTAAAATCATGCGTGTAGCGTTATCAGAGTTACCCTCCTCCCCCCCTGCCATCCATTCCCCATTTACAGTTTCGCTAACACATGCACACACATACACTATACACCGTTTTATCACACTAGCAAGTGATAACATCTTAGCATCGTTTAATACACCCGAACAACGAGAGTGTGTGTGTGTGAGAGAGTGTTTGTATGTATGTGTGTGTGAGTGTTTGTATGTGTGTGTGGAGAGAGGAGAGAAGGGGGTTTGCCTAAGGTTGTTTTTTTTTAACGTAACATCATATTATTGGGACAACGAAATGAAAATAAAAGGAAGAAAATATTTTTCAAGACGTTTTAATCTCCATAATAATAACATGGTGTAGGCCTAAAGGGTGTCTTTTTATAAACGAAGAAAGCTATATCATTATGCAAACTTCATCTGCACTTGTTAATGTGTAATGCAGCATAACAAACTCCAGCCCCCCCCCCTCACCTACACACACAAAAACCGGCCTGCTTATTGTCAGCATTCATAGAACTTCCCCTCCCCCCCCTCTCACTTTTTTTCTTCTCATTGTTGTTGTTTTCTTCATCACTCATCTAGCTGTGGACGTCGTTTATGTACGACCCTTTGTTAAGTCATTGGTATATATAAACATTATCAATTATCTCGGAATTATTTACCTACGAAAAACGTCGAAAACATTTAGAGATGTCAGAAAATGTTATCCCAAATCCAGGGCGAATCGCCGAACCCGACAACAATTTCCAATCGACATTCATAGTTAAATATATCTTTATTTGTATCCTATTACAATAAAGTATGTCTGGGAAAAGTATGTCTGGGAAAAGTATGTCTGGGAAAAGTAGGTCTGGGAAAAGTAGGTCTGGGAAAAGTAGGTCTGGGAAAAGTATGTCTGGGAAAAGTATGTCTGGGAAAAGTATGTCTGGGAAAAGTAGGTCTGGGAAAAGTATGTCTGGGAAAAGTAGGTCTGGGAAAAGTAGGTCTGGGAAAAGTAGGTCTGGTAAAAAGTAGGTCTGGGAAAAGTAGGTCTGGGAAAAGTAGGTCTGGGACAGAATATCCTTAATTGCCGGCCCTCGAGAAACCATTATGGCAACAATCAAGCGGCGCAAGTGCCGCGCAAGCTGACATGGCTTGGTCACCTGTTGCGGCATAATAACCTGCCAAAAAACAACATCCTCCAAGGCACTGTGAAAGGTGAACGTCAGAGAGACTGTTAACGGAAATGCTGGTTCGTTGACAATAATAATAAAAGATTGGACAAAGCTGCAATCGACTGAACTCTTGACAGCCGCTCAAGATAGGCAAAGAGAAAAAAAATGGAGAAAGATGACTGCTGAGGTGTCCATTCGCTCTCCCCAAGGGATCACAACGGTCAAGGAATTGATGGTGATAAGCTTTTTACTGATGCGTAGTGGTCAAATAGTTCGAGACCCTGGACTAGCCTTTCATCTACTAAATGCCCAAAATGAGGTCTTCCTTTGCGTCCTTTCTGGTATTGGACACCTCACTATATTGTAATGACGTTGCGTGCCCCATTCTCCTCTCTCCCCACCCCACCCTCAACACTAACAATGACATCAGCCAGATCCAGCTCTTTTCCAATTAAAATGATATTTGCGCTCTCTCTCGTTTTCTCTCTCAAGCTTTCTCTCTCTCGCGTTCTCTCTCTCGCTTTCTCTCTCTCGCGTTCTCTATCTCGCTTTCTCTCTCTTTCTCTCTCTTTCTATCTCTTCCCCTCTCTGTCTTTCCGTCTCTTTCTGTCTCCTTCTCTCTTTTTCTCTCGTTCTCTCTCGTTCTATCTCTTTCTCTCTCGTTCTCTCGTACTCTCTCTCTCTCTCTCTTGTATCATAATTGTACGGAGGATGGAGTGGTAGGAAGGTCGGGGCTAAGGGGGGGGGGGGGATAAAGGTAAGATAACTTTAGAATTTCATGATTCCATATGTGGGTGTGATTGTCTGGCCAGCACAATAGCCGCAGCCTTTACCCCAACTAAGTCAGAAGTACCCGTCAGAGCATGGGTAGACTCAGGGACACCCTTCAGACCCGGGAACACATGTTAGCCTTCACCAAAGATTCGAACCCAGGACCTTACTCTCTCTCACTCTCTCTATTTCTCTCCCTCATTCTCTCCCTCGGCGTCTTTTACATTCCCACCCTCTTTCATCTCTTTCTCTCTCTCTCTCACTCTCTCTCATTCTACATATCTCTCTCTTTCGCCCTAACCCTATCTTTCTATTCCTATTCTCATACCTTATATAAATTCTATTCCTATTCTCGTTCTCTCTCCATTTTACTTCCTCAACCTCTCTCTCTCTCTCACTATATATACACATACATAAGGTATTCATCGTTCCTCATCGCACATACAAACGTGTAAAGACTACATAAATAAATAAGCCTCAAGTCTCCATCCTTCTCCTATGTCATGCGTGACGGAGGCTTAGAAAACTTTTTATGCCCCCCCCCCTTCTTTCTCCCCCCCTTCCACGTCACCACTCGTGTGTTCACGTTTACATCTCATCGAATTACCTCCTCCTACCGACTGCTTAACATTTCATCCCTCTCTCTCTCTCTCTCTTCATCCTCCTCTCAGTCTCTCTCTCGTTCTTCCTCTTCATTCCTCCCATGCCCTTCTTGAAGGTACACTTTCTGTGACAACTTATGTGGAGACAGACGGTGGACAAAAGAAAATAGTATAGGTCTGTTTGACTATCTTTATCTCTCTCTCTCTCTCTATCTATCTATCTATCTAACTATCTAAACAATTAACTATCTATAAATTTTTAATATCTAACTATCTATCTAACTATCTAACTATCTAACTATCTATCTAACTATCTAACTATCTATCTAACTATCTAACTATCTAACTATCTAACTATCTAACTATCTAACTATCTAACTATCTAACTATCTAACTATCTAACTATCTAACTATCTAACTATCTAACTATCGAACTATCGAACTATCGAACTATCGAACTATCGAACTATCGAACTATCGAACTATCGAACTATCGAACTATCGAACTAACTATCTATCTAATTATCTAACTATATCTATCTATCTATCTACATATCTGTATATTATATATATATATCATCTACCTATCTATGTTTCTAGGCTTATACAATGAACCACACATATGTGACTGTTTATATATTTTTTTCTTCTTTCTTTCCATCTAGCCATCTCTTTACTCAACAGCCGCCGTAGATATTGTTGTTGCTGATGCTGTAGCTGTCCACTTTCTATCTCTCCGTCTTATCAATCAGCAACATTTTTATACCTTTTATCTATCCATCTGCTTTCTCTGCTTGTCTTGTGTCCACTCGTCTCCTACCGAAGATAGCTGCCTGTGACCAGCCCCACCTGCTTATCTAACCCTAACCTCCATCCCAGCACCACCACCCACCCTCCCACACAACCTTCACCCCCTATTTTTTATTTTGCATTTCGCTTTTCATATTATAGATAAAATATTAAGCCGATGTGCAAATATTCCGTGTCTTTTTTTCCATTATGCAGTTGTTATTTATTTTATGAAAAATTTCGTTCATAACTTCGAGTTAGTTTTTTTTTTTTTTTGTAAATGTTTCAAGTATTTTTTTGTTTGTTTGTCATGTCAAAAGGTGACATGGGTTGGTTGTACTTCCTCCCCTCCCCCCCTCATCGGTGTAATACATCACATTACCATCACGACCACACCCATCACTGGTCCGTTGTAGAGTATTGTAGCCATGGCGCGTGATCGTAGGATAGGGGGAAACGCCATCGCATCACAATAACAGCACATGCGCACTAAAGTACTTCCCTTATGGCTCAAGCATAGGTTTCTGTTTGGGGGGGGGGGGGGAGTGGTTTTAAAGGCGAGAGAGGCAGGGAGGTAGGGATAGAGAGGGAGGGAGAGGAGTGGGAGGGAGGGAGGAGAGAAGGAGACAGGAGGGAGGGACGGGGAGAGGAATAGGTAGTGGGGAAGAGGAGAGTAGAGATGATTGAAGAGCGGGAGGGAGTGAGAGAGTGAGGGGAGGGAGTAAGTGAGAGAGAGAGAGGAGGGGAGACAGGGGGAGGGACGAGAAGAAAAGGTGGTAACGGGAAGAGGGATGTAAAGAGAATGGACGAGAGGAAGAGGAGAGGAGGGGTGAGATCAGGAGAGGAGGGAGAGATGCAAGGAGGGAGATAGATAATAGTGAAGGAATGGGAGTGAACAGAGAATGGGACACATGCCCTGTTGAGGAAGATGAACACGTGTCATTTTGACTTTTGTATACATTCCGATAAACTGACAGCAGGGCACTTGGATTACCGTACCGAAGGTCCAGGTAATCGATTCTGGTTAACACCAGAGTTATTGTTGGTTTTTTTCGTTGGTTTTTCGTTAAAGTGTGCCCTTAAATGAAGTGTGTTCGTTAGTCTACTCAGCACTGCTGGGGGGTGGGGTAAGGGCAATGTAGACGCGGCTGGACCATTCATTGTGCTGGCCACACAAGCATCTTTTGGCCCAATCCTCAAGTCGAGAGATTCGCTGCCTTCCAAAACGCGTATGTAACTAAGGAAGTAAAACTAATGTCAAGGGGGAGGGATGGGAAGGGAGGGGGGTAGCAAATCTTAATTAGTGACGTCGACAAATGGGAGTTTGAGTGCAATAAACAGTGACGTCATCCTTTAAACCATTTTATTGTTTACTCCTTAAAGTTGATGGCGGCGGTGGCGGTGGTCCGTGATAGAGCAAGGGGGGGGGGAGGTAGGTGGCGCCCTCCCAGCCTCGTCCATAACTGCTCCCTTCATTTTTTGTCTTCTTTTTTTTTTCAGATGATATTCAACTAGGATCTATATTTTTCCCTCCCTTTTTTTTTTCCATTAGAAAGCATATTTAATGAGTCTAGTTTTACGTTTCAACTATTGACTATTAACGGGGGTTGGCAACCTTAGACACGCGTGCCAAACTAGGCACGCAGAGCGATCTTCAATCTTCAATTCAATGGCACGCGAGAGACCTCCAAGATTTTTTTTTTAATTGATGAAAAAAAACGAAGATATTTTCTGGTTCTGAATGTGGAAAACTGACTGTTGAAGCCGATGTTTCTGAATGACATAGCGACACATTTCAGTGAGTTGAACTTGCCTTTACAAGGACCACTGAACATATATCTTGCCGTGAAATCAATTACAAAACATTTATCTACATGTACATCCCTATATTAAGGCATATATTTAGATAGATAGTTATGGCTTTTTCAGAAGTACATCGAAGTACTCAAAGTGGAGTTTTCTATCCAAATGCAAGACTTTCAAAAACGTTTAAAAAATGTGCATCCATATGAGCCCTTTTACGGACAAAAATCTGAAAGGAAGTTGCTTAGCTTAGGAAAGTCATCTGCAATTCTCAACTGATAGGCATTCGCTCTTCTACTTTCAACTTTTGGTTCAACTTACACTTATAAAGAAATAAAAATAAGTCAGTAATATTATTATATTACAAAACATATCTTGTTTGGCATCACTATTGAATCAAATTCGGAAACGGTTTTTTTTTATTAAAGGGAGATAATTTCAGCATTTTATTTGCGCTAATAATTTTAGTATGTTCCTTTTTATTTCTTTTATAAAATAATAAATGGCTTACAATGTATAACTTTAAAAGAACAAACTTTAAAAAAGTATTTGAAAATTGTATAAATATTTTATGACTAAGGAATTTATGTGTATATTTTCAAACATTACATTAAGTACCCAGTTTGTTTGATTACAACGTATCAATTCCGCTCAACGGTAATTTACTAGTTCTGCCTAATGTTTTAAATACATTGATTAAAATGACATTTCAGTATACTGAGATCACAATATAATTAATATTACTAAGTGTTAGATCTTCATCTTGAGTACCAAAATAATATTTAGACAATGATTACCATAAATGTGAAATTTAAGTTGACTAATAAAATATTGTATTGATATAAATAAAAAGGATGATAATCACAAACACCTTAATTTTTTTTAATTAAATATAAAACGCTTTTACGATTTTCTCTATAAACCTCCTTCGCTTTTGGCCTTGGTCTTGCTACGGATTTAAATTAGTTGCCCTATAAAATAATTTTTTAAAGTATATAGAACAGGTTGACTTTTAGGCTGTTGGCACGCAGAATGATTTTGAAATCCTAGTTTGGCACACTGTTCGCAAAAAGCTGCCGACCTCTGGACTATTAGTTAAGATACTAGATTTAAAATAGTTTAGGGGGAAAGTATGCACCAGTTTAGAATAAACCTTTGTACATCTTTATACAAATCTGATAGGGCCTATGTGTACATCTCCCTAAAGTTCTAATATCTGTACAACTTCATAAAGTTCTGATATTTGTTTTTATTGTTTATTATTTTTTTTTTAGCAATGTTAACCAATTCATATCTAAGTTAAAAATTCGAACCCAAGACATTCATTACGCCAGCCGAACGCGCTTCTGCTCTACCAACCTCTAGAAGACATTAGGTTATTGTAGTGTCGGCAGTGCCCTCACATAGGGGGAGGGCAGGGGGGGCATATGCCCTGTGGCGGCACTTCCAGGGGACGGCAAATGTAGTCTAAATATAGCAATTATAGCACTAAACAAGCAGCTACAGTATGCAAGGGGGCGGCACTGAAACTTTTGCCCTGAGGCGCTACATAAGCTTGTGAAGGCTCTGAGTGTCGGAAACCATTTTATATCCCCTTTACACAATCCCTTTCTTCTATAATCCGAACATATATTTCTAAGCGGCTTTTTAACCATTACAAAATAAACACTAACAAAAAAAAAAAAAAAAGACATGTGTCGAAATTCGAAATAACACTGAAAATGTTTTTGCACGTTTTAGAGAGAAAGTGTTACGTGGCCCTTATTGCACAACCCGCTTGCGCAGATAAAAAAAAAACAAAAAAAAAAACTGGTTTGATAACTTTGAAATGTTATCATTGTGCACCTTTCACTTGTCAAATGGGTCTGGTGGTGATGACTTAATTAGACTTTCTTTAACCATCCTGATGTCTAATCTTTCTTAATTATTCTCCCTCCCTCCCTCCCCCCATCTCTCTCTCTCTCTCTCTCTCTCCATCCCATAATATCTCCTTCTTCGACCTCATCGTTCCTATCAATTTTTGATGCCTTTTTAAATATTTTGTTTTCTTCTCTCTCTCAATCTCTAATGGATTTTTATCAAAAATAATTCAATTCACAAAAGACTTCTGTATTCTTCTCTCTCTCTCTCTCCCTCTCTCTGTTTTTTAAAATTGTTTCTATCCTCATAATACGAATGTTTTGTTTTAAGTGGCCCAAGTAACCTCTAAATCAAGTTAGTCCCTAAGTTGTGAGCCTAGACAAGTTATCAGCAAGAGGTAATTTCTAGCCTTAGTATTAAGCTATTAAACCTTGAAATATTTGAAACAATATAATTTATTGGGTCTAAATCTAGTAAAAAGATCTAAAGGCGAGGGCCAGTGGGCTAACAGGAAGGAACTGGTCTAAAATCGTCTTACATCAAGATGAGCGCGTAACTGTCTGTAACTTAAAGTCACGTGATTTTGGTCACGTGTTTGCGAAAGCCCAATGCGTAGTTCAGTAGCAAAGTGCAACGCTCTCCGTCACTGTCTCTCTCTCTCTCTCCATCTCTCTCTTTGAAATCTCATCTCTGCCATTCCTCCCCTCTTCATCCGTATCATCTGTCCCCACCCCCATCTCCTCTTCCCACGACCCTTGTTTTGCGACGGCGCACCATCTGTTGAATGCGCCACTTACTTACCTGTCTCCAAGCCCCCCCCCCCTCCCCCAACCCGACCCCCCATCCCCTCGACCTGCCTCGACCTCCTCCCTGCCTCGCTCGGAAACCGGCGACCCAGACGCGGTGTAAATGCCCTTTTCGTGGCGTGGACGAGGGGGATTGGGGGGGGGGGGAGACGGTGGGTGTTGAGAGAACGGGGGTCTGAGCCCGAGAGGGCGGGGGCGGGACGTGGGGAAGCGAGTTATAGTTTCATAGCATCACAAACCTTCTCATGGCCCAGCATCGCACGGGGGGGGGGGGGGGAGGACAATTATATCAATGTGTAGATTGTAGATGGATGTGTAGGCGTACACGACAATAACACACCTGGCATGGCGTACACAGCAACACACCTGGCATGTCACACACACCGCCCTTGTGTACTGACTCTACTGACTTGTCTGTTCCTGCTTTTCGGCATGCACCTGTCACCCAACGCCTCTTTTCCAACTTGTTTTTCTATTTAATCAATGTATATGATACGTTTGTTATATGTTACAGACGTTGCTTCCATTATGGCGTCCTAAGATTAATAGTATCTTATCCATTACAGATGCTACTTCTATGAAGAAGATTATTGCGTTCTACGCTCATCCGTAGTCCGAGTCAAGTCTTGCATCTTTATTAATGTTTTAAAGGATGTTAAGTTATTGTTTTTTTCTGGTTTGTTCAGGCAACCCATTCCATGCCCGAATGCCACTCAGGAAGAAATAGTACTTATATGCATTTGTTCTCACATAAGAGATAAGGAAAGTGTTTTTGTCTTTATGTTTTTCTGAGCATTGCAACAGTCTGTTATTTTCAGGTTTTCGTGCCAACGTGTTTTTGCGCAAGTTGGCCCGTGGTCTCCGACTTCTGCCTGCTTTTTTTTCTGGGTGTGTTTCCATAGCCTTTGATCAACCAAGATCGTCTGCAAGCAGCAGTTGATTTTTTGTTTCGGCGTTTTCTCTCATAGACTCCTAGATGACTGCTATCCCTAGCTAACGGCCTCATCTGTCCGGGTTTAGAGTTTGAGCGCTATATGTTCGCTTTTTGCAGTCATTTTATTGGATTTATGAGGGTTTTTTTAAGAAGAGTATCCGTACAACCCCCCCCCCCCCCCAACCTCATCATCACTAACAGCAAACCAGTTCTTCCAGGGTTAATCTGCTATTTCATAACTTGAAACGGTTTAGTAATTCGTTATTATTTTCTCAACGGAAAACTTAGATTAAAATCGAAATTTGTATACACCGGAAACCTTTAATGCAATCGTAGGAGCGTAGAAGTTATTTAAGACAGCCTTATTGGTTGTCCACGGGGAAAAAAAGAACATATAGTCTCTAAATATAGAGCAAGCGGACCATCTTATTATAGTCTTTGATAAAACACACAGATTAGAATCCGCCCCATGTTGGTATCCATCATGTTCTATATTTAGAAGATGACGACGGGGGCAGGATCTAAAGTGCTATACAAAAGAGAAAGGCTTCCCAGAAAAAAAAATATATTGAATTTTTTTTGTAACATCTAAGTTCTGTTTCTTTGTGCCCATGACAATTACCGTAGTAGTTTCTATTATAGTCATCCACAATACTGCATTACCTTTTGTTATTGTTGTTCTGTGTGTGTGTGTGTGTGCATGCGATCTTTCACGGACAACCCACTTCTTCGCCCCCTCCCCACGGCTCTTGGAAGCCAGCCCCCCTGTCAGCTTCTAACCTACCCCCACTGGTCATGGTGACACAGACAAAAATGTTGAAAAAATGTTTTTTTTTTAAATAAATAATATTTTTTTAAAGCACGATGTGTTCATGTGTCACCTTGCGCCCCAATTCACTCCCCCCGATGTCCCCAAACGCCCCTTACCACTGACACCCCTCGTCCCCAATTCTCTCTCCCCCATGTCGTTAACATGCAGCCTACATGTCTATTGTGCTCTTCAATTGATGCCCCTTTATTGGGGTGGTGCAAATCGGGGCAGGGGAAGATAACACATACACACCCAAAGTCAACAAAACTTGAGGACGAACAATAGAACAACGTAAGATAGAGGGAAAAGTAAACTTCAGAGTTCTTGGGAGAATCTAAACAGACAACAAAATGCATACACATTGGTGTGTAAAGATAATTTTGGTTGGGAAAAAAGGGGCGAGGGGGGTTGATTTAGTCAAAGTGTCAAATAGAATATTGAATTGCCATCTACAAGCGTATCCAGTGCAAGTCTTTGCAAAGTAATAGCTGAAAAGATATTTTCTAAATGTTAAAACTGCAGGCTTTTGAAGATATCTAGGGCTGATGAAGTAATAGCTGAAAAGATATTTGCTCAATGCTAAAACTGCAGGCTTTTGGAGATATCTGAAGGATTGATGAAGTGCGGTTCATATTGTTAGAGTTTTGAAAATTTCGTTAAGAGTTTTAAGATGGAACAAGATGGCCGAACATGGTGCTAAAAGTGGCCGTGCGGCAGCGCGTTCGGCTGGCGTACCGAAGGTCTTGGGTTCGAATCCTGGTGAAGGCTAAGCTTTTTTTCACCCTGGACTCGAGGGTGTTCCTGAGTCTACCTAGCTCTGATTGGTACCTGACATTAGTTGGGGTAAGGTAAAGGCGGCTGGGCATTGTGCTGGCCACGCCTAGTATTAGTATGCCGTGGCCACTGAAACTGTTGAACTCTGCTTCACCGGCCCTAATGATAAATTGGTCCGAATGGTAGGCCTACTTTATCAAGGATCGTATCCAGTGCAAGTCTTGGCAAAGTAATAGCTGAAAAGAAGATTTCTCAATGCTAAACTTGCAGTCTTTCGATTTCTTTTTGAGTCTTAAGATGAGACACAATGGCCGAGCAACAGAATGTGTTGGGTTGCGTACCGAAGGTCTTGGGTTCAAATTATCTGAAGGCTATGGTTTCTTCTCGGTTCAAAAACAAATATGTTACATAGTTTATATTTATTTTCTGCGTTTTTGCAAAATAATTTCATCATTGTCCTTTCTGTTCCTTGTGGACCATTGGGCCTCTGTCCTTTGTGTTCCTTGTGGACCATTGGGCCTCTGTCAAAGGACGCCACTCTCCACGGTCTCTTGCCAGTCGCTTCAATTCTTCCCAGCTCTTTCCAGTTCTTCCAGCCTCATCGCTTCTCTGTTAATTTCTTTCTTTCAATCCATTAATCTTGTGTTGGTATTTACATATTGACTAAAAGTGACTAACTTTTTCGTTCAAGCTAGGATTGTATTTTTATATTTCAAAGCGGATTTATGTTTTTGTTTAATTATACAGGCGAGAAAGTGCTACAGAAAAAAAAGGTTATCTAAACATAAAAAATTATGCATTATCAATATTGATATGCAAAGATAAAATATTCTTCAAATTATTCATTTACAGTAAGCAGTTTTATAATTCAAATTTGACTAAGTCTTTAACTTTTACTAGAAGTTTTACCACGACGCTTTTTCAATAATAAAAACAAAAACCCTGCAATTGTTGCTTTCACCTTTACTCACCTTAATGGAAAATCTAACCGCCCTATTTAATCAATTTTGTTTTCATTTTTGTCTGTTCTATTTTTAAACTCAACTAAGAATGTTCCAAATTGGCTATTTAAGGTATTTTTTACATAATGGAGGCTAATTAATTCCCTTGCTTATCCGTGTTACGATGTGTTGGGCCCAAGCTGCTGGCGCACAAAGACTTTGTATAGTTCAGTGATCTCCCTTCTCTTCATGTCGTGTTCCGCAAAAACGGGGGAGAGAACTGCAATCATCTTTTTCTTCTCCTCTTTACGTTGTATCAAGATTAGTTTGATTGGGTTATTATGTCGCGAGGTGACGCGAATCAGCACCGGCCATCTCTTTCTCGCACTGTTGCGTTTTTTGTTTCGCCCACGAGTGAACGCAATAAGGGGTAGGGGGGGGGTGTGATAAGCCTCTCCAATGAACAATGAACAATGAACAATATTTATTTGCCACATAGTACATAGGTACAATAAAGGCATAGTCAAAAACATAAGAAAATTATAGCATTTGTGAATAATAAATTGAACAATAATAGTAATACCAATATTAGTAATAAAAATGAAAGTAATAAAAAATTTATTAATTAAAGGTATCCTAAAAGAAAATTCAGGGGGGATAATTTAGTTTATAATACAATTTTTTTGGGGAAAAAACTAACAAAGAAAAAAAACAAAAAAACAACAACTTAATTTACTAACATAGACATACAGGTAAATCCAGAGGTTGGAGTTTGTTATTATGTATGTTGTCATCATTGTGTAAAGTAAAGGGCTTTTATGGGCTTATTACTGACTATTGACATCCGTATAATACACAATTCTAGGAATGTTATGGGTTCTTTTAGATCTAGTATGAATATTGTTTTACATCTTTATAATAATACTATGAATCATGAATATTAACATCTTTATAATAATGACCATTATAGGTTTGTTTACTATGACTATAGTCATCTTTATAACAATCTTAGGAATTTTATTGGTTGGTTGACTATGACTATAGTCATCTTTATAACAATTATAGGAATGTTATGGATTGGTTTACTATGACTATAATCATCTTTATAACAATTCTAAGAATGTTATGAGCTTGTTTACTATGACTATTTACTATTGAAATATTTATAAAAATTCTGGGAATGTTATGGGTTTGTTTACAATTGGTATGCTACAACATGCTTTTATCATTTTTGGTTAAAACTAACTTAAAACATAAGGATGTTATGGTCCTTGTTGCTAAATCTATTGAGCTCTTGTAAGCTGATGGATGTTATGGGGAGCTTGTTGTTTGCTCGGGTTTGCCAGAGAACCTACCTCTCTGTTTTTAAATTCTTTTAAAAATACAATGGTTGGCGGGTGATTGGTGGAAGGTAGTTGGGCTCTTGAAACATAATACATTAGTTCGTTAGCAAACGCCATTAGTTCCCCAAACAGTGCAGTCCCCCGTTCTCTCCTTCACGTGACTTAGTTGTTATGTTTGTTTTCCTAACTATCTGTTGTTTTAGTAAATAACTATCTAATTAGTTTTGTTATTTGTTATTTGCTGTTGTTGTGGGTTGTTGTTGTTGTTGTTTTTTCTATTTTAATTTTTACACAAAGTGAATTTAAAAAAAAATTCGAACGTACTTAACGTTACTGCAATACATTCGGGGGTGGGAGAGGTGGGTGTATATATATTTACTAATTATTTTTTCCAGGGTTAAGGGGGGGGGGGTGGAGTAGAAGAACGACAAACACCAAATTATTAGTTAGTATTTGTTCTATAGTGAACATTAAAATATTTTTTTTAAAGGTGTCCCCCCTCCCCTTTTTCCATTCTTTTCCTCACCGCAGACGTTTATATGGTACTAACGGAGTATTTCTTTCGTTTGTGTTAGAGTGACTCCATTTTGCGTTTGTACACATGTTTGTAGTTTGTATAGACGTGCGTTTGTTTGCTTGTTTGTAGCCTACGTTTTGTGTGTGCGTGTGTGTTCCGTGAGGCACGAGCCCGAATATATAACATGAAAAAAAAACAACAACACCAAAAACATGGCTTTGTAAATGAATTTAAACTAATTAATAGGAACAGAACGTATGCGCATTTTTGGATTTAATCACAATTAGTTCCAGGATGTGGCACCTTCTGGTAGTCTATTGTAATAAACGATTTCGTGTGTGTGTGGTTTGTTTTGTTTTTTACTTACCATTTTAATTCGAAAATAACATACACCGTTATAGTTCTATAACAGGTTGAATCATTTTATGTCTCAAATGAATATAGACCTACCGTTTCAGTTCTGAAATAACATATACCGTTTTAGTTTTATAATAGGGTGAATCGTTTTATGCCTCAAATAGAATATAGACCTACCGTTTCAGTTCTGAAATAACATATACCGTTTTAGTTTTATAATAGGGTGAATCGTTTTATGCCTCAAATAGAATATAGACCTACCGTTTCAGTTCTGAAATAACATATACCGTTTTAGTTTTATAATAGGGTGAATCGTTTTATGCCTCAAATAGAATATAGACCTACCGTTTCAGTTCTGAAATAACATATACCGTTTTAGTTTTATAATAGGGTGAATCGTTTTATGTCTCAAATAGAATATAGACCTACCGTTTCAGTTCTGAAATAACATATACCGTTTTAGTTTTATAATAGGGTGAATCGTTTTATGCCTCAAATAGAAAATAGACCTACCGTTTCAGTTCTGAAATAACATATACCGTTTTAGTTTTATAATAGGGTGAATCGTTTTATGCCTCAAATAGAATATAGACCTACCGTTTCAGTTCTGAAATAACATATACCGTTTTAGTTTTATAATAGGGTGAATCGTTTTATGCCTCAAATAGAATATAGACCTACCGTTTCAGTTCTGAAATAACATATACCGTTTTAGTTTTATAATAGGGTGAATCGTTTTATGTCTCAAATAGAATATAGACCTACCGTTTCAGTTCTGAAATAACATATACCGTTTTAGTTTTATAATAGGGTGAATCGTTTTATGCCTCAAATAGAATATAGACCTACCGTTTCAGTTCTGAAATAACATATACCGTTTTAGTTTTATAATAGGGTGAATCGTTTTATGCCTCAAATAGAATATAGACCTACCGTTTCAGTTCTGAAATAACATATACCGTTTTAGTTTTATAATAGGGTGAATCGTTTTATGCCTCAAATAGAATATAGACCTACCGTTTCAGTTCTGAAATAACATATACCGTTTTAGTTTTATAATAGGGTGAATCGTTTTATGTCTCAAATAGAATATAGACCTACCGTTTCAGTTCTGAAATAACATATACCGTTTTAGTTTTATAATAGGGTGAATCGTTTTATGCCTCAAATAGAATATAGACCTACCGTTTCAGTTCTGAAATAACATATACCGTTTTAGTTTTATAATAGGGTGAATCGTTGTATGCCTCAAATAGAATATAGACCTACCGTTTCAGTTCTGAAATAACATATACCGTTTTAGTTTTATAATAGGGTGAATCGTTTTATGCCTCAAATAGAATATAGACCTACCGTTTCAGTTCTGAAATAACATATACCGTTTTAGTTTTATAATAGGGTGAATCGTTTTATGTCTCAAATAGAATATAGACCTACCGTTTCAGTTCTGAAATAACATATACCGTTTTAGTTTTATAATAGGGTGAATCGTTTTATGTCTCAAATAGAATATAGACCTACCGTTTCAGTTCTGAAATAACATATACCGTTTTAGTTTTATAATAGGGTGAATCGTTTTATGCCTCAAATAGAATATAGACCTACCGTTTCAGTTCTGAAATAACATATACCGTTTTAGTTTTATAATAGGGTGAATCGTTTTATGCCTCAAATAGAATATAGACCTACCGTTTCAGTTCTGAAAATAACTTAGCTTATACTGTTTTAGTTTCCGAATTGGATATACCGTTTTAATTCTGAAACAGCTTTTAACTTTTTTTTTTTGCTCTGATAGACGTGTTTTTAGTTATGATTTTTTAGAATTTCAGTTATGAATTCATGATTCTGGCATTTAGAGTTGTAGTGTTAATTCTGTAATACCTGTTATTGTTCGTACATTTAATTAAAATGATAGCACTAGAAAACGTATTTCTTCTATTAAATCTTAAGAGTTTTAGTTATAAAGTTTGCGTTTTAATTGCAATTGACAAGTCTTAATGAGGTCTGACCTTTTCAAACAAAAGAGATCTTGAACTTTCGGTGCCGTTTCCGTAAACAAAATAAAATGGTTTTGTTGGTGTTTGACAATTTCAACCTCTGCGGCCAGTTCTAGTCTTTTAGAAATATACAAAGGCTTCAAGATTAGTTATGAGGAATACGTTTTTAACATTAAAAGTGAGTGTGCGATAATTAATACTCAAAGTGTTAAATTTAGCTTTGTTAATAAATTAAATTAGTCAAGAGATGCGTACTTGGTTTAAAAAAAAAACAATCCGCAGATACATTAAAAACAAACGAAAATTCTTTTGCATCGAGCAATAGGTTGGAGATTGTAAATAGGTTATTCTTCACGTCTGACGTTCACAATCAATCGTTTTCATTCGGCAACATCTTTTGGAAATGAAATAAAATGTAATCCTCTACATCTTTTATGATTCGCAGTACAACCAGTAACGCAGCGTACAGACAATGTTTTTTTAGCAAACGAACGAATGGGACCGGAAATGTTGTACACTTTCAACCTTTATGCATGCATAATTTTTAAGACTTATCCTTCAGACGCGGAAATTTCAGCAACATTCGTAACCGGGACCCTCGGTACAAGGTACGAGCACAAATGGTCCTTATGCAAGGAAGCTGTATTCATTCTGTGCATATCCTTAAACTTAAACTAGTCTATTTGCATTTTGTTATTATGATACGATTTTGGATTTACTAACTTTAGGAAGTGTTTGTAAATTTAATGATTTTACTAATTGTGTGACTTGTTGTATTTTATGTCTAATTCTGTCACATATAAGTAAAATTATCCCTTCGGACCGAATTGGTTCATAGGGCCGGTGAAGCGGCCAGCACCATGCATATCTGCCTTTACTTTACCCCAACTAAGGTCAGGTACCCATCACAGCTGGGTAGACTCTCCGAACCCGGGTAAAAATCCTGGACTCCACCAGGATTCGAACCTTTGGTTCGCCAGGTGCAGACTTGTGTTTTAGTTCTAAAAGAAAAAGTTTCATTTCTCTCATATAGATTTTGACGTACTGGAATCTAAAGCTTCAGCTCATAAATTATACAATTAAGCTCTAAAATATAACAGTTAAAGCTCTGAAATATATTTAATAAATCCAGTACTGAAATATAAAGCTTCAGTATTGAAATCGACAAGTTTTAGCTCTGGGCTAGAAAGGCTTAACTCTAAAATGTATGGTTTTAAATATGAATTGTTTTAGCTCTGGGTTATATATAAAGACTTCACTCTAAGACATATAGTTTTAAGTATGAAATGTCTTAGCTCTGAAATATCGATCTAAGTTTTCAATATGAAATTTTTAAAAAATCCGATCTGAAATATGAAATTTTCATTCTGACATATGTAAACGTTGTTTTTTTTTCGTGACAAAGTTTTCGTTTTTTTTATTTGTTTAAATAATATAGATCTAGTCTTTTTTTCTTTATCAAACATAGATTTAGAGAATTTTTTTTCTCCCTATTGACACTATTGTACTGTGGAGACTCCTTTAAACCCGAGGAAAGAGTCCACAATTTAAGGGTGATTTGAAATGCTCAAAAGTGTGCATTAGTTACTTAGACAGATTTTATAGCATACAAACAAGAGTTATAAACAGACGAACGAAGTTTCATTGGAGGTATATATAGTCCAATCCTTCAGTGATGATTTGAAAGCCGGTACAGAGGGAACAGTGATGGAGGTTTGGTCCAGTGAGTTCCACAGTCTAATGATCTAATGCAGGGGTCGGGAACCTTTTTGTCTGAGAGAGCCATGGACACCACATATTTTCAAAAAGTAATTCTGTAAGAGCCATACATTATGTTTAAAACTAAAAATTCAAGTAAATTTCCATTTAAAATGAAATGAATGCAGGATTTTCTATCTTTTAGGTCAGCGGAGTTTATCTCCTTTACCACTTCTGATGCTGAGCTGCAGTAGACTTTAGCTCATTTGTAGAATGAAATATTGACATGCAATTAATATGTAGATCATAGGTGTCTTAAGAAAAAAATTTTTAATAATCGAACATGCATTTGTCTGTGAGCCAGATGCAGCCATCAATAGAGCCATATCTGGCTCGGGAGCCATAAGTTCCCGACCCCTGATCTAATGGCTGACGGAAAAAAAAAAGAATATTTGTAAACTGCTTTGCATGCGTGTGGAACCTGCAGTTTCATTATTTACACAGATTTGTTGTTGTTTTTTAAATCACAATTCCAATAACAATGTCAATATATTATATATATATATAATCATTTAATGTTTCAACTAAAAAAAAAGTATTAACAGGAAGCAAAAATAAAATATTACGCATTATTCTCCGTTATTTACCCCCTCCTCCCTCCCACCTCCCCCAACACACATATAGCACTTCCGTTCATTTTTGTTTTCAATCGCCCCCCCCCCCCCCTATCTCAACTCTATGTTCTTTTATTGAGCTCAATTACTTAAGAATTTATTGACATAATAAGTTCTTAGTTAATGCCCCCCCCGGAAGTAAATTAACTTTTTTTTATAAAGTTTATTTATAGACTAGTAATTGTTTTTTTTCTTCTTTTCTTTTACGTCCCCAACATTTTTTTATTTTTTTTAGAATTGATAAGGGAGAGAGAGAGAGAGAGAAAGAAGGGGTGGGGGCGGGGCTAATGAAAATTGGAGGAAGCGGGTATAAATTTCAACATAATTAAAGGAAAAGGGGGCGGGGGGGGGGGGAGCGGAAACATAAATATTTGCTATATAGTTCTTTATCCCCCCCCCCCCCCCCCAAAAAAATAATGTGGCGTTTATTGAACGTCGTAGTACAAAACAAAAAAACAACAACAAAAAAAGAGAAATAATTTAAAAAGCACCAAAACGTAGTACAAAAAAAACCCAAGAATGACAAACACAAAACAAACAAAATAAAACCCCAAAAAAGACACACACAAAATAAAACCCAAAAAATGACACACAAAAAACAAACAAAATAAAACCCAAAAAATGACACACACAAAACAAACAAAATAAAACCCAAAAAATGACAAACACAAAACAAACAAAATAAAACCCAAAAAATGACACACACAAAATAAAACCCAAAAAATTACACACACAAAACAAACAAAATAATACCCAAAAAATGACACACACAAAACAAACAAAATAAAACCCCAAAATGACACACAAAACAAACAAAATAAAACCCCAAAAATGACACACAAAACAAACAAAATAAAACCCCAAAATGACACACACTCAAAACAAACAAAATAAAACCCCAAAAATGACACACAAAACAAACAAAATAAAACCCCAAAATGACACACTCAAAACAAACAAAATAAAACCCCAAAAATGACACACACAAAACAAACAAAAGGTTATAATAGTTTGTGACTGTTGTACAGGTGATATGTTTTGACGCTATCAAATATCAATTATTTGCCCGCCTGTGTACACTTAGCTTAATGTTCTAAGACTAATTATATTACAGAGTGTTCAGAGCTTACAAAGAGTTCTTTTTTTATTTTAATTTGACAAGTTATTTGACAATTTACGCCATAAATTTGTTCTTAGATTTCCTGTCAATACAATGTTTAGTGGAATTATTTTTTTTTGTTTATGTTTCTTTAAATTAAACTTCCCTTCACTTGAAATATTACTTGTTGGTAATTATTATCTTATAATATTATTATGTTATTCACACTATTTCTGTGTAGAATATTATTATATCTAGGAAGGTTTACTTCAACATGTGTTGGTTTTGTTTGTTATTTTAAGGCTAGTCAGAGGCGTTTTCTTTCTTTTTTTTTCTAGGACGGGTGTAAGGAGAAGGGGCTAGTTCATATTGTCCTAACTGGTGAAAAAAGAACTGCAACTGCCGAGCTGCAGCGCATTCAGCTGGCGTATTAAAGGTCGCGGGTTCGAATTCTGGTGAAGACTAGCTAGAATTTGTTCCCGGGGTACCAGAGGTACGGTGGCCGTGCAGCAGTGCGTTCGGCTGGCGTAACTAAGGTCCTGGGTCTGGAGGGTGTCCCTGAGTCTACCCAGCTCTGATGGATACCTGACCTTAGTTGGAGTAAAATAAAGGCGGCTGTGCATAGTGCTGGCCACACAATCACCTAGTAGGCCGTGGCCACAGAAACTAGTGAACGCTGCTTCACTGGCCCTATGGATCAATTTTATCCAACGGGATACTTTTTACCAGGCATTAGTTTGGGCAAAGTAACGGCGGATGAACTTTTTCCTGGTCAAACGATATAAAATACAAAGATATCTCAGAAACGCCAATAAATTAGCATTGGTAGAATAATCATAGAAACTGTCGCAATCAGGCAAAAAAAATTAAGCCCTTAGGTAAGTACTTGGGCCCACAATTTACCATTGCACGAAATTGTAAATTCCGCGGCGCTCGATGGTCACGAAGAACAGAAATGTGTAAACCAAAGAAAATAAATGCATTTGTTTCAAACACAGAACTTAATAGTTAATCAATCATTAATTATAATTAAACATGTTTGTGAAAGTGTTGACATGCGCATATTTTCATCCATAGGTTTGCTTTAGGCATGAAACAAACGTAGGCCCTAATATTGTTCTCAAAAAAACTAACGAATAATGCTCCTAAAAATTTGTATGTAATCATCACTGTAGAAAACGGCACCGGGACTCGTATGTTATCTTGTGACATAGACCAGGGATCGGTAACCTATGTCACGCGTAGCGATTTTTCAATGGCACGCGGAAGACTATACAAAGACAATTGAAGTCCCTACTATAAGAAAAGAGAAAGATGACTTTTAGCAAAGGGCACGCTAGATGAATTTCAAACTTTTATTTCCTTGCAGACGCATTACATTCTGAGCTATTAGACTTCAGATTACACTAATAAAGTTTTGAATAAAGGTTGATTAATTTTGACATTTTGTGATAATGGATATAATGTGTATGATTGTAACGTTTCTCAATCTTATCTTAAATTATACGTTACGTCTACAGACGCTTCTTCTATACTGAAGGTTGTTGCGTCCTACGCTTATCAGAATTGAGTGAGATTTATTTAGATTTTCTGCGGCCGTTTGCTTTATTCCGCGGCACCGAAGGAAAAGTCTAACTTCCACGGCGTGGCGTTCAATAGCGCTGGCCGCGGTAAAGCGTGGGGCGCTGGTAATTAGGCTTGGAGAAGTTATGAAGTTCTATTTTTTGTTTGAAGACATCGTGCTTGTTCTGATGAATGTCTCTTCCTTATCGGAATTCGAAGCCTCATCTCCACAACTTTTAGACGTTTAAGCGATCTATACTCCCTCTATGCCACCTGAGAGACCGGCAGATCCTGCGGGTAATACACCGGGCTATCAACACGAAGACCCGGGTTCTAGCCTTGCTATTGTTCCCATACCTTGCTGACCTGCAGGCGTTTTGAGCCAAAGGCGTATGAATCTTCAATCTGGAAGGACGTTTGTAAACTTATAACTTTACTATGATATAAACTATGTCGATCGATATGGACACATACGGGAGCTAGTTCCATATTCGTCACTAGCGCTCTCTCCCTCCCCCCCCACCCAGAAGCCAATGCGATACAATAAAAGGGGTTGATTGAAAAGGGGGTGATAAGTACCAACACGAGAAACATACGCCACACCTGAGAGAAAGACAAAACACAACTCTTCTAGTATTGTCCGGTGTAGTTCAAAACAACAAAACAAAATACACACACAAATTATCACAATGCAGTTCAAGGGGACTTAATCAGTGGCGGTCAAGTAGAGTTTCTGAAAAGAAAGAACAGAAAAAAAAATGGGGGTGGGGGGGGAGGGGGTCAACGTAAAGTCACATGTAAAGGGGAGCTAATTGACGTACATGGGCGATAGATTTTCAAACTGTACGGCTGCCATCATTATTATAATACGGAGTTATTGTTCCTTTCTTTTATTTAATTGTTGTTATTCGGGGAGGGGGGGGAGTTATCCACGTCGCAGCCCTGCCCCCCCCCCATACACACACACATGGGCTACTTATGCCACCTGTGGATTCTGAATACAATTAAACATAATATTACAGAGAGATGGGAGCAGGGTTGTTGGGGGGGGGGAATCGTTAGCATGACAAGCGGCCAGAGAGGAGGGAGGCTGGAGGAGCTGGGCTGGAAAAGGTTAGTGTCCCTCCTCCCCCCCCCCCTACTCCTTTTTCTCTCCTCCAACCGTGAATTGAAGCAATTAGGCGTGACCGCTAGTCATGAGGGGAGACGTAAGTTGACAACCCAAAAGTGCCCTCGCCCTCTTCCTCGTACGGTAATATCATATTATCCTCTCTCGTTTTTCCAGGAGAAGATGGTGGCAATATTGGCTCGTTTGTTTATTTACATCGTTGAACTGCGACGACCGGGGGGGGGAGGGGAAAGGGGTCTAGTGAGGTGTACGTGGGGAGAGGGGAGGAGAAGCCGCTCACATATGATGGTATGTGTGTGTATCAGAAGGGATGGGAGGGGGGGGATCCGCGTCTGGAAAATTTTATGAAGCGGGGTAGAGCGAGAAAAGAGAGAGGGGGGGGGGGGTGATATAAACAAAACAAAATCAGAAAGAGGTTAGAGGAAGGGGAAGGGGAAGAAGAGGGGAGTTATATTGTGCCGCGACAAGCTGATCCGCTAAGTTTTGGTGACGTCGAAGCCTCTTTTTTTCTTTTTACCTGAGATTCTCCCCTCCCTCCTCTGTCTCTCTCTCTCTAACGCTTTCGTCTCTCTGCTGCTGGTCCGTGGTTTCTCTCCCCTTGTTCAGGCTGGAGTTGTCCCCTCATTTTGCATCATAGCTCCCACCTCCTTCCCCCCACTTCTTTTTTTTTTTCACCCCGAGAGATAAAATTTGTGCTCTCTACTCTACGCGAGCCAGCCGGCGAGGGCTAAGATAGGGAAGGAGGGCGAACGAACGAACGTCGAACGCTGGAAGGATAGTTAGCAGCAGCCATATAAACAAGTCGGGCTGTGCCAGACGAGGAACTAAACTTTTTTTTTTATAGTGTCAAAAAGTTATCGAACAACTTTTAAATTGATGTTGCTGTTGTTGGGTGTCGTTTTATAAAACGGTAGCGCGCCGCAGGGCCCCCACTCCCACTGATGCTTCAGTTGCAACAGGTGTCTACGCGATGGCTGACTGAGAGCTTGGACTATTTTACTCTCACTGTAAGTTGACAATTTATTTTTTTAACTACAACTGTTTTTTTTTTATGTCTCAGTAGCCAATATATTAAGACGATTCTAATAATAGTAATACCGTAATACGTATTACTTCTATTATTATTATTATTAGTTAAAAAAAACATTATTTACATTTTTTTTTAAAGTTCATATTATTCATATTTCAATTATTCGACTCGTTTCAATTATTAAAACAACAAGAAAGAATTGTGACCCGTAACGGCGGTTGTTTGTTAAATGAAAATATTAACTAGGAAGAAAAGACAAAGCGCTTTTTCTGTGACTATTTTTTTTTTTGTATCTCTTACTCTCTCACCCAGTTTGGAACTTATACCTGTAATACCAAATAGGCCTACGTGAGAGATTGCAAGAGAGAGAGAGAGACAGCTAAAGACTAAAGAGAGATTGGGGTAGAGTGGAGGGGTGGGGAGAAAGAGCATAAGACGTCGAACTTATCGATCGCCTTGATTGATTTTTTTTTTCCTATTTTTCTCTTCGATATTGGGCGTCTTTTTATTCTGCGTGTTTCTCATGCCTTACCTGTCCATAGAAGTTGGGGGGGGGGGGGGGGAGAGGTTGGGGGAGATACACACTGATGTCAGTATAACTATCCTTACCCCGTTTCACCTTAAAAATAAAATAGGTTGCGGCTATATGATTCCAGAGTAAAGTTAGCCTATGCTGTTATTTTGTTAATGGTAGGCCTATCTTCAAAGAATATCTACACAGTAAGTAAGTAAGTAAGTAAAGTATCCCGTTGGGTCGAATTGATAACAGGGCAGGTGAAACAGCGTACACCAGTTTCTGTGGCCACGGCGTACTAGGGGACTGTGTGGCTGGCAGGATTCCCAGCCGCCAATACTTTATCCCAAGTAATGTCATGTACCCATCAGAGCTGGGTAGACCAGCACAATGCCCAGCCATCGCAACTAAAGTTAGGTACCCACCAGAGCTGGATAGGCTTAAGGGATTCGAACCCAGGACCTTCAGTGTGACGGACCAACGCGCTGCCGGCACGGCCACCATGTCCCTGAAAATATGCCTCCCCCCCCCCCCCCCAACACACACGCTAAATTTTCCTTACGGAGTTCTGGCAATATGCACATTGAGAATGTACTTCTTTTTTTCTCACTCCAGGATTTAAAACTTTCCCACATCCGCATCTTTTCAGAGGAATTTCTTTTATATAATACAAGCTAAATTGCCCGGCGTTGCTCGGGGGGGGGGGGGGGGGGGGAATTACTTACACCTATAGCTAGATATACAAAGTTTATAAACTACAATGGACACAAATGTTTAGAAGATATAATTATTACCTATTTACTAACAAACTTTTAGGAAAGTAATTTTTTTTAAAATATTGTAATAGGGTTTATTTAAAATAAAGGCAAAAGAAAAAGTTAACTGTGGGGAGAAAGTACCCAGGTCATCCGCATCACCGTCCCGGGCGCTAACCACTGAGCTAGGGAGGACACATGCAGAGAGCGAGATCGCAAAAGTAAACTATTACCCAATAAGTTCGCGTGACTTTAATTACCCAACGGGTGTTGGATTAGACACAAACACCGTACTTTATATATAGATAGATAATGTACCATTGTATCAGACCAGGTGGAATCAGATTGCAATGCCTGGAAGGTCTTGTGTTAAAAAAAAAAACAACTAGAGAAAATGCCAACGAAAGTTTGCCCATCACAGGTTGGGAGGCTGACCACAAGTCTCTACCCTGCTCTCATGCGGGTGAACAATTGTCGACCTGGCCATGCTGTCGATCCTCTAGTACAGGGGTCGGCAACCTTTTGATGACTGTGTGCCTAAGTAGGATTTCTAATTCATTCAGCGTGCCAACAGCCTAGAAGTCAACATACTATTTTCTCGTGGAAGATACTTAAATTGTCTTTTAAGGGTCTTCGGCGTGTCATTGAAAATCGCTTTGCGTGCCAAGTGCCGTATGTTGCCGACACCTGCCTATATCTTGACTAAGGAAACCGATTAAATGTAACAAACTACATTGGTACTATTTTTACCATCCATCCATCACTCTCTCTTCTCTCTCTCTCTCTACTCTCTCTCTCCTCTCTCTCTCTCTCTCTCTCTCTCTCTCTCTATATATATATATATATATATATATATATTTATATTTATACACACAAATATTCTATATAATATCACATAATATACACTACAATATCACACAATACTACAGGTAATACAAGATACACGAGTGTTTAAATTTTTTCCCTAAGCACATACACGCAAGTCGGTGTTGTAGGTTAAGAGAATAATAAATGCCTTGGTGTGTGTGTGTTACTTTTTTCTCTTCGTTTTAATTTATTTATACTTAAAAGCATCTCATGTTTTCGTCTGCCTCCCTCCCATCTCCCGAACCCCCACCCATCCCATCCTCCCATCCTCCCCCCTTTACTGCCCCTACTCCCCCCTCGCCCGCCGTATTGTTCTGAAATTTTTCGTGTTTTTTTTTGTCCGCCTCCACGACGTCTCGCTTCCTTAATTTTGTTCACATCACGAGGCTGAAGGTGATGGCTGATGTAGCGAGCGACATTGGGAATGTCCTTTCTCTAGACAAGGCAGACTTGGCTATATACATGGAGGCCCTAAAAATATATATATAATAATATAGACTATATAAAGGATGGTGTTTTATATCCTGTTCTGTTATAAAGGGGGGCGGGCGGCTACGAAAGAGGTGCAGTGGCATCTCAGGATGGGCAGTTATCCTAATTTAAATATAAAGATGTAAACAGACAGAGATACAGTTCTGCCTACGTCAAAATATATAGACTACTAAAAAATATAGTGCACTGGAAATAGTAGGGCAAAAGTAACTTTTGTTATTTGTTGATGTCTAGAAAATAATTGTATAAAAAACTAAAACAAAGAAAAAGGGCGGGGGGCGGATGCCCCATTGGGACCAGTGCCACTCATCCAATTTTTTCGTCCAGGGCCAGACTCGACCAGGCTTCTCTCCCTCACAGCTGACCCCCCCCCCCCCCCCATGGGATTTACATGAATTTCTAATCTGTAAGTGGACCTTGGTAGTCCCGTTGCACAAGAACACCCCCTACTCCTTACAAGGAAGATAGAATGACCAGGGCCGTCTCAAACGTTCAATGCTCAAACGTTCAATGCGTGGGCACGAAGCAGCAGTTAGGCCAGAGTGACCCCTCCCCACCGCCCCACCCCGGCGAGCATAAATTTACGCGTTTATCTATGCAAGTGCTTTGGCATCCCCAATAAAGATTCGTAACGAGGTCCCAGGGCAAAGACGATGTGCCCCCGGTCCCCCCCTTTCCTCATCATTTATTTTTTTCAAAAACCCCTACCCACCTGGGACTGTTTTTAATAGAGACAGAAGGGGGGTGCTGGGTGCTGTTGAAACGCCCCTGTTGTATAAAGGTGACGGCTGTGTGTTTCTGGTAATAAAACTAATAATAAATATTGGTTTATGGAACATAAAGAGGGAAGAAAGACACAGCCTTTTGGAGTTTTGCAGGCGCCGTAAATGGTATTTGAACGTGTACCGTTTGGTTTTCAGTTGTACTAGAGTGTTTCCAACATTACGGTGGACGCAAATGCTGCTAAAACTATGTTAACGCAAATGCTGCTAAAACTATGTTAACGCAAATGCTGCTAAAACTATGTTAACGCAAATGCTGCTAAAACTATGTTAACGCAAATGCTGCTAAAACTATGTTAACGCAAATGCTGCTAAAACTATGTTAACGCAAATGCTGCTAAAACTATGTTAACGCAAATGCTGCTAAAACTATGTTAACGCAAATGCTGCTAAAACTATGTTAACACAAATGCTGCTAAAACTATATAAACACAAACACCCTCTCAAGCAGTGGTGTTTCCAGACATGAGCATATAAAGGCAATATATACCACAATTGTGACAAAAATCAAGGTTGCTAAAACACACACAAACACCAACATATTTCTTTTTATTTCTATGACAAAACCAAAGTATTACGTTTCAGTCTTTACTGAAAAAAAAAACACGCAAGACGGTTCTATAGTTATAATGGTCCGACTGAACAGGATGGTGACCTCCCCTTTCACACAAGAGTGTGAGAAGCACTGCTAATATTGTTTCAAGTACAACCACTGTAATAAATTGTTGTTGTTGTTTTGGTTTATTTCACGTGATTTTTTAGTCTTTTTTTTTTTTAATTTTAATACTGAGGTGTTGTTTTTGGGGGGAGTGGGGATGTCACTCTTATGATTGTCTCAAGTGTGTGTGTGGGGGGGGGGGGGGGGGGGGAGGGGGTGAGATAGGAATTGGGAGCCTTTGTCTTTTTTTCTTTTTGCTCAGCGTTTGAGAGTCTCTTATATCATATGATAGCACGTGTGAGTGTGTATTTGCGTTTGTTTAAATGATGCTTCACATTCGAACAAAATCCTTTATAAACAAAACACCATCATATCATAAGATACTTCTTTAACAATCGAAGTTTCTGTTCTTGTTTTATTCTTTTCCCCATCATGCTCAGATAAACATAAGAACGAAAAAAAAACTACTTTTCTTATCCTTTATGCGAAAAGTAATGCATATAAGTACTCTTTATTCCCGAGTGGCATCCGGACATGGAATGGTTTGCCTGATACAAACCGGGGAAAACCAGTAACCGAACATCATTTTAAGACACTAATAAAAATGCAAGACTAGACTCGGACCACGGATGAGCGTAGGACGCAATAATCTTCTTTATAGAAGGAGAGTCTGCACAATACATACAAGATAAGAAGATAACTCAAGATACATTTTTTCACTACACTACAAGCACATCTATGGATTTTATACTGAAAGTTAAAGAAGACATAGGCCAGCACAGAAAGTTATTACACACTGACTAACCACCTGTGTGTTTGTACGTGCTGGTGTTATCGTAACAACGAACAACAACAACAACATACGAGTTTGTTATTTACCCCTCCCCACCCCCTAACCCCCCAATCCATTCCCTTTTCATCCCCACACCACCAGCCTCCCCAGATCCCCCCCACAAAACAAGTTTTAATTCCCCACCCTGCCCCCTCCCCAAACCACCACAACCTTGCCTCTTCATCCCATCTAACCGCAACCAACAAATTCATTCCGGGTCGGCATCTGTCACTGTGTAAGAGTGTGTGCTGTGTGTGTGTGTTTGTGTGTGTAAGCGTTATATCCTTTAAACTCTTGTAATATTAAAAATAAAAAATAAAGACTTGTAATACTATCACTGATAGGTGTGCTTGTTTTCAAGCCTCGTGCCTCATGACATCGCCTCAGACAAGTCACACAAGTCACACAAGAAAGGATGGTTATGTGTGTGTGTTTGCGTGTCACTCTCCCCTGTTTTTTTTTCTTGTTGCTTTTTTTTTCCCGCCCCAAATTACATTTTGTAATATACATATATCTAGTCTGACTTCATCACATGGGATGCATGCGTGTTAAAAGTTCTCCCTCCCCCCCTCCCCCAGCGTTTACTCCCAACTTTCTAAAGTCATTCTTTCGTTTCATCGTTTACTCCCAACTTTCTAAAGTCATTCTTTCGTTTCATCGTTTACTCCCGACTTTCTAAAGTCATTCTTTCGTTTCATCGTTTACTCCCAACTTTCTAAAGTCATTCTTTCGTTTCATCGTTTACTCCCGACTTTCTAAAGTCATTCTTTCGTTTCATCGTTTACTCCCAACTTTCTAAAGTCATTCTTTCGTTTTATCGTTTACTCCCAACTTTTTAAAGTCATTCTTTCGTTTTATCGTTTACTCCCAACTTTCTAAAGTCATTCTTTCGTTTTATCGTTTACTCCCAACTTTCTAAAGTCATTCTTTCGTTTTCTATTTCGTTTCTTTAGAAAATCTTGAATAGAATTATAGTTTATTAATAAATTCCTACAAATCATAATTCGATATAATAAATTCCGTACAATAATAATTCGATACAATAAATAATGCAATACGACAATAAACGTTACAACAATCAGGGGCGAAGCCAGATTTTTTTTCCATGGATGCTGAATGACAAACATTTACCCAACTTTTTTTTTTTTAAATTACAATAATACTTCTTTACAAGTTTGATTGTGATTTAAAGTCAAGTTTGATTGTGATATTTTAAAGTCAAGTTTGATTGTGCTATTTAAAGTCTGGTCGTAATGGGATAAAAATTGCCCCCCCCCCCCCCCCCTTTGCGTCAAATCTGAATACATCGTAAGACATAAGAAAACTGTGAAAATAAAATCTTTTATATACAATGCATACATGAACAATGTTCACAACACGACAATTGGGTCACAGCTTTAAATAGGACACGCACATATCAAAAACACACATGCCTTTATTTAAAACTGACGAAATCTTTTTACTGTCTTATTTGCATTCACGGGTGTGTGTCAAGACTTTTAACGGGTTTTACCGATTGTTTAAGATAGGAACCTGACAAGTTGGTTTTCCCGTATTCCGCAATACCAACCGTATAGTCGTAGGCTATAGCATACTCAAAATAGTAAAAGTGTTTTATCCGCTTTATTTGTTCATGAACCCCATACAGGTGTTAGAGAACAATTTGGGATGTTCAAACATATCTGAACAATCGATAAGAAAGATTAAATAAAACAAAAAAGGGTCAGGATTAAAGTAGTCGAGGATTAAGAAGAAGGCGCAAGTCTGGCCTTATATTGTATTTAGGGGACAGTAAAACGGTACACATTCATTATTAATATATTACTAGTAGTGATGTCCGTCAAAATGACGGGAAAAAAGAATGACTACAATGCGTTTTGTTAAAAGTGAATGAAGAAACAATTACAATGGAAAAACTGTAGTGAAAACGTTTCTTTCGGTATTTAGTTTTTGTTATTTTTTTTTTTATTGTTTCCTATCGCCCTGGCTCTGGCACATGCATAAGAATTGTTGTCAAGCTTTGGTATTAAAAAGTATCGAGCATTTCGTTGACTTGCCCTCTTATTAATAATATCAGACCAACAATAATACTATCAAAAGGGAAAGAACAACTACAACACAAATACCAAACAATAACAAAAAAAAAACGTAGAAAATAATAGTACGGGAAAACCCAGTCCCGAAAATGCATAATTTGAAAGCATTTTTCAAGGGACATCGTTCTGAATATTTTGTAAATGGCACTTAAGTTTATAATAATTTTATTATAAGCTTATAAACTCACGGTAATTTTATATATTGATTTTATGCACCAATTTTGACTGGCATTAGGCAAATAAAATGTTATATTGGTAGGCTAAACTCTCATTAATCTATACATAGGGGGGCCGCCACAACGAAGAGTCTGCCCGGCCAAATTTCGTCCTCCCCTTGACACACACACGCACGCTTGGCCATCAAACACAAGTTGTGACATCGCACTAATTCGCCTTGAAAAGCCCCCCCCCCCCTCCCGCCCCCGGACTGTTGTTGACTGACTGAGAAGTACACGCGTCAGCCTCGGGTGTCCTAACGCGTGTTTTCTGGTCCTGGCCTGTTGAGTGGCGCATGTTTTGATTTCCACGGAAACCTGAGAGGCTATTAAAAAGAAAAAAAAATAATAGGGGGCGCTTAAATGATTCGGGGGCGTGCGTAGAATTGAATCCCCCCCCCCCACCCACCGCTTGGCTTCTTCACACCTCTGAAGTGATCAGGAACAGAGGGAGGTGGCGTAAACATTCTGTTGTGGGCTACTTTTCGGTAAGACGCCTGTATCCTTAAGACACGCCCCAACTCATTCTCCTGGTTGTGAAATATGGTAGTACGTTGCTTTATAACGTTATTCGAACACAACCATCTTATTTTATCTTATCCGAAATATTACAGACGCCCATTCTAAAAGAAGATACTATTGTCACAGTATTGTGTCCTACGCTTCATCTGTGGTCCAAGTTTTAGTCTTGCATTTTGATTCTTGTTTTAAATGATAGGCCTACGTTACTGATTTTTCCTCTGGTTTGTTCGGGTAACCCATTCTATGCCCCGATGCCCCTCGGGGAAGAAAGAGTACTTATATACATTTTTTCACGTATAAAGGGATGATAAAAGTGTTTTTTGTCTTCTGTTTATCTGAGCATTGAGACAGATCTTATAAGTTTTACAGACATTCCTTCTAGATGGAAGATTAGGCCCCTATTACGTCCACTAGACCCAAAACTCCTGCAGGCGCCAGGGATCGGCCGGGGTTGTTATTGTGTTGTTTTTCCAAGTTAAAATGTAATACCTTGTGTATTATTACTATTACTACTAAGTTTCGACTACGTACGTCTTGAACCTTACTGTTGTTTTCAATTCCTAACATATTTTAATATCATTTTGATTTGTCTTTACTTCTCGAAGGCTAGTTTATTACCAAAGGGCCATAACCAATACAATGTTTAACATTCCCCGTGTCAGTCTTTAATAGTGTTCCTAATTTGTATTTCAGATAAATACTTTTTTTTTATTCTTTATATAAAAAAAAACAACTAATTGTTCTATTGTATCACTGAGCAAACTTTAGTTATAATGTTCATTCTTTTTTTTAAAAAAGTAAACGTGTCAAGAAAGGGGGGACTATCGACATTTCTGTATTTACTTACTTTTTTTAGAAAGTGTAATATTCTTTATTACCTCCCTTGGAATTAGTGCAGACGGCGGTCATGCCACGGCTTTTGACACCTGGTCAATAACCCATTCTTCTCATCCACACTTATCCCCCCTCCCTTGGAGTAGCTTTTAAGATTAGTCTGGGTGGTTTATGGTCAGCGTGACGTCACAGTAATAGTGACGCCGTTCTGCTTAAGGAGGGGGTGGGGATAATACACTCATAACAATTGCAATCCCCTCACACGGGCTTTTAAACGCTCGACGTTTTCATGACGTTTTTAGTGACGTTCTCTCTATGACATCTCTGGAACTCTTCAATCCTGGAATGCGAGTCAACAGTTTTGTGCGTGTGTGTGTGTTCAAATGGTAGTGGATGAAGACAAAAAATTGGCTGGGGTAGAGTCGGGTTAAGATAATAATAACAAACTACAACAGCAGCCGTATCAGTATTGTTATCAAATCTATCGAATCTATTAAACCATTTTTTTTACACACAAAAAGAAAGTGCCTGTTGGTTGACGCCCCAATCAGACTATTACCCAGAATGCTATATTTTTTTTTTTTTTTTTTTTTTTTTTTTTTTTTTGTTGTTGTTGTATAGGTGGCCCGATGTCAAGGGATAATTATTTAAGTTTTGGTTATTGGTACGCTTAGAGCTGGGGTCGGGAACCTATGGCTCGCGAGCCAGATGTGGCTCTACTGGTGGGTGCAATTGGCTCGCACACAAATGTTCGATTATACAAAAAAAAACTTTCTTTAGACTCCTTTGATCTACATATTAATTGCATATCAATATCTCATTCTACAAATGAGCTAAAGTCTACTGCAGATCAGCATCAGAAACGGTAGAGACTCCGCTGATCTAAAAGACAGAAAAACAGCAACCCTGCATTCATTGTAATTAAAGGAAAATAACTCTTGCACACATTTACTTAATTTTTTTAGTTTTAAACATAATGTATGGCTCTCACAAGAATTACTTGTCAATACATGTGGTGTCCATGGCTGTCTCAGACAAAAGGTTCCCGACCTCTGGCTTAGAGGCTGAACTATTGACAAGCCGCTCAAGATAGGCAAAAATGGAGAAAGATTACTTGCTGAGGTGTCCATTCGCTTCCCCGCCCCTCCCCCAACGACCATAACAGTCAAGGGTTTGGTGGTGTTTATGACGCTTAGAGGATAAAAGTTTTAAACAAGGGCTTGTAACTCTAGACATTTTTATTGCCTTGAAACATTAAGAGTACTTTCTCACGCAGTCTTACCATACTCTACGATAGATCTATAATTCTCTTTCTCATCACTTCTCTAACGTCTAGCCAGCCATCCATCCACTCATCAATCCAGCTCATACATCAATTCATTAATCCACCAATCGATCCTTCAACTTACCAATCCACCAACCCATTAATCCATGTTACTCAGTTGTTTGTACACCATAATAACACACTATACTGGTCCAGTATTGACACAACATTTTTGTCAAGATTATAATAAAATTGCCGATATTGGGGTTGAAGTTTACTTCTATATTTTAACAAATAATTTTTCGTCACTAAGTTTTTATTTTTATCTTCTATTTGTGCCGTTTGGTTTGCTTCTACAAACCTTTTTTTTTTCCTTTATTTATTTACGAAAGTTAGGCTATGCTATTTACCAAAAGCTATGACATTTGAGCGAAAGTTATGATATTCTCGTTTTTTTGTTGTTTTTTTTTTATGGGAGGGAGGAGCTTTGATGATCCGCTGAAATTAATTATTAGATCTAAATAATATTCTCGGTACAACAATTGTTTAAAAAAAAGTGTTCTTTTCATAAATTGAATTTCTTTTATACACTAAATTTTGTCAAAATGAAATGTATGACATTTACTTAACTTGACAGTTTCATCTACCATTTTGTTTGTTTCGTTTTAAGATTCCCAGATTGTTTTCGCATCTTTATGGACAGAACAAAAGATCAAAAGTGACGGGCCCTTGAATGACGTTGTATAGACGCGTCTGTATCTCATTCTCTCGAACTCCGCATGGTCACGTGTCTACTATATTACCGTCAGGTGCTATTGACATTGCGGATGAAGGTGTCCGAGTGGTCACAATCCCCTAATCAGAAGAAGCACCTGCGCCACATGTAGTGTGATGTATGTAATCGAACGGGAGGGGGGGGTAAGAAAATAAAAAGAATTGGGGAGGGAGGGAGAATGTGGTGATGGACATGTTTATTACCCCCCACGTGGGCGTGCTTGAGGGTCCATTATTTCCCCTCTCCTCGGGGCGGGATGTGACCATTCATTGTTATAACGCGATTCAAGTAATTCACGAACAACAGGGCCGACTAGGCCGACTACTCTTTGTGATCAATTGGAAGTTTCCTCCCGTCTTGAACGGAACATAATAAAGGGAGATCAGTAGGTCTTACTCTGAGATTCAGTTTGACCGTGCGAAGCCATTTAAATGTTATGCATTGTAACCATGCCGACAATGTCAACAAAACAGCTTTTCTGTGATATGTTTAACATCAACGTAAAGTTAGCTTATTACTAAAAAAAACAACATGGAAACTAAAATTTTAAATTGGCGACAGTTTCGAACCCAGATCAAGAGGTTATAGATTTTCTATTCCTTTTTTATGCAACTTGATCTAGGCCTATATAGTGTACAGTTCTTTTCTTTTGGCTCTTATCTTATATATTACAGACGCTTCTTCTATAAAAGAGATTATTGCGTCCTACGCTCATCCGTGGTCCGAGTCTAGTCTTGCATCTTTATTAATGTCTTAAAGGATGTTAAGTTACTGGTTTTCCTGGTTTGTTCAGGGTGAATGAAATTTTGCTTAGAAAATTTCATTTTGCAATTTAAATTTATAATAATTGTTGCAACACCCTTGTAATTCTTTTTGTTTAATGAAACGCGTGATTCAGGGTGGGGAAAAAGGCAAAGTTCCATTAGTACACAGTAACAATAATAATATGCTTTCACTTTGTCTTCATAAAACTAGATTTCTTTGGTTTTCTTTATCTGTTTTATTTTCCTTTTGCATAAATTTAATTTGTCTGTTCCTTTTTATCTCTCTTCTTTGTTAAATTAAATATAGACTGTAGATCATTTGTTTACAAATATTTATTTTCTTTTCAACGTACAGGTATCAAAGTCTGCGCTGAATTTCCAGACTCCACCCGCGCCCTTTATTCCGCCCAATTTTCTGTTCCCCACACCCGCATTCACGGCTCCCCCGTCGAGCTCCCCCTCGCCCTTCACCGAGCACGAGGACATGGTGAGGCTCAAGCGGTCCCCGAAGGACATCACCTGGAAGCCAAGGAAGTGCGAGCTTTGCCACCTGAACCGCCAGTCAGGCCACAAGCCCAGGTCGCCCGTGGAGAAAGAGGAGTACTTCATCGACAACGACGGCACCCTCACTATCAAGAACGGCGTCTGCCCGCGGCGGCTGGCCTTTCGGCTGTTCATGGAGGTGTCGGACGAGCACGTCAAGTACGACCGCCTCCTCGGGGAGAACATGGTGAAGTTTCTGCTCAATCTCAAGCAGATCGTCGATAAACACCAGGACGTCTGCCCAGACGAGGACAGCTCGTATTCGATGATGGCCAACAGCGTCCTTCAGATGTACGTAAAAGCTTCTTATCATCTTAAGAGAGCCCCAGGGTCGCTCAAGAGGCCGTATGAGCTGACGGAAAAAGCACAAAGCGCCAAAGAAGAAGTATCGCCTCGCGCCAAGCACGCCTTTTATTCAGGGGAAGAGAACTCTCCGGACAAATCTATGCAGCACAGCCCCGGTTTCTCAGCGTCCAGGGTCTTGTCCCTAAGCCAGGAGAGGCTCCAGGGGCCTGAAATGTTCTCCGCAGCGTACGACTTCAGCTCGATCGACCTGGAGGGCAGCAAAGGGTCAGACAAGTGCAACTCCGAGGCGTCGTCCAGGGTCGCCAGCCCCGCCCCTTCGATGTCCAGTATTACCTCCGGTTTGAGCAATACCAAACGCGGCACTAAGGTACGACTGTGTGCTTGTGTGCTAGATGTAGGCCTACTGTGTTCACTATTACAGCAGTGTCATGTGTTGTATATTTTATACTTCTGAGTATTAGTGTTTGCTTGGCCTGTCCGGTTTTGCATGTCTTACATGTGTGTCTGTGTGTGTCACATGGTATTATTTTTTTAATGTTTCCTTTTTGTTTATTTTCATTTGTGTCCAGGTATGTCCAGTTATGTTATGCCTATGTATGTTTGTATTGGGCTTGCACAGTTGTGTCTAAAGTCTTTCTTTTCAGGGGTGACTGTAATGAGTGTGATATGTCTCTTTTATTGAGTGTTTCCTTTGCCTTTTCTGATCGAAACTTATAATTAGAAATATCTGGTCTTAACTTAAAAAAAACTAATTTATTATTTGAAAACCTATATTAATAAGACTGCATATTTCGCTCTCACAGATTCTCCCCGTGGCGTCCAATGATGGTCAGACCAGGTACATCTGTCCAGTGTGCACCTTGGAGCTGTCCAATGACCACGAGCTGACTGTACACATCCGCTCCCACAACCAGACCGGACTACAGTCCACTCCCAACACCTGCACAATATGCAAGAAGACCCTGAGCTCCCAGAGTTCTCTGGACAGACACATGCTTGTCCACTCAGGTAATTTTTCCATCACTGACCACCCATCACTGACCACCCATCACTGACCACCAATCACTGACCACCCATCACTGACCATCCATCACTGACCACCCATCACTGATCACCCATCACTGACCATCCATCACTGATCACCCATCACTGACCAGCCATCACTGACCATCCATCACTGACCACCCATCACTGATCACCCATCACTGACCACCCATCACTGACCACCCATCACTGACCACCAATCACTGACCACCCATCACTGACCATCCATCACTGACCACCCATCACTGATCACCCATCACTGACCATCCATCACTGATCACCCATCACTGACCAGCCATCACTGACCATCCATCACTGACCACCCATCACTGATCACCCATCACTGACCACCCATCACTGACCACCCATCACTGACCACCCATCACTGATCATCCATCACTGATCACCCATCACTGATCACCCATCACTGACCACCCATCATTGATCACCCATCATTGACCACCCATCACTGACCACCCATCACTGACCACCCATCACTGATCACCCATCACTGACCACCCATCACTGACCACCCATCACTGATCACCCATCACTGACCACCCATCACTGACCACCCATTGCCACCCATCCTTCTATAGCCATCACAGCCTTGTAACTTGTAACCCCCACCCCGAAAATTGTATTAACCGTTTCAGGGCCCAAATGTATAAATTAAACATTAAATGCCATTCTTTAAAAAAAAACAAAAAACCACACAATTATTTTGGAATTAAAACAGCAAAGAATGGTATTAAAATATTATTGAGACATAGCTAATTAAAAACAATTCAGTACAAAATGATAAGTTGTTGGCTTACCCATTCCACATCCGGATGCCACTTTGGAATACAAATCTTTTATAACTTTGATCTTGAATATGTCTTTTTATCTTTCTAAGTATCTTATTAGATTATTGTGTTGTATTTCTATGCTATAATATAATCCTTTATGCATCATCTATCTATTCTTGCATTTTTTTCATGACTTGTAGTTAACGTATCAGAGACGCATCTAATTTTAAGAATTTTATCTTATTTTCAGGTGAGCGGCCATTCAAATGTAAGATTTGTGGTATGAGCTTCACAACAAATGGAAACATGCATCGCCACGCCCGCATACATCAGAAAAACAGCATCTCTATTACCAAGCCCCAGCCAGGCCGTAAGTCTAGTGAAGGCAAGTCAGCATCTAAGAAGGACAACTCCCTATTCAGCTCAGGGAGGGCCTATGCCAAGTCTCCCACCCAGAACCAGTTCCCTGGCCTGTTTCCGGAACCTAGCAAGGACAATGTTCCCATGATGCAGAGCAACCAAGAGTTTCTCAACTATTACCAGCGTAAGTATTTCTTACAGAATAAATGTCCAAATACTAATATATATATATATATATAAGTATTTCTTACAGAATAAATGTCCAAATACTATTAAATATGTATATTGGGCACAGTGGCCGAGTGGCAGCGCTTTTGGCTGGTGTACCGAAGGTCCTGGGTTTGAATCCTGGTGTAGGCTAGGATCTGTTCTGGAGCGTGTGCCCTGAGTCTACCTAGCTCTGATGGGTACCTGACTTCCATCGGTAAAGGCGGCTGGGCTTCATGCTGGGCACACAATCCCTTAGTATGCAGGGGCTACAGAAACTGGTGAACGCTGCTTCAGGGGCCCCATCGATTAATTTGGTCCAGTGGGACACTTTTCTTACTTACATAAAATATTCTCTTTGGCTTCAAATACTGGATTCAAATATGATTTGTTTTCACTTATCAGGTTATCTACTACATCCAGCTTATCCATTTGCTGCCATGTATCCAGATGCTTCAAGACATTATCCATATTTGGTCAGTAAAAAAAAAATCTTTTTTTTTTCTAACAATTATATTAGCAGTTTAAAAGTTTCACAGAACAATGTGCAGACTGTCAAATTATCAACTAAATAAGATTTTTTAATATATTTTTCCACTTTTAAAATCTGAAAAATGCAGTTTTTAAAATTTAAATTTGGCTTTATCAGTATTGATAATAATTCTTTTCATTTTTCAGCCAATGGAACATCTGTCACCTGATTACTTAATGCCAAAGAGACCGAGACTTACTGAGACCATCAGATGCCCAAGCCCAGACCTCAGGTCACCCAAAACGTATCCGTGTAATGTGTGTAAAAAAGTATTCAATAACCAGTTTTCTCTGGATTCTCACATGGAGGAGCATGTCATTGTTGACCAACAGTTGGAGGCGGAAGCAGGGGCAGCTTGCAAGGTGGGTGCACACACTGTCATCAATATTGTTGTATACAGTGTTGTGTTGTTATAAAGCATATGTTGTAATAGTTGTAGAGCCGCAATGAGGTAAACAATGGGGAACGGTGCCCGAGCGAAAGCGCGTTCGGCTGGCGATCCGAAAGTTCTGGGTTCAAATCTTGGTCCAGGCTAGGATTTTTTTCCAGAACTTGTGGGTGTCTCTGAGTCTGCCCTGCTCTAGTGGGTACCTGACACAAGTTGGAGTAAAGTAAAAGTGGCTGGCCACACATCCCCTAGTATGCCATGGCCACAGAAACTGGTGAATTCCGCATCACCAGCCCTATGATACGTTTGGTCCGAAGGGTACTTTACTTTTAATGAGCTAAACAAAACTCACTGCACATTTTATACATTTCTCAGAGATGGTTTTAGTGATCTTATAGTAGAGAGTGATATCGATTAAACGGTAAATTTGCCACAGATTATCCTATTTAAACTGGGTATTTTAAGATCTGGGTAGTGAGATAGTGCTGAGTTTAGCGACCCATGGAAAATGGTGCATGAATTCCATTTAACTTTCATATCAAGCCCACAATTGTGAACAAGAGTGTGATATACAAATGACAATCATTATCATTATATCTAGAGTGTCTACCTGGAACATTTATAGAAATTGTTAAAAATTTTCTTGTAAAAAAATATTGAGTTTTAAAATTATTCAAAATCAAAGCTTAGATTTTTTTTTTTTCAAATGGAAACTTAAAACTAAGCCCATCAAAACAACAATATTTTCATGTTGTTTCTTGTATTTGCTTCTTCTTGTAGACATGCAAAACTGTTGCTAAATCTGAACAAAGCCTTTTACTCCACTACATGACACATCATAAAAAAGAGGAAGACCTGGCAGAACCAGATACCAAACCTGGTAAAAGATCTCCATCGTCCCCAACACTGTCTACACCATCGGTCAGCTGCAAGGACAGTGGCAATGGTTGTGGCATTGTAGGTTTTAAAGACCTGGCATTTACAGACTTTACATGCCGGAAGTTCCCGTTGATCGCCAAAGCCTTTATTGAAGACAATCCAGAAGTAAAAGGCTCTAAGCACCCAGTGTTCAAGTGCAACGAGTGTGGCAAGGAGTTCCCAGTTGAGGGCGCCAAAGACCTGCACGAGGCCTCACATGTCCCAGAGGAGTACACCAAGTGTCCTAAGTGCGACTGTCACTTTACAGAGTCGTCTCGGCTCCAGGAGCACATGCTCAAGCACGTGGCTGATGAGAAGTTTGAACAGACCAAGCCCGGTGAGGATGATATGCCTCAGAATCATTTTCTGGCACAGTTTGGGCTGATGGCAAAGGAGGAAAGCTGTCATGCATCCAGCCCCATTCAAAATGTTGAAGAGGATGATGACAACAGCACAGAGGTTTCAGCATCAGAAGACAAAAAGGCAAGCATGGAAGATGATGAGGATGAAATGGAGTCATTGAATAACTCTGCAGGATGCGTGCTTATGGAAGATAAGATTAAAAGGGAATCATCTCCTTTGCACTCCAGTTTAAATAACTCTTTGACAGCCTCACATCGATCATCCAAGATGATGCCTCTTCTGTCCTCATCTCCATATAACAGTGAGACAGAGCGTGATGATGTGAACTTCTACCAGGAAGGAGTTAAACCTTCTAGCTTCCCTTGTGAATATTGTGATAAAGTGTTGTCTAGTCTCCAGGAATTGAAGTGTAAGTAAATCCTTAAGCATTGCTTTTTTTTTTATCTTTGGCTAGAAATGCAATTGAAATAGACTTTATCCATTTGTGTAGCATTAGCACACAGGCTCATTATCTGACCAGTACACTATCCTGATGTCAGGCATCTGATTGATCAATGCTACGAAGATTACATGAGTAATGTGCAGCAATAGGTATTAGATATAGAACCTATTCTTTACCTTCTTTAAAAAGTCTATTTCATTAAGCAAAGTTTATAATGCGATATTGTGGGACCAATCTCCCACCAAAATGTTATACAAGCCCATAAACAAAAATCTAGATCATCCCTTCTAGCACTAAATAAACAGTTTAATACATTGTGCTATTCAGAACAGTCTTATCAGTTCTCACATAAAGTCATTGAGTGTAAAATACTATTGGTATTTATATCATTAAGAAAATATATGCCTTAGAAATTGAGAGAAAACTGATAAAAGAAAGTACTTGCTTAGACTAATGCAATATTTTAATGTCATTTTACCTTCTCTGCCACACAGTAAATGGATGGGTAAGAAAGTTTTATCATTAGTCTCTTTTGTTTTATATCAAATATTGTTGTAATGGCTTGATTTCATTGTCATGAATTTGTAGTTGGATTATTGAAGCAAATTTAGCACGAACATTTCTTTCTATACCTGTTTCAAATTCACAACTTTGATTCTTTTAAAACACACATTCTTTTATATACAACATGAAATGAAACTATCATCACCATTCTATTAATTCAAACATTTTTGGTCAAGCTTAAAAACAAACAATTATTCAATTTATAAATTCAAATCAATATTTTCTGATGATTGATGAATAGTTATGTTGGTGTAGTTTTTAGATGCTCTGTTTCTTTGAATGCTTAAATGTTGTTGTTTTTATTTCTGTGCGTGTGGAGTTTCCAGTAAAATATACACATTCATCATCATTTTATCATTAGTTTGTGTCTTAATGTGGTCACTTCAATTTTTGTTGAAAAGATTGGCTAGATTTTGGGCATGGCATTAGTAAAAGCTGTTTCTTCTAAAGCCTTGATATATGTTATTCAAAATTCCCTTAGAGTGACACACATGTGTAAACATTAAGTTTAGCATGGCATGTGTAGCACAAACCTATGAATCAATGTGTTGGAGTTTATTCCCACACAAGCACCACATACACACAGCACTGACCTACATCTGATTTGATTGTTTTTATGTTTTTCTTGGTCTTAGATGGAATGTAGACATAATTCTTAAAAACACTGAATTGTTAGCATGTTTTTTTTTAAAATTAGGGAATGATGGGAAACTGCTTTTCATGGTGGCTGTTTTAGAGTTTAGAACAGTAGACACATTTTTGTTTTACATTTATTTACTCTGTACCGTTGTATTAAAAAAAACTCCCAATAAAAAAAAAATTGTGAACACAATTATTTCTATTCTTATCAAAGCAAGGCATAATCATCTTGCATTTTTTCTTTCTTTGTGATAATGTGTAAACTTTTGCTTTTATAATATTGAAATGAGACATGTAACTTGGTTTCGTTTTGTCTCTTGTAATTCACAATTAATGTGACTGTTATTATTATTAAGAAGAATGGAGACAGAAAGCCTAACATTTACTTTATGCTTAAATTTACTAATCACAGTGCATGAGAGCAGTCACAAGAGTGTTTCCCATCTACAATGTCGAGTATGCAGCTACACCAGCACTGATAAAAGCAGCCTCTTGAGGCACATGCGCACTCACAGTGGGGAGCGGCCATTCAAGTGTGGGCTTTGCGGTTACTCTTTCACTACAAAGGCAAACTGCGAGCGTCATATGAAGTAAGTTGTTGGAAATGTTTTTTCAACGTACATAATCATTGAAAATGCAGATTTGAAAAAAAAATACAGATAATTTTTAGAAGAAAAACTTTACTCACCTATGTATACAAAATACTTGTTTAAAACTATTTTAAAATGTTATTGTCGTTTCGTGCCTCCATCGGCCGAAACCTTGTTTAAAACTATTTTAGAGTGTTATTGTTGTTTTGTTTTTGTGAACGCGCTGAGCATGCTTGCATTAGCATGGAGTGAGGCGCGATATAAATGACCAATTATTATTATTATTATGTGACCAACTAAAAACCAATTAACTAAATGAATGCATTATTTAAGCTTTCTTGGATTAAATAATATCTGTTTACCTGTCTTTAGTTTGTTTCTTTGTAGGCAGAAGCATAATTTGGATAAAGAGCAACAGGCAGACAATCTGGTGTACAACGAGTATGTGATAAGCAAGAGTAGTTCACCCCTACCACCACTTCTGAAAAGTGGCAGCACCATGCCTCAGTCAATGCCCTACCATTGCAAAGTTTGCAGAGCAGAATTTCAACACAGGCAGGCCCTGGAGCAGCATTTGCAAAGTAGCCCCAGCTGCAAGAAAATATTTCTGTGCATATTATGCAAGGTAAATTAACATTTTCTTTATTATGTTTTGTGTCTTTTCTTCAAAATAAGGTTCAATCTTAGTTGAAATTTTTTTTTAAAAAGAAAGATTAGCAGTTTGTTAATTCCTAAGTAGTGGTATTAAATCCCGAGTGAGTTACTGGAATTGAAAACATTAAAGGAAGAACTCAGGGTAACTTGTTTTGAAACATGACATATTCACCTTTATGGTGAAGTGAACATAGTTTTCCTTTTAATTAATAAAATTATAGCTCCTTATATAGGAATTACAATTCTTATTAAGTAAAACTGTCAATATTTTGTTATATCAAATTTCACAGAGTTCTTTCAAGTCAAAGACCTTGGCTTTTTCTCATATGCTGACCAATCACCCAGAGGTGCCATCCAACTTGCAGGATGACTACCTAATTGTTACAGAGAACCCAGGTTCCTTTCTCTTGAGTCCTGTCCTCACCAGCCCACCTCCTGCACATTCAAAGACCCCAATCCCTACCCCGTTTCACTCATCCCCACTGGACAAACTCTTTACGCCACCGGACGAACAGAGCAGAAGTGAAGTGACACCAGCTAGAGGCTTGTTCCATAACAAAAGACTGCACATAAGTGGAAAAAAAATCATCACATCCGAAGAGCCTTTAGACTTTAGTAAACAAGATGCCAAAACTGTCGGTGGACATCAACGCACATTGTCCGAATCTTTTTCGGAGGAGGACCAACAGTCAGATGATCTGCCCATTGATCTTTCCGTTCAGAAACCATCAAGCTCTTCACCTTGGGAAAAAAGCCTCAATATGCGGAATAAGGTAGACAAGAGTGAAAATGGTTTTACGTTTACAGAGTTGCTGCTTTATAAAAATGGCATTCATTTTAGAAATCCATGATCCAGTTTTTTTTTATGTGTCTATGAATGTAATGTTTACAAATGACTTTTCTTTTATTAGTAAGCTGAAATGATAATAAATGGGAATAATAAATAATTCTAGTGAATAAAGACAGAATAAAGCCATTTAATAATTATTTCATAAATAATACAAATTTAACCAAACTTGAAAAATTGGACGTTGTCTTTAAGTTTCTATGAATCAATAAAAGAATAGAAATTAAAACACATTTTAAAGTTTTGGCTTAGATAACATACTCTTCCTACTAATATATGACAAGCTAGCAAAACATTTGCCTAGAAACTGTGTTTTGTTTGGTATTATTTATATAATTACTTTGTTTTGTCTGAAAAATGTTATGGATAAACAGTGTGATCTAACATTTGTCTAAATAACATCTTCATTCAACTTTTGAGTTCTCTTTTACTTTGCTTTGTGGCATCTTAGTTGGGCTGCTGAGATTTTATTTCTAATTGGTTTAAGCATTTCTTTGTTTTCTATTTTCTATTTGCTAGATAGATTAGAAAACAAATATAAATAGATAACAAACCAAAACTCTTTCCTGTGCTTTTTTTTATATTTGTTTACCAAATGGCTTTACTAATTTCTCTTGCTTTATTTTTTTTAGTTTAAGTTTTTATAAATTATTTTATTAAAAAATGAATGCCAACTTTTTTATTTTCTTTGTCCGTAATTATTATGTGTAAATATTTTGGTGTCTGTTTCCTCATTGTTTAAAGTTTTGATATTACTCTTTTGTAAATTAAATATTTATTTATTTTATTACTTTCATACAGATGACTTTTTTTTTTTTTTTTGCTAGCAGGCATTATGTAGGCCTATGCTTTTAGTTTATTGATGTAAATATCTATTTAACAATTAATTGTAAATAAAGAAGGTAAACTAAATCTTCATCATAAAATTTTGGACCAAAGCTTTATATTGCACAACCTATCCATACAACTTTTTTGTTTCTATTTACTTTTTAACTTCATTGATGAAAAAGTAAGATTTAGAATGTGAATGTAAACGTTATGAAGCTTTATTTGTATTATATTTTTCTATGAAATAAAAGCTCCACATTTGCTTAATAACCTCTAATTTTTTGTGTGTGTTTTATTATGCATGCTTATTTTCAAAACTAATGTTTGTATTTAGAGTAAATGGAAAGATGTTTAAAAAAAATAATTCATTTTTAAAATAATTTTATTAACCCTTAATTATTAACTAAATCTATGCTTTAACAAATGGTTAACAAACTACAAATTTGGGAATACTTAGTAAAAGTCATGTACAGTAAATATTAATGCTTGTTTCAAATTAATAAAATAATTGGTATTTTTTTTCTAATTCTTAAAACCTCATTAGACAAAAATTATAAATAATGCAATATAGCCTATAATACTATTTATTCATACAAGAAACACAACAAAATTAAAAATGATTAATAAATAACTCCTAACACCACAAATATACCAGAGTTTTTTTTAGTAATGCATGCATAATGTCACTGTTTACCCAGACATATCTTCAGTCTTTCAATAGCAACTCAAAAAAACATAACTAATATACATTACTAGACTCAAGGGCACATCATTCTGATCCTAATTTTGTTGTATTACTCTGTTTTCCACAGAGTTTGTACAGCATAACAAGGCAGAGCAAAGAGCACACTGACTCCTCTAAACGCCCCACCTCTTCTGGCAGCTCCACTAAAAAAAGCTCAAGTGATGGAAACAATAACAACTTGTCCTCCGTGGCATCCTCCTCTTCGGTGGCATCGTCCTCCACACTCCTTTTGCCCTTTCCACCTCCATCAGCTAAGAGCCTGTCCCTGAAACTCACAACTGAGCAACAAAATCTCAAACAATCTGTGTTCCCATCATTACATTCCTCAATGTCTTTAAAATCAGCCTTGTTATCATTTACACCTTCCCAGCTAGTCAAAGACATGTCTGCTAGTTCAGTTATTGGAAAAGATAAAAAACATGGCTTGGAAATAAAAACTGGTAAGTTATTAACTGATCACCAGTTTATAGATCTTAGCTTATGTGTTACAGGTGTTGCATTTATATAGAAGATAGTTTCACATCAAACAACTTATATATATCTAGGTTAAATAGGTTTAATTTACAAGACCTGCTATATATAATGCTTTTTAAGACACATGTAAAATTTGCCTGTTTCTCTGTTTGAGCACACAATGAGGATTGTGTGGCTAGCTAAATTCACAGTATGGTCAATATTAATATATGGAGACAAAAATATATACCTACACAGATTTCATGCTGATAACTAAGCTGGCATTCACTACCCTTGGACAGTGAACACTTTAAATGTAGGGTCACTTAATTTAAGGCTTTAACTAAATCTCTCAATATCATATCTAAATCCATATCAGATAATTAAGAAAATACAAAACAATATAAATTTTAAATTTAAAAGCAATGTCTTAGGCATTAAGATGTATGGCTCAGGCTTGCTGGCAAATAATATCTATCTATAATAATATAGGAAAGATGTATGTTCTATTTATTAAAAAAAAAGAAAAAAAAGTAAAGTCCTACTTTGCAAGTGTTGTTCAGCTAAAGAAAAGATTTCAAACAAGGGAACTATGGGAAGAAGAAACATGGTTTCATAACCTGTGTCAAACATTGACAGAGTTCTTTGTGTTGGGCTAACAAATGCAGGTGTTCCTAGTCTTTTATAGGGCAGCTACAGCAGCATCTGTTGCAATTGTTGATCCTTGTTGACTACATATCAGAGTTAATCCTAAAGACCTAAAAAAAATAATTAAAAGACTTTAACTAATTTAGAAAAGAGCTGCAAGGTTTATTGTAAGTAAATATTCACAACTGACAAGTGTAATACCATATAGTTCAATCACTAAACCCAGAAACACCAGAAGAAAGAATGATAAAGGAAGATAAAATAATATAGTAGCCTAATGATATATAAATTGTTGAATTTTAACTTAGAAATACAACACAACAAATAATAAATTACAATACTCAGACAAAGGGATAAATACACTTTAAAAAAAAAAAGTTTTAATGCAAGAACAAATGCATATTAATTATCTCTCTTCGCATATTAATTCTCTCTCTTCCTCGAGCCGAATCTGAGAATAGATTGGGTATTGCATGTACAAAAAGGGAAAAATAACAATTTAACATTTTAAACTTCTAATCAACATAAAAGACTAGACCCAAATCACAAAAATCATGGAATACAATAAACCCCTGTATTGAATGAGCATCTGTAACATACAAGACCTGATTTGATCTCGACTTGAAACCAGGGCATTTAGTTTTGCATTTATTATATGTATATTAAAATTATAATTAAATAAACTATTTGTAGACCTAGGCCTTAAAATTAAATCTTTATTTTACATATGAGCAGGGTATAGGAAGCTTATCTCTACTCTTGCAACCAACATTAAAATTCTGTTAGCTTTTAAGTAGGCAGATGACCACGTTATAAAGTAGACTCATTTTGGTTCTATTAATGCATTCTATCCTAGAATTTTTGAAATTAATAACTAAAGCAGTTGTTTACAAATGATTTTATTAAAAGGATCCATACAAAGTTTGATAGAAGAAAATAAAAATGCAGGCAGACGTGATAAGAACAAAGACTTTGATGAAACTGATGATGGTTCTGAGCAGAAAGCACAAAAAGGAAGCCCATGTAAGTTTCAATTATCTTTCATCTAGACTAGTCTTATATCTAGGGCCTAAATAGGCCTATTATTTATAATAATTCAATGTCATATAGAATCTATAAATTATTTTATTTTATCATTAGATGAAATGTTCATTATAGTTGCCTATATTTTTAGGCCTATTCTAGTAATTTGTTTTACAATGTAGGTCTAGACAATAAAGTAAACATTGAGAAATTTCAACAACAAAAAATTACCAGAAAAACCAACAAACGACATTTTATTAGATGTACACATGCAAGATGTGATTAACTCTGAGATATAGTTCAGTGCAAACAGTGCTAAAATTCAAAATTCTAAATGCTTAAAACAAAATATAAAAAAATAAGTAAAAAAAGAGGCTGAAATAGAATATGCATCTATAGATCTGGTACTTTGTGATACGACTAGCGTAACATATAACAGTAAAAAAAAAATTGTATGTCTTTTTTTATGAAAAGCAATTTATTTTTATATTTTGTTTTGTCCATCTCAGCTGAAAGTGATTCTAGCTGTGAACTGGCTTCTGTCAACAGAATTCTAGATGCAGCTAATGCTCAAAGTTTCCAGGAGTATTTAATAATTCCAGAGAATGAAGAGGAACTAGATGCAAAGTATGGCTTTGTTGAACTTTTTTGTTTATATCATGTCAAACTTAAATATAATTAATGTGTTCATTATTATAGATTGTTTCTTATAATTGTAATGATATGGTTTTTTTTTTTTTTAATGTCACCAACTGTGTATTACAGATCCGAGTCTGTATCCAGCAGTGATGACTCAAACCAAAGTTTAGAAAATTTGTATTCCAACTCACAATCCTTCAACTCTGGGACTGTTCAAAGCTCAAGATCAGATGATAGCTCCAATGCAAAACAGGACGATTCCAACTCTGAGGAAGGGACTGGCAATGATGGCAGCCTGCCCTCAGTGACAGTCAATGTTGCATTGATTGACAATACACTTCCCAAAATTCTTAGAGACAAGCATTTCAGGCAGAATAAGGTAACACAAAAGACACCCTGTGGGTTTTTATTTCAAGAGATTTTCTTTTCATAATATAAAGCTATCACCAACTCCATTTCACTGGGGTATTTGGCCACAATTTGTGAATAAATATTTTTTAAGTAAAGGGCAGATCCTTAGACTAGTAGACCTATACGGTGGTGAGGTGGTCAAAACACATTTTTTTCTTTTCTTTATTTATTTTTATTTAATGGTAATTTATATAGCGCTTCTATCCATGCTATTTTAGCATGCTCGGTGCGCTCTAGAAGACTATTAATCTGTGAGAGGTTTCACTGCTGCCGGTTAAGCGCTCGTGATAATAACACAGTACTAACGTCATCTAGTCCCAAAACTCCCGTAGGGCGACAGGGATCTGCCGGTGGCGGGGATAGAACCCGCGACGTGTCAGGTGGTTTTTGGTTGACAGTCTGGTGAACTAACCACACGGACATGTTTTGTTGTAAAATGTCAATAGTAAGTCTCCCTTTAAGACAAAGTTGCTCTGTAGAGTGAGAACAGGAACGTTTACACGTTTCAGCTTACATAGCAGATAAAGGTATTGTGTGGCTAGCACAATGCTTAGCCACCTTTACTTTTTCCAATTAATATTGGGTAATCATTAGAGCTGGATAAACTCTTGAGTGTTTATCTGGATTGAACTTGAGACCACTAGAATAGTTTCCACTCTAATGCACTTCATAATATCATTACATCTAGTTTAATCTTACTGCATCAACCCACACATTTTAAATGCATGAATATATTAATCATATTTAATCTTCAACTTTTATTGTTTTCCACAGAGCAATATCACTGATGACCCAAACAACATGTCTAAGCAAACTATTGCAGAGCTGATTGAAAAAGTCTCTAAGGAGAAGTCTGACTCTCCAGCAAAGAAGAAGAGAAATTCATATGCTGACTCTCCACACAAGTTTACCTGTCCTTACTGCCCGAGGTGTTTCCCATGGCTGAGCTCACTAAATAGACATCTGCTAACCCATACAGGTGAGTTCACTAAATAGACATCTGCTGACCCATACAGGTGAGTCCCATTTACAGACACCTACTGATTCATGCATTTAAGCTCACTAAACTCTCTGATCTGCTCATTACACCTGAGCTAGTTGCCTACATGTGAAAAAAGAATAAGCTCTGCTTGTCTTTATTCTTTTAATTTTTTTTTCTGTAGTATATTATAAAATATATTTTTTTATATCAAATCATCAGTAAATAGCTTAGGAACCCCCCAATTAGGATTTACCAAGTAATCAAGCATATTTCTATTTTGTTATGCAAATAAACCATCCACTTTTTCCTTATATTGACATACATAATATCATCTCATTTTGATTTATTCACAGGTCAGAAACCTTTCAGATGCCCACGCTGTCCAGTTACATTCTCCACAAAGTCCAATAGAGAGCGACACTTAATACGCAAACATAATGTCAACATGCTGGATCCAGCATCTCGCTCAACTATGGACAGACCCTATAAATGCCACCTTTGTGTCTTTAGCTCATTTTCCACACAAAGTAAGATTGATAGCAGGCCTATATTAGGAAAACTTGAATATTATTTTAACTATAAAATTGATAACTATTTACACAAGAAATATCTCTTAGAATATTTTTTTTGGCCTTAGAAAAAACGTTTTATGTTTACAAATGCTTTCAGGCAATCTCATCAAACACTACAAAGACAGACACAACGGAGTGTCCCCACCATTGAAGATGCTTGAAATGATTGAACAGTCACTCTCAGATGGTGAGGGTGAGGATGGCCAGCTCAATGGCCATGGTGCTAGTTATGAAGATGAAGAGGAATACAATAGTTTAGTTGAGGTGAGTGAAATAGCATAGTAAGCTTATAGTCTTATATACAAACTTAAAAATTTTTTTTTTAAGTCCTTGGAGAAAAACAATTAAAGTTCTACAATTTCTCAATTTTACAGTATGTCAATAGACATAGAGTCTAATTTTTTCAATAGTTTTGCATTCTGGATAAGACCTATGTCTAAATAAACAATAACATTATAAGCCTCTGTTTTATATTTGTAAATGTTTATGCCAAATTAATGAGTTTTCATAATTTTGCAAATTCTATCCTTACTATGATTTTAACTTAGAACTTAGAATATTAAGGCAGGCTTTTGTTAGCTCTTTTTTTATATGAAGTCTAAAAGAAAGAGATAATATTTTAATGTCTATTTAAAATGTATTACATTACAGATGAGAGGAGGATTCTCTGACAAGGATATAATGTTACAGAACTATACCCAGGACAGCAACAGCAGCCTTGGCAGCAACGCCCTTGACCCCCACAAAAAGAGGAACGCCATCTTCAACTTGGGCTCTGATGATGACCAAGTCATTGGCAAAATATCACCAGCCAAATCTGTAGTCACCACAAGACCTGGCATTGACGATACTGTCCTTACAGAGACCATGAAAGAGTTCCTGGACAAGAGTGTAAAGCAGGCGGTGGAGGACAGCCAGCGCAAGGCAATTGAGAAAGGCTCAAAGTTCATTCTGACCCCGTACATTGAGCGGCACCTGCGCCATATTCCCTCAAGTGAAGACTCTGGCCTTGACCTGTATGCACGAGAACAATGTCCAAAGTGTGACAGAGAGTTCTTGAATCAGAAAATTCTTATAAAGCACTTAAAGGTCAGGAATAATATATTATCTCACATTCAATTAATAATCAACACCCAGTTAAACTAAATTACACCCAAAGTATATCGTTGGTCTTAATAGTCTTGTGCCAGAGTCTACCAAGCTCTGATGGGTGCCTGATATTAGTTGAGATTAAGTAATGGTAGAACGGAATTGTGCTACCACACCATCCCCTATGCTATGGCCACAGAAACTTGTGAATACTACTTCACAGGCCTTATGGATCAAATCACTTTTCATTTTTATGTTCACTTTTGTGAGCAAGCTTGGTCTAATGAAATCGGACACTAGTAAAAACAGTCAATTTACTTTTGTTTTGCTATATAATAATGAAAAAAAAAATGTGGGCTTCCCCCTGTTCCCAAAAATACATTTTATATAATTTTATATTTTTTATATATTTTATATAATAAATTTCAAAATTTCTATTAATTTTAGCCAATAATGCAACTTGAGAGAGCTAATTCAGTTTTTAAAGCATAAAACTATTAGTTTCCTAGTAGCAAGTAGTTGTTCTTTTGATTTCACTTCGTAGCATACACCTGATTTAAATTCAAAATGAAATAATCATTAAAAAAAGTATATATTTTTGGCTATAAGCTAATTTATTAATTTAAAAACTATTCAACTGTCTTTGCAGAATGACCATGGCAGTGATCTCCCTTACAAATGCCACATCTGTGAGAGTCCATTCAGTTCACGGGTGGAGTGCCTGCAACACCAAGCTCAAACCCACCAGACAGAATGGAACACACTCAAAGACAAGAACGAGATTGGAAATGTGCAGGTTTTTGGCACAAGACTTGATAAAATGATTGAGAAACTATGCAAGCGAGGGAGAGATATATTGGAAAAGCAAGGGCATGACTCTGGTAAAAAAATATTAAATGTATTTTTCTATGTGTTAGTTTGTATTAGATTATCTTGTTTGGTAAATTTTCAAATATTTGTTTTACTTAATATTGTGGTTTTTTTTTAGTTTTTTATGCTAATGTACTTTAATATATGATATATAGTAGGCCCAATGATTACAACTTTTAAAACTCAGTTCAAAGGCTAAGAGCAGAATTAATCAGTTTTTATGGCCAAAGAAGTATTAGCATTTTTTTTTACCAGTAGAATTTGTTTATCTGCTCTTTAAAAACCATTAGAATTGAATGTAAGCAAAATCACTAGGCAGATTTGTATATTTTGTATATGTTTTTATTAAAATGTGTGTACATTGCACATTTATTTCTCTCTATATAACTAACATTAACTTTTCTTTTCAGATGCTGTATTAATAGCGGCTAAGAACAAGAGAAACTCTGGCCATCTAAAGAAGCTTGACCTTTCATCCTCCAGTAAGCTTCTCCAGGATGGTAATGGCAACAAGCAAGAGATAAACGAGAATCACACTGGCAATCACACAGTCAAAAACAGTGCAGATGTTTCAGAAGGTGGGGTTCTTGAGGAAGTCATTACATCAGATTATCTCCAGAGAAAAGTCTACTGTGCACTATGCCCCAAAAGGTTTTGGTCCATGCAAGATTTAAAAAGGCATATGCGCTCACACACAGGTAGGCATACACTTATATTGAAACAGCCGTAGTTTTCATTGAGTAACTCATAAGAAAAATTATAGGTCTACCACCATAAATGGGGTCATCGCATTGGGCTGGTGTACCCAAGGTCCTGGGTTTGTTTCCTGGGGACTCGAGGGTGTCCTCGAGTCTACCCAGCTCTGACATTAATTGGGGTAAAGTAAAGGTGGCTGGGCATTGTGCTGGACACACATCCCCTTGTATGTCCTGGCCACAGAAACTGGTTAATGTTGCTTCACCAGCCCTATGATAAATTTGGTCAGGCTGGTACTTTACTTACCACCATATATAAATATAGATGTCCTGCCAATAGGCTAGATATAATTTTGTAAAAAATGTTATCTGCAGTACCAGGCTTGGCAATTATTCATCTTTATTAATGTCGGTGTTCATTCCATTAACTGATTAAAATGTTCAAATTAGGTGAGAGGCCATACAGGTGCGACATTTGCTTCCAAAAATTCACATTAAAACACAGCATGAACCGACACAAGGCCAACCATCATTCTGAGCATTTGAACCAACAGGATGGATTTAGTGAAGACGATGGCTCTGGATCCGATGGTAGTGGTGAGTACATTTCCTCATAGCACTCACTAAATATATGTTAAATTTTAAAATAATGTTAGTGATGAGTTTTGCTTAGTATATTAGGCCTATTATACACAAGTATATATTATATAGGTTAATAATTTCCTTTGTTTATTAAAGATGTATGTTATATTAGCTATGGGTATAAAATTGCAAAGAAACTAATGGGCATTGTAATAACTTTTAACATTTGTAAATCAATGTGACTAATGGTTAAAATAAATACACAGAAACAAATCAAACTAAAAGCTGGGTTGTACTTTAAACAAGACTTTGATAAAAACCATTAAAAGAACTGACCAATAATCTACATTCAGACTACCTTTATAGTTGTTCATTATGAACGTTGTAGTCTATAGAAATGTTACATAGTCACCTTACATAGTGGCCTCTCCCATGCACATATTTAAAAAAAACATCACTTACATGTGCATAACATACCAATATTATAAATGCAAAACTTTCACTGCTTATTGACCTGTAAATATATTATGTCACAATTACTGTAAAGTCAAACATTTAAAGTTTTTATTATTTTAATGCATAGCAAATTTCTTAACATTCCTAATTGATACATTTTGGTAATAAGTTGATTTAAAATAGTGTAAAACATGGCTTTCAAACCAAATGTTTTGATTCATAATTTATATTTGTTTAATATACTGTAATAAAAATAAGGTGAATTTATGTTTAATCAAGTTTGATTTTCGTATCTCAGGTAAAGTAACCTCAAAAATCATTGATAGGCCTATGCCTACCTTATCACCTTTCACCTGTGAACCCAAAGCAACCAAAGATGTCAGTGCCAATGACAACAGTGCCACTAATGACGACAACAACAACAAAAACAAATCTGACAATAACGATGCTGAAGATGACATACTTCATAATCTTCTGGGTGTAGAGATCTCCACTATAGACCAAATTTTTGAGCTTAAAGATTCAGCTGCCAGCCTTCTAGGGGTGATTCAAAATAGCAAAAGCTAATACACAAATTGTGTTAATTGCACATGGTTAGAAGTTAAAAGCGCCCTTCTACAAAGTATGTCTTTTTGAAAACATCTATACAGCAACCTTATTTGACAAGTTGCATTGTGATGCATGGATATTGGTCTTCTATAGGCCTAATTTGAAGAGAAATCTGTTGTTTTTTGTACTGCATAACATAGATCATGTTAAAAACGTTTGTTATAGTTTGTGTTATTATTAAGTTTAAGGTGAGACAGAGAATTGATAGCAGCTTAATTGGCACATAAAAACCAGTATTATGCAATAATGTATAAATATGTAGCCTACTGTCTCTTTCTTACCAAAAAAAACTGAACAATCCTACATTTGAAGATGTAATGTGTCAGGACTCCATTATGTTTTATTACGTGAAGTTTTCCATTGTTATTGTAGAGCCAAGGCTGCTAACCGTCCATTTTGATATTTGGTTGCTTTTTTTTTCTTAATAAAGGGGCAATAATTTTATTGTTAAAAATTGTATGGTCATTCCAAATTGCATAATCACCCCTCATTCATGCAATCATACTATTTCCCATTTATATGATTTTTTTTAATGATTTGAACGAGCAACATTCCATTTTCTTTTGTTGTAATAATATTAATGCAACTTACAATTTTCAATGGTGTGAATTGGCTTGCTTTTTTTTTTTATGCATGACATAGATGTTTACATTTAGAATTCTATTCAGATCCATTTATTTTTAGCTGAATACCAAACATTACAAACAACTGTATATTGTTCCAAGCTCTTTGTATGCCCATGTATATAAGCTTAGAATTAATATTTTTTTTATTAACTTTTTGTTGACTCCTCAATGAGTGTTTTTGTTAGCTGCAACAATAACTGAAATTTTCATGAAATCTCTAGAAAGCTAATTACTAAAAGAATTAGAAAAAAGATTTACCACTTTTTTTCATTTAAAGCTGTATACTTAAAAGACTTTTTGAAGTCCATGAGTTTCTATGCAGCTTGATATTTCCTAGGAATCAGGCAAGAATACTTTGTAGACTTGATGTTGAGCATTGATTTGTGCATGTAAAGTTATATACAATTTTCCTGTTTTTGTTCCAATATAATCAATCTTAGTATCATAAAATAAACATGTAATTACTTCTAAAAGAATGACTATTTCCAGTCCATAGACTGGAATAACTGTAAGTTATATCCATAATGATAAAATGCCAAGTAGTTTATTTACATTCACATATGTGCTGCATCATTGCCTTCTCAGCCTTTTTTTGTGTGTGATTATAAATCCATTGAAACCAACATAGACGAACCGTCCAATATATATTTTCTTTGCAAATAGTTTACTAAAAAGTGAGCACCTTGGATTAGTCATTAGTTTCTGTGACAAGACTATTACTTGACTTAAAGTTTACAGACGTTCCTTCTAGATAGAATATTATTAAGTCCCAGGCCCAATACTCGTGCAGGACAACAGGGATTGGTCGGCAGCAGTGCTAGAATATGGGCCGTTTTGTTGACAGACCGGTGTACTAACAGCAGGACCAGGACTTTCATCAGCTGTAGACTGTTCAATCTGACAACAGGGGTATCCTAGCTTCTTATTTTCTTAACCACAAAATCAAATAGCTGAACTATATTATTATTATAGCTATTACCTAAGTTTTTGTTTTGTGAACTTAAAAAAACTATTTGTGTGTGTGTATTTCTAAACCATTTCTTAATGTGATACTTAACTATGCATAATATATATGAATAGCAAAGTGGTGGTTTTTAATACCACCATTTATTGTTTGTTACTTTTATTTATACAAAAATTGGCTTCCTGTTTTTCTTATGCAAAATTAAAACCTTTTTGTTGAAAAGTTGATCTTTATGTATTAAATGGTCTATATACCATATATATATTTTTTTTGTACAAGTTTTTACATAGTAACTATATTAATGTTTGATAAGAATCAATACTGCATTAATGAAGAATACATGTTTACATATGATTTGTATATTATAAAATGTATCATTCCAAAAGCATTAATACCATGTTTTTTTATTGTTCATATGTCATTTATAAGCAAATTATTTGCTACTAGTTTTTCTCTAGACTATTTTAAGTATTTTAATATTTTGTTGAGAAATTATCTTTACGATGAAGATTTTTTTTTTTCATAACTACATTTAATATTCTATACAACTACTATTCCATTAAAGAGGAATACAATTTCATATGTATGATTTTGTGTCTTTGATAAATTATCACTCCAAAAGTAATAATGCACACAATTTTTGTTTGATGGACAAAGCCTTACAGACATTTAAAAGTATGAAGCTGAATATCTTTACAGATTATTTATTGTTTATTTATTTGAAACTGATATGTACATACAAGAAATCTTTTATTATTCAATATTTATATCAAATGAAACAAATATGTAAAATTGATTGCTTGCTGTTGAAATTTTACTGTTAAAAAGTAGTGTTTGTTTATTGAGAATGTGCCTGTAGAAATATAATATTGAAGATAAAAAAATATTTCTATGCTTTAAGTATAGCAGTAGAACTTTTGTAAAATCTTGCCTAGTTTTTTTTGTTTGTTTCTTATCTTTGAATTTATACTTTTTATTTTGTCTTCTCTTTGTTTTCAAATGTTCACGAAGGTTCATTTTATTTTTGGCTAAAAGTCATTTCAGAATTTAAATAGGATTAGATTGTTTTTGTGGAAGTTACATTATATTTTTTTTTTATTTAAAAAGAAAAAAAATATTAACATTTTTACTTTTTAAATTGTTGATAAAAAACTAAAGTGTTTTTTGAAGAGCCCAAGGCTTTGAAAAAAAAAAAAAAAATACTGCTCTGACACTAGTCTTTATAAACTCAATAATCTGTGTTTCAGAAAAAAAATGTCTTCCTATTTGCATACTCCGTCCACATGACATTAACTGTTTAAAATTCCCATACAAAGCTAACTTCATATATAGAGACATCCAGCCAGGATATTAAAATTCCCATACAAAGCTAACTTCATATATAGAGACATCCAGCCAGGATTTTAAAATTCCCATACAAAGCTAACTTCATATATAGAGACATCCAGCCAGGATTTTAAAATTCCCATACAAAGCTAACTTCATATATAGAGACATCCAGCCAGGATTTTAAAATCTCAGAAATCTCATCTTGACAATCCCACCCACCCCTACTCAGTTTCAAATCACAGTAAGAGATGCTTTAATTTCACAGAAACAAACTTGAACAGGTCATATGCCACCTCCTTAGGACAATCTGGATTTTAAAAATAGTTTCAATGAATCATTTTTTCTTTGTAGCAATCATACTATGCTTAATCTTTTTGTACATTTTATTGACATGATTTGACAAGGTGTTAAAAAATGTAAATATAATATTATGCACTTCCCACATTGTCACCAAATTGTTGCACTGAACCACAAAATAGTGTTGTGTTCTGCCAAAAAAAACAATTGCTAATAGTTATTAACTGGCATTGGCATTGTAACACTATTCTAGAAAGAAAAAAATTTGAAAACAAAATTATTGCAAATGTTGGTCTAAAAAGATCTTCTGTAACACTTTCATCTGATTTTTATATACATTTTAGTAGACGCTAGTTCTATTCCAATATTTTAGCGCAAGTTTCAATTTAGTTTCTTTTTTATGTTTTACTTTTCATTTTGTTTGCCTGCATCTAGTGAAAATGACCAAATAAAATAAATGAAAGTGTTTTTTTTTAAGTTTTACTTCACTTTATCTTTTTTAAGACACTAATTCCGAATTCAGTTTGTTGAAAAAATATTTCACATAGTGTTGTGATCTCTAAGTAGTGGCCCATGATAAAATGTGTTTATGTTGTTATCGACAAGCCAAAAAAGGAAATATGACTTAGTTACAGTTATATTGTACATAATTATTACCACAAAAAAAAAATTAACAACATAATTTTCTGCAGAGAGACACTTCGACTTTACTTAGCAGGAGTAAACCAGAAGCAACGGCTTTATAGTGTGTGGACAAGGAATTCAATCATATGCTTTAATATGGGCATGAAAAGAGTCTAAAACTATAATTCTTTAATTATTATTATAAGATAATTAATTTGACCTAATCAAAGAGGAACCCGGACGTTGGCTATTAATTGTATCTATTTACAGAAATTCATTGCCATGATTTAAGTCTAGTCTTGCACTTTGGTAAAAGTTTTAAAATGATACATAAATCTTCAGCCCAAAATATAAAGCACTTTTAATCATTCGTTGCTGTATGAGGAATGAAAAAATAAATTTCTCTCCACATCAGAGTATTTCTTAAGATTATGTTAATATTACTATTTGTAAGTTGTATTTGTGTGTGTGTGTGTGGTGGGGGCACGGAGGCCGAGGAGGAGCTCGTTCAGTTGGCGTACCGAAGGTCCTGGATTCGAATCCTGGTGATAAAATTGGATTTCTTCTTGGTTCTGGAGGGTGTTACTGATCCTATCCATCTCCTGGGTGCCTGATTTTAGTTGGGGTGGAGTAAAGGGGCTGGGCATTGTGCTGGCCACACAATCCCCTAGTATGCCGTCACCACAGAAACTGGTGAACGCTGCTTTGGTCCGACTGGATACTTTTTGTAATGTAGTTAGGTGAAAAACACCAGAATGCACAATGACTGGAACAAATTTAATATTAAATATTATGGACAGGGGTTCATACAGGCCAGGAAAGTTTGGGAAAGCTAAAACTAACAGAGGTTTTGGGAAAGTTAGTGAATATTTGTTTTAAATGTTACAAAAGTGAAATAACCATGTTAATAAGATCAGGAGTTTTTAAATCCCATCATGTTTTTGTTTTTTTAATTATTCTATTACACTTTAAAAAAATATACAAACATTTTTTTAAATATTTGGACTTTCTATATACACTACCAGACATTTCATTTTTTTTTTGCATGTACTTGCATAAAATATTTGTGAATTTTGTGTAGCATTCGGAAATGATTTTAGAGTGTGAACCCTGAACGGGCAAAAAAAATTATTAAAAGGATCAAAGTGCATCGATAATATTAGAAACCTCCCCTGTCACTCTAAGTCTGACATTTTCCCTATTTTAAATAACCGTCTCTCTAAGTCTGACATTTTCCCTATTTTAAATAACCGTCTCTCTAAGTCTGACATTTTCCCTATTTTAAATAACCGTCTCTCTAAGTCTGACATTTTCCCTATTTTAAATAACCGTCTCTTTAAGTCTGACATTTTCCCTATTTTAAATAACTGTCTCTTTAAGTCTCATATTTACCCTAATTTAAATAACCAAACAGACTAACACAAAAATAATACAGAAAACACAAAAACAACAAGTGCATTGTGTTAAATCAAGTTTATATAAAATGTGTATAAAAAAAATATCTTCAAAAATTGCAATAACATTTGAATAACACAACCTTTTGCTTAGTGGCTGGTATTACAGGAACACTTATTATGAAGTTGCATATTGTACATGGCCAATGTTTAATGGAAGACATTATCACAGGCAACAGGATTACAGGCCCCCTTTAAATAGCATCAAATCTGAAACAAAACAGAGAATGTTTTTCAGCTGGTTGGATCAACATTTGCAGTTTGGGTTTGACAGTTGTTGGATATTTTTGCTGTTGTAAAAACATTTCTTTTGGGCAATAATTAAATGGCACGGTTTCAAATGACACAATTTCACTTGACACTGTTTCAAATGAAAAATCACTTCTTCAAGACACAACTAATGAAATATTGACAGTTCAATGAGCAGCCCAATTTTTAATGACATCTAACATATCTAACAGCCGGAGTCTCATTAAGTAATGTCCTGTGACAATTACAGTCAGACAGACACAAAAGATACCTTTATATAATACGTGCCTAGGCTAGCAGTGTCAAATTTATCAGTGGTATTATTAGGGCCTTTAAAGTGCCTGATTCTGGTAGAGTTAACTGGATTACATTTAGATTTTTACCTTTTTTCTTCTGCTTTAGTAAAAGATTTAATTTCTTCCATGGAGATGCCACGACCGATAACGTTAAGCAGCCGGAGGTAGTTCATTGCCACGAACAAGATCAGCTTGTGCCTCAGGTTTTCTTTGATCACACGGAAATCATACACACATCTGGCCCACCAGCCCCGAACCACCCCGGAAACTGTATTGATGGCGGGGTCACCAAGGTTGGACCCAGTGATAGCGCTGTGAAAAAAACAACACACCCAATAACAACATATTCACATAGTGCAAGAGTGAAACAGCTAAAATATCTAACAATAAAATAATAAATAAAAGAACAATGTATCTATGATATCAAATAGCTGACAACATAGAGTAGGAGCCAAATAGTTAACAGAGTTTATTATAGGGCCTAACAAAGTAGACTATTTCCACCAAGTACAGAATCCTAGTATTTTCTCTTACTGTTTGGCAAATCTGGGTATGAACCAAGAAGTAGTAGCAACTACCTAATCTTCCTTACAACAACAGAAGTTAAGACTTTGGCTGAACTGATCAAGTTGAGATTATGTATGTCAAAAGTTTGATATATAAAAATACAAATTTTGTATCTGTTTTTACTTGCAATTATTTGTGTGCATAATATTTGATGAGGCAAATAGTGCCAAAGAAGGGACATTCGGCTAAGCCTGCTTATTATGAGATACTGGACACTGTGTGGTCTAGATACAGCCTGTTCGGATTGTCACTAAAAAGGAGGACGCTTGGAGGCTCTACTGGCCACACAATCCCCTATGTTTGCCATGGCCATGAAAACTGGATACTTTACTATTATGAGAGAAAAGTTGAGATAACCAGGTGAGGAGAATAGCTTGGTCTCCAGGGCATAGTGTTGACTGTAATGGGCGATGTGTCCTAGAGTGTTTATCAGCTCTCCATCAACATATAGGGACAGTAGTTAAAGTCTTATGCCAGAGAGTAGGATTATCCTTCTAAGGAACTAGGTAAAAAAAACATATTTGTCTTTGCATCTATGTGCCATTGGCAAGGAGTCTATGTGCCAAGTTTCAGCAAGATAGGATGACAGGAAGTTGGTAAATTAGCCTCCCAAAGATTCTGCTGCTATGATGGTTATACCACACCATGAAATTGTCTGGACAAACATGCCCAGTGTCTCTCTCCACAAATAAACAAAGAGATACTAATACAAATATTGTACCTTCTGGCCATGATGCCATATCTATCTACAGTGTTCCCATGGTCTCTGATGATGGCACGTATTGTGTTCAGATTTCTACAAGAATATAAGGTATATATAAAAAAGAAGAACAGAGTTTCAATTAATGTAACTTAATCACAATGCACCTAGTTTATATGGATTGAGAAAACAAACTTTTTTTTAGAAAATTACATTAACGAATCTTTTTAAAGTACATTAAAAAACAGTTAAGCATAAATAGGTTCAACAAATATTTATAACACTACATTTGATAAAAAATGGTTTAAAATAAAAAAAAAAGACAAAATCATGGTTTTAGCAATGGAAACTTCAAGTGTTATTGGGTTTGAGATTTGTATTTTTGAGAAAGAGATCTATTTCAAAAATGGCTGGCCAATCAAAATGAAAGCAAAAGGTGTTGATGTAATGTTATCCCAGAGTCAATAAAGAAAGATGAACTAGTTAACAAGACATGATGGAAGAGAGAGAGAGAGAGAAAGAGTGGGTATATTAACAAAAAAACTGTTATTAACTGATGATTTATAGGCCTATAATATGTCATATTAATACATTACAAATAATTTGATTGAGAAAAAAGCAAAAGACAAGTGTGAAGCTATTTTCTAAACGAGCTGACACAAGTACGATAGAAATAAAGAAAAATATATAGTAACTATCCGTGGGCGTAGTAAAAATTCTTGTCTAAGCGTCAGATTAAGGATTTGAAATATGGAATTTAAAAGACAGACCTTATCACCAGCAAGAGGTTGGACGGCATCTGTCTTAGGACTTCCATGATTTTCTCAAAATGCTTTCCCGCCATCTCCTGCATGTATTCTATGTCACTGCTGGTCATGGTCGAGGGCAAGTGTATGGTGTTCCGCTTGATGGGCCGCTGGACCAGAATCTCACAAAACAGCTCAGACTCTGAGGAATGGGACAGGAAGTGACGCCTTAATCCACATGCAGCTTTTCTTTTATGTGATTATCTTAACCACAATTAGTTCCATCAGGTGTATATCAGGTTCCAAAATGGTGTTTATGAATGTAAATCAAAACAACCCATTGATGTCTTTCATAAAAATCCATACACTATATGCATTTGTAGGTCTGGCAAGAAAACAAAGTTGTCTGAAATTCATGATGTCATTTCTTGGGGGTCAAGGGTTAGGGCTTTTTTCAAATGACAGTCAAACATTTTTTTGTTTTTGCAGCCGAATTAATAACAAGGATTAAAAAGTGTGTGCTGTTGCTATGAAATTTTAGGGGGTGGTGACCGAAAATATAAAAAAAAAAGAATGTGTTGTCATTGGTAAGGAGTCAATGTGCCATGTTTCAGGTAAATAGGATGAGTAGAAAGTAGGTCAACAAGCCTTCAGAAGATTTTGCTACCACAATGTTGTTGTTTTTAAAGTTAATAATAAGGATTTTGAAATAAGAGAGTGTAATTCATTGTTTATCATTTCAGATGTTGACAAGACAATCCAAAAATTCCGTGCAGATAATAGGCATGAATGAGACGCCATACTCAAGCAGTGTCTCCCCCACCACATTTACTAAGCCAGCTTTTCTTTTTCAAGAACTGATTATCTTTAAACTACTGCTCTGTCACCCACAAAATTTTTTTCACAGCTGACACTAGCCTATTTGTAACATATAAAAGATACAGATTTTCACACAATGCATTATATATTACAACATATTGTCACCTGTACTCAAAAGCTGTAGCTAAAATTGGGTTTCAAACATCACAAAAAGTCCGCTTAAGTGCAAAATATAGCTTTTAAGGGTACATCTCTAGTACATTACGATAATCTGATCTAGAGTTTTAAATTTTCCTTCCCCTTCACTTTTGTGAAAAGGTGATTTTGCTTTTGTGGCCCAGTACCAGGTCATGACACTCAACTCAGCACAAACACATATTTCCTCATGCGGTTGAACAAGAAAATTTACTTAAATATAAGACCAAGGTACTTTAACATTAATACTATAGCTTCCTCGGTGCTTCTGCCTTTTTTCTAGGCAAATTGATGGTGTTCGAGGTTTGTGCGCACCTCTGCCAACAAACATCTAAGAATAATTTTATCTAAACATTTCATAATGTCTAATTTTACAAGTGTATATTTCTGTGCTAACGTTCAAATAATTCTTTTATATTGTTTAAAATTTGCTGAAAGATACGGAATTTATGTAATCAAGTCAAATTTCCATTTGTTTGGATCAATAAGGAAATTATATCTTATCTTTAGACTTTCAGATCAGGGTAACCTTTTTTAAAAATCCCAAAGAGAGCTTAAAAAAACAACAAGCAAATCCTGCACGCATGAAAAAAAAAAATAATTTTCAAAGCAACACCCATAGTCTTGCAATAAAAGGAACTTGCAGAGGAAAAGGCCACATGAAAACAATTTGAAAAAATCTGCATGATTGGTACAATAACCAAAACTGAAAACATATTCCATAACATCTTCAAATCAGAGAACAGCTAATATAGTAAGTCTTTTATTTTAGACTAATTTTCAGAAACCTTCTCAAATAAAAATAAAATACTACAGTGTTGCTTGCTAATTATTCTGAAGGTTAATAGATTAAAGTTGAAGACAAAACTAATGATGGGCAATGAAAGAAACAGAAAGATAACTATTTGATCTTAATGAGCTTAAGAGAAAGTCAAATGAATGCAATATGAACATATACATATAAGAAAATATAAATGGATTGCCAGCCATTACTTTAAAATTACGGTAAGATAATTTAGATTTGAGTGTTCTTGAAAAACCATGATTTTTGTCATAATGGAAGGTTACTGAAATAATGGCGCAAGGTCTACCGAAAAATCCAAAAAAGTGAAGAGGGCATTTCTTTCATCACTGCCAGAACCCTATTGTGAATCTCTTCAAACTTTTCCCTCCACACGGCTTTCTCCTCTTTGCCCATCAACACCCACTCCTCCTTGGTGGGAGGCTTGATGTCAAAGAGCCTCCTGGTCTTCAGCCTCACTGGCCTCTGCATGACCATTATGGAAAGGATCAAGGAGTCTGGCAGACATATTGAAGAGTTATTGGCCTTTTGATATGATCATGATGGTAAGCAATAAATAAATTCAGGAAAGAGTTACAGAACTTTGTATTATTGTGTTAGAATGGGTTAATTGGTTGTTAATTTACAACAAAAAAACAGTACACTACTATCTAACCATGAAAATAGAAATATTGGTGACCTTCTAAATCAGATTCTATTCTATGTCAATTAGAATAGCCCCAATTGTTCTCAATAGAAAGAGCAACTTAGAAAAGCTATGAGCAAATGAATGAAAAGAAAAACAGCACCTCATTGTAAAATAAAGAATATTAAATGTTCATGCAACAGAATAATGTGTTATCTACAAGTTGGTAACTTTAAATTTTAAAATGATTTCATTATAATTATTAATGTCAATCCATGTGCATGATAAAATAGGAACTTTGTTTTTTTTTTGTTGCAAATTTTACTGCAAAATTTTAAGATGAAATTCAGAAACAACAAGTGAAAAGAAAATCTGAATTTAAAGAATATCTAAAACCCTTTAACTCTTTCTGTCCCGATCGACGATGGGATTGTCAATTTAAAATGGCCATTTTGTCGGATTGATGATGCCATCGTCGAGTTGTTAAAACATGTTTATTTTCAGCTCTAATCTTTTACTTTTAAATAAATCTAGAATGATTTCCCTTTGAATAACATCCAGATTTCCCTTTGAATAACATCCAGATTTGTGTATTTACATTGTGTTTTCATTGAAAAAAATGCATTGTTGCGCTGCCAGCACATAAAAGTGGAACTTCCAACAATAAATTTGTTTCAAGCATTGCTCTGTATTTCCACACACAAAAAAGAAGAGAGTTATGATGTGTGAGGGCTCATCCGGCTTATTAGACAAGATGGCTCTCATTTACATATTTGCTTTTTAAACAAAACACAACGGACAACCGAGGAATAACATAAACGAAATGGAATAAATTATGCTTATGGCATAAGAATATAACATTTGCAGCTCGCTCCTACAGCGTCGTGGCACCTCTGTGGTGGAATGAACTCCCAAACAAAATCAAACAAGCTGACAATATAGACATTTTTAAAACAAAACTAATAACACACTTTTTCTATTTATTTTAATAACAGATGGTAAATGTAAAGCGCATTCGAAGACTTTGTTATGAATAGCGCTATATAAATATGTAATTTGTTTGTAATCCATTTTTAAAGCCACATTAGATACATAAGCAAAAAAGTCTACTCTATCACTGGTTACTTGCTACTTTATTTCTTATTTATGTTAGAATATCCTCTGGCACCCAATGATAAAAACCAAATAATAAAGTTCAATGGCCTGCAAAACCAAAAAAGTAAAAAAAATCCTTACCCTTAACGCCAAGTTTATACGAGTTGGCGTCCATGGCATCTTCGTCATTCATGATGATGGCTTTGTACAGCTGGCACAGGGCTCTGCGGTGGTCCCCTTTCAGCGTGTCGTACAGCCCGTGATCCAGTAGAACCAGCTGGGCTTTGCCGTCAGGCCCTCTCCTGACAAAAACTGGATGAAAAAGTGGATTCTTTTTCAATGTCATAGTTCACAAGTACACCAAACATTTAAAAAAAAAGAGTAACAAATTGGCATGGGACAAGTATATATATATTTTAATGGCATTCCACCATCCTCAGCTGCCAATGGCATTGACAAAAGGATGGCCTGTGTCATGTAGTGAGAATATCAGCTGTTGTATTGTGCTAATATAGCATGGGACCATTAACAACCTAATTACCAGAAGTGAGAGAATGTGTTCAACATCTATTGGCCCTTTGGGATCCATCTCCGTATTTTTGTTGGGGTTTACTTTAAAAGGGGCCTATTGGTCTAGCGGCCGCGTGCACAGATTCCTGTACAAGGGGTCTTGAGTTTGAGTCCTGGTAAAAACCAGTTTTTTTTCCCCTCCTCAGGTTTGAATGGTGTCCCTGAGCCTAGCCAGCTCTGATGAGTACCTGAAATTAGTAGGGTAGAAGCAAAGGCAGCCGAGGTGTTATGTGTGTATAGACTGTAATAATAGTTTCTATATTGTATTTGAGAGGTGTCATGTGTATATAGACTGTAATAATAGTTTCTTTACTGTCTTTGAGAGGTGTTATGTGTGTATAGACTGTAATAATAGTTTCTATATTGTATTTGAGAGGTGTTATGTGTATATAGACTGTAATAATAGTTTCTATATTGTATTTGAGAGGTGTCATGTGTATATAGACTGTAATAATAGTTTCTTTACTGTCTTTGAGAGGTGTTATGTGTGTATAGACTGTAATAATAGTTTCTATATTGTATTTGAGAGGTGTTATGTGTATATAGACTGTAATAATAGTTTCTATATTGTATTTGAGAGGTGTTATGTGTGTATAGACTGTAATAATAGTTTCTATATTGTATTTGAGAGGTGTTATGTGTGTATAGACTGTAATAATAGTTTCTATATTGTATTTGAGAGGTGTTATGTGTGTATAGACTGTAATAATAGTTTCTATATTGTATTTGAGAGGTGTTATGTGTGTATAGACTGTAATAATAGTTTCTTTACTGTCTTTGAGAGGTGTTATGTGTGTATAGACTGTAATAATAGTTTCTATATTGTATTTGAGAGGTGTTATGTGTGTATAGACTGTAATAATAGTTTCTATATTGTATTTGAGAGGTGTTATGTGTGTATAGACTGTAATAATAGTTTCTTTACTGTCTTTGAGAGGTGTTATGTGTGTATAGACTGTAATAATAGTTTCTTTACTGTCTTTGAGAGGTGTTATGTGTGTATAGACTGTAATAATAGTTTCTTTACTGTCTTTGAGAGGTGTTATGTGTGTATAGACTGTAATAATAGTTTCTTTACTGTCTTTGAGAGGTGTTATGTGTGTATAGACTGTAATAATAGTTTCTTTACTGTTTTTGAGGGGTGTTATGTGTGTATAGACTGTAATAATAGTTTCTTTACTGTCTTTGAGAGGTGTTATGTGTGTATAGACTGTAATAATAGTTTATATATTGTCTTTGAGAGGTGTTATGTGTGTATAGACTGTAATAATAGTTTCTTTACTGTCTTTGAGAGGTGTTATGTGTGTATAGGCTGTAATAATAGTTTCTTTATTGTCTTTGAAATTGTATCAATAGTATATGTAGAGTTATTTATTTACATTTAATTTTGGTGCAGAGAGTAATTGCGAAGATAGTTATTTATCATGACGTAATAACACCAATATTTTTTCGCTAACGATTTATAGCACGCCTTTTCTTTTGCATTCGAAAGACTTTGTGAAAATCCATTCTAGTACTTTTTGCACCAAAATATATAAAAAGCTTGCAATATTGCAGTTAAGGTTGTTGTTGTTATCGGCTTAGCTACGAAGGAAGCTACTTATTATTAACCAGTGAAGTCAAATGTTACTATTGTACGCAAGTTCAAGCAATTAATTCTTCTTTAAACATTCAGAGTGGCTTGAGCGTATTGTTTCATATTGAACAGGATCCCAGTCAGACAACAGAAGACCCGGATTCGTAACACAATTTCTGTGCAAGCCCCAACTAGAGAAACTTGTCAACGCAGCTTTACTTGCCCCCACGTAAAACATCTTCTGAAAAAGATACTTTACTCCCTAACCCTTTCACATGTCAGGTATAGTCAAGGCATGTGTAAGATTTGGATATTGGAGTTTCCCCTTTCCTAGATGAGCTACCCAACAAGGTAAACCAGTCCCCACATCTAGCCAAATCTTCTGGTTTTAAGTAGCTCCCTTTTATTCTTTAAATACATGCAACTGATTGCATAATAAAAGAAAAGTAAAAAAATTAAATTTTTCAGTTCTTTAACTAACCAGAGGGCTGAAAATTTCTTGCATTGCTTTTCAATTGGTCGTAGCGCTTGTCGTTTTACATTTTTTATGCGTTGGAAGTTTTAAAACAGTCAGGAATAACCTGGATTAGGAACAGTCAATTAGGTGTTCCACTGTGTCGATTGCGGATGGGCTTAAATTGTGCAAATTAACATGGTCTTGTTTATTTGTTGTATTTTGTATGTTCCTGTTGTTTCAATGACATATGGTTTAACTCACCGTTGCCTGGATGTGGATCTGCATGAACAAATCCAGATACAAAAATTTGGTCAGAGAAAGACTTCACCAGTTTCTTGTCCACCTGAATATCAAACATAGAAATATCCAATACTTGATCAAAATATTTATAGTTAAACTATTTAAAAGACAGAGCACTGTAATAAAAAAAAATATACATGTTCGTCTCCCTCTGTTTGTGTAAGATGCTCATATAAATTGAATGGTAAAAGAAAGTTATGTATCTTGTCAGACCGAATCGATCCATAGGACTAGTCAAGCAGCATTCACCTGTCTCTGTGGCCATGGCATACTAGGGGATTGTGTGGCCAACCCAAACGCCCAGCCGCCATTACTTTAACCCCAACTAATGTCAGATAACCTTCAGAGCTGGGCATTTCCATTGGCTGTGTAGTGTTTGACAAGCATCCCCAGTTTCCCTGGATGTTTTAGAGCTATTATTTTTCCCTATCTAATAAATTCTTCTTGAGACTATAGTATTCTACTGTTGTAATTCTACTGTTGTAATTCTACTGTTGTAATTCTACTGTTGTAATTCTACTGTTGTAATTCTACTGTTGTAATTCTACTGTTGTAATTCTACTGTTGTAATTCTACTGTTGTAATTCTACTGTTGTAATTCTACTGTTGTAATTCTAATGTTGTAATTCTACTGTTGTAATTCCACTGTTGTAATCAACTTCTGCATTTTTGATTCAATTTTAAAGCATTTTCCGTGTCTTTCAAGCACAAGTTTTTTTTAGTTTTTCATTGTCCTGATGGTCCAATTTCCATTTTTGAAAAAATAAAAAAATATTAGATGGTGGCATACAAAAGTACTTATAAACACAATAACCATGATATCCTGCTTGTCGAAACAAAACAAGGCAGTGGGTTGGTTAGTTACCAACGTTTTGGATTGGCTTTGTAAAAAAAAAATATCTAACTGTTTCTGAGTCAATAAATGCGGCTGATGGCATTAAAATGTCTTGCTTGAGCCGTAAAATGAATAAAAATTCCATAGTTTCTGATAAAGTTTAGATTATTATATACAAATTAACATATGTATTTCATTATTTCATGCCTAGCTCTACTCACATCTTGCAGGCTAAGTCCATAGTTTCTGATGCCTTCCAGATTGTTGATCTTGACGCCATCAATGTATTCAGCTGTGAGCACACGCTGAGGAGCACACAAACAAAGTAAATTTTTTACAAGCCAAGCATTAAACAATCTAGTTAAATCAGTAACCAAACTCCCAAGGTGAACTATACTTTTAGTCTGCTCTATGTTTTATGCTGTCTATGTTGAATTTTTCATCTGGTTCTGATTGAACTTTCAGTCCAACTTGTTTCCCTATATCTGCACCCCCAACTCAACATTTGATTACCTTACAAAGGTCCTAATTAATGGTTTATCTGTGTATCAACACGCACACAAAGTACTAGCAGGTAGTCTTACTAATGATAACTACAAGGCATCAGATCACTTATTCATGGCAGCATGCATTGAACAGGAGCTTCACCCCCACCTTTAACTTAGGGACCTAAGGTATGCTCTTTATCCCCCGATCCAATAGGTTTGTCTTGTTTAAGGGACACAAAGAAAATGGTGAAGTAGTGAACTGTCATCAAATAAAAATCATAGAAATAGATTCACTTGTTTCGCTTAAAATATTATAACTTATATCCCTAAAACAGGGGTCTCAGGCCAGCCAAGTGGATTTTTGTGGCCCACCAGTAAGCTTAACAAAAATTTAATATTTGTGAAATTCAGACAGCTAGTACTAATGCACATAAAATTTTAATGTTTATTTTATATACGTAACATACTTAATAATAATAATGATAGTTCTCTTTGGTATAATTCTTTGTGTCTAAATTGTAAATTGGCATATTATTAGTGATAAGTAGTAAAATGAGTTTAAGATGTATGAAATGTTTTTGTTTAATAATGTCGGTATGTCAGGGGTGCGGCCCATGACACATCTATTAAGTGATTAACTGGCATATGCCTTCATACGAGTTTGATACCCCCTGCCCTAAAAGGTTATTGGCAAATCTTTAAGAAATATTAACCGTTCATATTTGCGTAACTTCCTAGCTCAATTGTACATTTGAGGGAAGAAAACAAACCTTTGTTGTCATGTTCCAGTAAACCTTTGGGACATAAATGAACTTCAGGTGGGCCAAGTCTCTCTGACAACGTTCTGAGTTTCTGCCTTCATTCTCAAAGTCCAGCTCTTGTCTCAAGGTCTCCTTTAAATCCTGAAGTTAAAATTATTTTTTTTTAATAAAAAAAAAAGCTTATGTGACATCATCTGTTCTTGTAGTAACATGTAAAGATTAGAAGGGAAAGCATAAGCAGTTTTTTTTCAATGCTACTAATGCTTATGACAAAAGAATGTTGCATTTTCATTCAATTTAAGAAATTTTAAGTTTTAGAGTGGTGATCAAATAAACAGATCTATTATTTACTGAGATACTTAGGCTGCCCCCACATGGTTCATTAGTCTGCTATTCCTAAAGTGTCTGGTACTTAATCCTGTACAACGAAAGATACAGTCTATAGATACACATTGACAGACAGTGTTGGCAACTAGGGGGATGGAGGTAATCCCCAAGTCCAAGAGTATATTCAATTCATCGGATGGCTATTCCAGTTGTTGAAGCAGCTATGTCTTTTAAAAGCCACACCATCTCTTCTAGGATGTGGACACTAAAAACAGGGGAAAATTTATTCATCGGCCTTATTGATAAACACTAACTGGTTCTTTGTTTATTAAACATGGACTTTTCTGTGCTGATGTAAGTTTTTATTTACACATAAACTTAAAATGGCAACAAAAAAATAAATACAAAAATATTTTTTTTATCAGCCCTAATAACAAAGTAGAAAAAAAGATAAAGTAGGTCAACAAAGTCTGGAAAAAGAAACATGAAAAGAGAGGTACAGTCTATTGATCTGCTGCAATTTTCTAACAGCAGAATTTTTTAACAAGTAAAATGGCACCCCTTCAGAACTTCAAATATAGGTGTACAAAAATGCACCAGGCATTCACTTGAATGACACAGACCAAACAAGACTCACATATTCACTAATTCACTGTCTAACTAACTAGCCCCAGCCAACCCTCGCTCCTTGCCACACTCTTTGGCTTGGAATACATCTAGAACAGATAAATCTGAGAGAAGTAGTAACATCTTTTATTTTGAACTGTTCTGTATTCTACAGTTTACAAGCACTAGAAACTTAAAACCTCATTTCAGTGTGGAGTGATTAGATGATGGGTGTTAGTGAAAGATGACTTTCTGTTAGATAATATTTAATGTATTCTAAATCTTTGTACGCAGTAAATGTGCAAATTAATGAGAATTGGGAATATAGTAAAGTATCCTTCGGACCAAACTGATCATAGGGCTGGTGAAGCAGCATTGATCAGTTTCTGTGGCCATGGCATACTAGGGGAGGTGTGGCCAGCACAATGTCCAACCACCTTTTTCTTTACCCCAACTAATGCCAGGTTCCTATCAGAGCTGGGTAGACTCAGGGACACCCTCAAGTCCTGGGGAAAAAATCCAAGCCTCAATCAGGATTTGAACTCAGAACCTTTGTTTTCTCAGTCGAACACGCTGCCGCTCGGCCACCATGACCCATATTGGAAAGGTAGAGGGAGTCCAAAATCTTTCATTGCATTCAATTATTTAAAAAACAACAAATCGTTGGTATACATAATATTAACTTTCTTTAAAGGCATTCTTGGTTTAAATGATATTAAATTTAAAACATTTCTTAGTAGTATTATAAATTAACCATCATTTTTTGCATAAAATGTTATAACCATTAATCTGATGTACTTTACAAGTGAAGCAGTTTAAGTAAATGACTAATATAAGACAATAATTTCCACTCATCCTCTATTATTTATAAAACAATAATACAGAATACTCATGAATTATAGTAAATGAACTAGAGGCTTTTGCTCATACCAACCTTCAATACCCAAGCAAAACCAAATTTCGGGTGCACCCAAGCCACCAATTTCAAAAGGATCTCGCAGGTCAAGATGTCTCCTGCGAATCTGTCCCTAAGGTCTATATACTGTACCTGTAAAGGGGAGACAATAATGGCAATTAGTTACGTATCCTGGTGGTAAACAAGTCGGGTGAAATTACACAATTCTGTCTCTAAGCTGGCAAGTGTGTAAACCACTGGCGGGCTCATACATGGGACTGCAGTTTCTGTATGCCTCCATCCCTATCTCTGTGGGAGACAGAGTGAGGAGTGTGTAGCCTAAAACGACTTGTCCTGTGGTGGTAGTACCCCACGGCAAGCTCTGGTGCCCTTAGTGGCTGGGCATGGTGCGACGTCAGGAAGGTTTTACAGTCTTCAGGGATGCCAGCAGGCCTAGACATAAAAGCCTGAAAATTTTTTTCTCTCCAAAAACTAATATGCAAGCTTGAACGGGCGACAATACGTATACATATAGCCGGAGATTTTTTTAAAGCCTGAGATCCGGCTTTAGCCCGAAAACTGGCATCCCTGAGTCATGTCTTTTATGTCTGGGTTCAAAGGTGACCTTGAGGGGATGTTCGTTTGGGGGGGGCATCCCCCCATCAGACAAAGTCTGCTTGGCTGGCACCTAACATGCGACCGCCCTATCAGCGGGTGGCCAGAGGTGGATCTAAAATGACTTACTCAACCTTTGCCTGCATTTATGCATCATGGCCTGCTACCGCATATTTAAAACCCGGCTCTTGAGCAGCAGTCTCAGTCGGGGGCACCATGAAAGGTGAAATTAGAGAATTAGCTTGACTGCAGTTATCAACACTCCTCGGATTATTAAAATGGTTAACTTGTATAGAAACTGGGTAGAAACAAGGTAAGCCCTTATTAACCCTGACATGGAAGCTCAAGATATGCAATAATCCCTAACAGTAAACTAAACAGTATCGGCCATATTCCCAAAAATACTTTCATTTAAAGATACAGTAAAAAAAAAAGAACAGCTTCCTGTCAATGGAAAAGTAAATGGACGTCTGAACTAGGAATGGTTTATCCTGCCCATTAGCAGTGGATCACCCCAGTGTCACATCTACCTATCTTTAACTAACATGGGCTACAATTAACTTATAAGCATTAAAAATTATTATCCACATGAAATTGAGTCCATCTGTGTAAAAAAAAAAAAAAAAACACAACTTAATGTGCTATTCAGTCTTGATATACTAATGTTTACAATGTGATAGTATGTAAAGTATCATGTCTGACAAATTTGATCCGTAGGGCATGTGAAGCAGCATTCACGAGTTTCTGTGGCCAATATAATTACTATGGGATTGTGTCTCCAGAACAATGACCAGATGCCTTTACTTTACCCCAACTCACCCAAGTCAGGTACCCATTGGAGCTGGGTAAACTTGGAGACACCTTCCAGATGGGAACGGATCCTAGACTTCAACAGGATTCAAACCCAGGACCTTTAGTACGCCAGCCGAACGAGCTGCCGCTCAACTACCGTGCCCCTTTAAGCAATGTGACAGGAACATTTAATTCAAGCCAGCAGATTGTTTCAAATGTTTTAACAATATCTTGATTACGCATGACTGGACATACTTTTACAGCAACTTTCTCTCCATTGTGAGTGGTGGCACGATGCACCTGGGCCAGACTGGCAGCTGCAATTGGTGCCTCTTCAAATTCTGCAAACATTTCCGTGGGCTTCAGGCCAAAGTCTTCTAAGAAAAGCTGTTCAACCTATGATTGTTGGAATAGTTGGCACAAAAAAATGTTTATGGTAGATCAAATTAAATGCATGTAAGTACTCTTTCTTCCCGAGTGGCATTCGGGTATGGAATGGGTTGCCTGAACGAACCAGGAAAACCAGTAACTTAACATCATTTAAAACATTAATAAAGATGCAAGACTAGACTCGGACCACAGATGAGCGTAGGACGCAATAATCTTCTTTATAGAAGGAACGTATGTATAATATTTAAGATAAGATAAATTTACGAATCGTGTAATGGGCAAAAAAATAATACATTAAGTATAAGAACAATCTCACTAACACACTATAACTTGATATATTATCAAATTTTAAGCGATAGTAAATGATGATAAGTTACAAAGGCATCCACCTATACATAAATTTCTATTACTCTCTTTCTATTAAATTAAAGTAGAATTAGAATTAGAAACAAAAAATGTTTAAGAGTTGATTTATTAACTTTATAGTTAAAACTTTTTCTTGTGCGTTTAGCAGTTGACCCTGTAAAGACTACTCACCTCATCTGCTTTGCGAGTTAATGCCTTGTCTTGCAACACAACCAGTGTGTTGAGATATTCCTTGGGAAGAATGTGGTTCATAGACACCAGCCCTTGGGAAGAACAAGCAAAAAATATTTTATAGGTTTTTTCAAAATTTATAGTTCGTCAACTAAACAAAAGTTTTCAGTAAAAAAAAAGCAAGCATGACAATCTGATTAAAAGGCTAGTTAAAAAGACAAGGGTCTCGGCTGCAGTAAGATAGATACCAAAATATTTTATCTCTGCTGTCCCTGATTCACAATAAGCCTTTTTTTTTAAATTTTACATCACTAGCAAGCACTAGGCATCACAATTGATTTTTTTTTTAATGTACTTAATTTCACAAATCATATATAAGGCATTTACCTTGACCCAAATTAATGTACAGCCCACCGTTTTTAAAGATAGATACCAAAATATTTTATCTCTGCTGTCCCTGGCCATTTTTTTATTTTACATCACTAGCAAGCACTATGCACCATTTTTAAAACTTACTTTATTTTACAAATCATAAATCATATATAAGGCATTTACCTTGACCCAATTTAATGTACAGCCCACCGTTGTTCAAACAACCAACCAGTATTCTGTCTGCTGCTCGCTGATGGCACATCTTTATCAGCCTGTTATATTCTTCTGACCCATCTTCAACGTTGTACAGATTCCACTTGTAATCCAGAGAAATGAATGAGCCTATCACTAGAGAACTGCACAATAAAAAAGTCAAAAGTATATATAACATAAACATTTTAATAATTTTTCTCAAGCTATTTTGTTCATTATAGAAAAATTAATGAACTTTGCCGATCTTGAAAAAAAAAGTTAGTTTTCCAGAACTTTCCCAGCCCTCATGAACCATGAAATGATACAAACACTGGAATTCTTAAGTTTATAACATTCTTGCACCCAACCTTAACATCTGTTAGTTTTTTTTTCTATACATTAAAAACTTATTTAATGACTGTATTTGCTATAGTGGGCAGAACTGGTATGGTGCTGTGGGCTCGGCAATCTAGCTTTTCACTGGTGCAATCTTGGGTGTGTTTGAGAAGGAAGAAGAAGAAAATGGGACCACCTATATGGTCAATGAGAATGAGGAGTAATGAATTTATACAAAAACCTACCGAAAAAACCTGCTAAAGCCGCCACAGAAAACTTTAATTTTTCTCTTGTCTCTTGGTTCTAGAAAAACTGAGTAAAGTCCAATACCAGAAGCTGTCAGTGCTAATGCAGTCAACAGTATCTTGTAGCTTTTCCTTTTGGAATGTGGTGCCTGTGATGAGAGATTTCTAAGGCATATATGCTTCACCCACGGATAATGCCTTTGAACTGTAGAAGGCCTGCCATGCTGAATGCTATGAGACATGTACTGGCTAATAGTCCTACTACAGTATAGTAAATTAGAGCTGGCTTTTGATTTATGAAAACTTCTTAAACAAACTGACATGGCTGGACTGAGGTGTAGTGAAGGCAGCATTATTTATTTATGTCTCTGCTTACGCTGAATGACTCGGAGAATGTACAACATACATTTTAAATATTTAATTCAAGGCTTTGAAAATCTGTGAACAGTAATAAACATATGTGTAATGCATTATATTTATAACATCCATAGTAATTATTTACAGATAGGGCCTACAATTAAAATAAAATAGGAAAAAAATAATGTTGGTTTTAGACTTTTTAATGCATAAATAATGAATTCTTTTGAATAAATAATGCATTCATAAGTCATTCATAGCTGCATATGCCTACTCATCATATTCCACATAGGCCTAACTCATGCTCTCTTTGTAATTTATACCCTATATTTATAAGACATAATTTAAGAGACGACAATAGTTACATAATATCATAAAATAAAATGTATGCCTTGGCCTCAGCCAGCAGTATTAGCAAAAGGCTTTGAAACGGCAAAAGGGCTTAAACTTAAAGAGTTAAAGGCTTATAACTTATAAGTAATTGCCTATAAGAATAAGCCTTATTCTAAATTCTAAAGGTTAACATTTTAGTGTAGGCTAACATATTTTTCATGTTTAAGTTTAATAGGGCCTATGGCCTATACTATAGACTATAGTATATATAGATCTAGTAGTTTAGGCCTATCTACAAGTAATAGGCTAAATAGAAAATGATTATAATACCAAGCAGTAAAATGCTAAGTATTAAGCAAAAGCTATTAACTGGCTAAAGTCAGTGTAACTGCAATGATGCAATGACTATAATTTTACTAGATTTACTAGGCTTGTAACTTGCATGTGTGCTATGCCGATGCCTGCCTGCTAAAAACATTCAAACATATGTCATATGATAATTATGACATTGGTTACAAGACAGATTGTCAAAACATAAAAACTTATTATGCGCAAAATAAAGTCTTTACTTACAAAAAGTAAATGTAGAACTATGGTCTTATGGTAGTGGTTTAATAAAATCGTAAATATACGCAACCAAGACCTTCGGGTTTGTTTTTTAATAGGGAAGATAACTCTCACTTCACCTTTTTTTTTTGGTCAAGGGGAAGCTACTTTTCTTTCTCGAATTTTTTTAAACAGACTGTTTTTGTTTGTATGTATCAAATGTATGTTAAAAAAGCTATTTTCGGTTTACAGTTTGCATGTTAAAGCGTAGGGCCTACGTCGTTTACTGCAGGTTTGTGGAAAAGTCGTTTTGTAAAATTATGTTTAGTTACTAGCCTACTAGGTCTCAGTCTGCTAAACTTTCAACTGTAGGCTGTAGGGTAGGCCTAAACAATTTAAACATGATTATGATATCAACTATTATCAAGTAGGAAGGGCCGAAGGGTACTTACTTAGACTTAGGACTTAGGCCACTTAGGGTAGGCCTATGGAGTATGCAGTATGCACTATATTAGTCTAGTCTGTCTAGGCCCTATATGGCATATGCATGCTAACATGCTAAAATTAAAGTGCCTAGACTAAACACTTTTTCTTTTTAACAGTTTAACAGTCTTAGTCTTAGTCTCGAAATCCGAAACCATTTATTTTCATTTGAAAATTATTTGAATCAATGAGATTCAATTCAATGCAAATCGGTGAAATCCAATCTTTTTTTTATTCTATAGACTACTATAGTCTACAGCCTATAGTATAGGATAGACTATAGACCAGGGGGTGTGCAACATTTTCTAATGTTGGGCCACATTGAAAATTTGGAAAGACAAAGAGGGCCAGTTACCATAGGAAAATGTAATCTCATGATAACTATAGCCTAGTTAAGTACACAGTAAATACATTTGGAAATAAATACAAGATAATAAAATATTGTGTTATTTTATTAATGTGAAACTTGGAATTTAGTATTTTTGCACAATTTATCAATGTCTGCTCTGATTGACGTGGTAACAACTCAAAGCGGACTTGTTAGTTGTTCATCTGTGAGCTGACTTCGGTATCGACTTTTAGTGAATTTCAGCCTTGAAAAAAATTGCTAACAACAACATGTGCTGCCAAACAGTGATATCAATAATTTCCTGGCATGTTGATCTTAATTTGGATGCTTTCCACATACATAGTACATAGTTTTTGTAAAAAGTTACCAAGTCATCGCTATCACAATAATATGCTCTTTTCAAGCCCATATCAGACTGCAAGTCCATCAACTCCTTCTTTCCTTTGTGAAGCCGGCTGGGCCAGGGGTTAGTTCACCGGACTGTCAACCAATAACCAACTGACATGTCGCGGGTTCTATCCCTGCTACCGACCGATCCCTGTCGCCCTGCAGGAGTTTTGGGCCTAGTGGACGTAAGAATCTTCTATCTAGAAGTTTTTGTTTTTTTTCGTTGACAGTCCGGTGAACTAACCGCTGGACCAGCCGGCAAACGGTTGTCGCTGTTGTCTCCCTAAGATTTGCCTAAAAGAGACAATTTCCCCTGTCTTCTCCTTATGTTGTTTGTGCTGGCCACACATCCACTAGTATGCCGTTTTTGTCCTGCATACAAAAATCTAGGTTTCATGGAGCGATTCCATTTTTGTGATTTTTTTTTAATGTTACACAAATTTGGAGGTACACATAATAAATATGATAAAAATATCTTATTGATTTTGGAGGATGTTTGGGTAAATGTAGGCCTACAAATTTTATTTGTATTTTCAATCGCATGGCTTTGTGGTCTAACAAAAAGGACAAACACAAAGAAAAATATAAAGTTATACAGAAAAGGCTGGTGTTTCTACCTTAAACATTAAATATAATAATGCTTGATCTGTTTTTTTAGACTAAGACCCATGTTTAGGTCTATTTTGTTTCTTCTACTTTCATATATATAATCTTTAAAATATTTACACGTTTTTAAAATATCTGTAATTCATTTCTTTTCTTTTTCAGATTTTGGATTATAATCTATTTTGTTTTAGAAGACGTAGCGGTGATATGTTTTCATCCTTGGATGAGTTTAAATGTGGGCAGTGTCATTCCTCTTATAAGAAATTCTTGAGATTTTTGGAACATAAAATTCAACGTTAGTATTTTTTCAAAAAACAAAACAAGATAGATCTAAGTTTCTGAGTTGTTGTTTTTTTGCCAGCTTTTTTTTATTTACCGGTATTTATATATTACATTGTGTCTAAATTTTGAAATTAAAGTGCTATCATGTGACATGTCTATGTGCACGATAAAGATGTGTTTGAGTGATAGTGTAGGCCTATAATTTAAACCAGTTTCTAACTTGAATACAGCAAAGATGACAAAAAGCCTTTTAAAATGTGTCACTATAAATATTAGAATCCATTGAAAAGAAACTTGCCATGGAGAAAGCTTAGCCATACATTTGTGTGCGTTAAAGCTTGCTGCAGATGTTTATAGTTCTCATGACAGAAGACAAACTTAGACATGGTAGTTGGCTTCCATAATTAACAATAGTTTTAGGAAATAGTTACTACATTGGTTAAAAAAGATATTGTGAACCTCATCTCTTTAGAAAACAGTAAACATGGTGCATACAGGTTGGGAAATTTTGTGAAAATTGACAAAGGCTTGAAGTAGTTTGTGAATTTATCTAGGTTTGATGAACTTTGATGAAGCAGACTAAAAAATATTTCTTTTTAATTTCTTAAAGATGAATAACTATGTCAGCTAAGTTAAGTAGTCCTTAACCTTCAACATGTTATGTTGTTTTTTTTCTGAAATCATTGCATAAGTTCTATGGTAATTGAAAAACATCTACAAACATTATTTAAAATATGGACTACCTATATTTATACTGGTTATAATTAAGACGTACACGTACCGAAATATATATTTTTCTGTGTACGTTTTTCAAATATGGGAAAAGTTTGTGAATTTTGAAATGATTTATAGAGTAAGAATCCTGGTAAAGCAGCGGTTCCCAGTCTGTGGGTCGCGACCACTTTGGGAGTCGAACTGCCATTTAGAGGGGGTCGCCTAAGACTGGCTAAGACTATCGGAAAACACATAGGCCTATATTCGCTGGTCTTAGGAAATAAGACTGTAGTATATCGGTACTTAAAAAGGAATGAATTTCACATCTGAAATATTCAACACAAGGCTTTATTCTGAATAACTTTAACATGTGAAGAAGACATTCTACTTCTACATTACAATTTAAAGCAGTAGCAAATTACAGTTATAAGGTAGCGATGAAGATAATTGTATGATTGTGGGGGGAGGGGGGTTCGCTACAACGTCAGAAGCTTATTATGGGGGCGCGGCATTAGGAAGGTTGGGAACTACTGTGGTAAAGGAATACTAAAGGCACATGCACAGTTATTTGTAATAGCTTGCTGTAAATTATTTTTTTGGTTTCAGATGCTGAGCCAGAAAGTCCAATAGAGTGCTTCTTGTGTTGCAGCAGCCAGCACTATTTTATCAAATCCAGCCTTGTCGCCCATCTCAGCAAACAGCACTTTGTTAAACTGACTGCCTTTGACAGGATGTGGGGGGGTGAATCTCAAGACTCGAGGTCCTTTCTAGTCAGTGCCTCCTACAAGGATGTGTCCTCAGATGTGACGGAGCATAGCTTTGGAGCAGAGGCTGATCACAATTCTCCACCAGGTGCCACCATAGAACCATACACTTGTTTAAACAAAGACAACATTGACCTCGGCAGCAAAGATCGTAAACAAAAAAACATTTCTGACAGCCACATCTGTTCTCAAAGTCCGGGAGATGAACATGCAAATGCGCAACTCACTCATGACTATAGCAAACTGCTTTTAAGAAATTTCAATGTGACAGAAACAAATTCAGATGAAACATTACAAAATATGAACAGCCGTACCGCGTTGAGTAAAATCAGTCAGCAAGAAAGATGTCACCCCTTATTATGCGAGTCTAATTTATTAACAAACAATGTGCCTGATGGACACACTTTTAATCAATTTGGTAGCAGTGCAGGATGTCAGGCGGAGATTAAGTTGTCCCACACTGCAGCCAATGTAGTCAACTCTGCAACCGTTTCCCTGGATGCTATGGAGTCAAATATCAAGCATTCTCTGGTCAATGCAGACAATCCTGATAGCAGCAGCATGAAACTTAACGGGGCAACAAAGGAAATGTTTCAAGAACAAGGGCAAGATACCAGAATTCTTTTGCCACTTCCCTTGGATTTAAGCTCTACCCAGAACCTTTGCCAGACATTAAATTTGACCCTAAGAAGGACACTAAGTCAGATAGCAGAGGCAGGCACAATGTCCCATAATGCTGATACTGTCTTAATAAAGGAAAAATCAGATATATCGCAGTCAATGAGCGAGACAAAGATCAACACAGAAGTAAAAGATATTGATGGCACTTTGACTGCGCAGACAAACTGTGAGAAAATAATAGATGAAACAGAATCACCCCCCATGGTCGGCTCAAAAATATGTAAGGCTGGCGACTGCGTTTCAACTTCTGTGATATCAGAAGAGGATACAGAGTGCTCTTCCCTTGATTTCTATTTCTTGTTAGGTAATATGAACATTAAAGGAAACTCATTGACTTACCAGCGTACAGAGTTCAGATGCCTTCACTGCAGTTTTTCTACTGCCTGGCGACCGTCACTTGTCAAACATATGAGGCAGTTGCACAAGGATACATTAGATATTCATTCCATTTTGGAAATTCGAAACCTCAGCCCCCCTAAAGATGCCTCACCCGCAGACGAGGAAATAAAATCTAAAGATTTTCGAGTCATGAAGATGTCTCAGTATGTAGTCGGGAATCAGAAACCGAAACCTCCGAAACACAGGGTGAGAAAGCTGGAGAGACAGGATGTTCCTGGTAAATACCACTGCCCCCTGTGCCATAAGGTGTTCAGCAGGCTGCGTTACATGCGTAGACATCAATCATCGCACCGCACAGAGCGCACACATCTGTGCGATAACTGTGGAAAGTCTTTTAAAACGAAAGCCATCCTTGTCGCCCATCGGCGCAGCCACAAGTCTAAAAGCTACCACTGCCCACAATGCCCGTTTGTTTCCGGAAGCAGCGCTGCTATCCATGCGCACCGCCAGCTGCACCCCAACGGCTCCGTCATATGCGAAATATGTGGCAACGCCTATATAGACAAGTCCACGTTAAACAAGCACATGAAAGTTCATGACTTTAGCCGCCCTTTCCCATGCACTCATCCTGGCTGTACGTGGAGGTTTAAAACTGATGTTATGAGAAAAGCTCATGTCCGCAGTCATACTACTGTTGGTAAATTTTCATGTTCTCACTGCGGATACATCTTCAGACAGAAGCATCATCTTCAGAGACACATAACTAAAATTCATCAGGACCAGCCAATGAAAAACATGACATCGACTCCTGAATTACTTCCCTCTTATATTCTTACCTTGAATCCGCACACACAGGTATCTTCTTTTATTACCAAGACACTTGCTGTGGAACAGGAAATAGTGCTGGATTCAGACGGTAACCACGACGACTTGGGGAAAAACACCTGCGCTCAGGACCCATTGACTTCACCATGTGGACTCATGGGCCATAGTGACATTTTCTCCCCATCCTCCAATCAGATTCTCTGCTCCGTCGCCGATACAACTTTCAGAACAAGCTATGCAGACGCGGGGCATACCATGATTGAGGTTCTCAGCGCAGACAAGAGCCACAGGACAGCAGAGCTGGAGCTAGACGAAGACAAGATTTTAACTAACGACCTCAGCGCCAATAATCTGACTAACCTGGGGTATGTCACGGACACCGGAGAGGTAGTCCATCTGATGCCCGCGGGTCACACTTACGTGGCCAGGGACCACTTTGGCAATTTGGTCCACTACAAATTGCCAGATGTACAAGACGACTCTTCCCCGCAAATTTATCTTATTGATGTGAACAACGCAGCTGTGATCGGGAACAGCTCAGGGCAAACACAATAAGCACACAAATGTACATGTCCATTGATTCTGTTAGTGGTAGTGTTTTTAAACTGCAGATTGAAAATCTATAAAAATGTTTATGCAATTTAAATTAAGTAAAAAATCTAAATAATTGTATTTTTTATTTGCCCATAGATTTGTACATTATGAAAGTTGATATTGTAATGTAATGAAATTTACTCATCATGGTCGCTACAAATATTTAGTGATATCTACAATTTCAAAATGTTAAGTTATAGTAAAGTACCCTTCGGACAAAAAATTGATCAGATTAGGGCCAGTGAAGCAGCATTCACCAGTTTCTGTGGCCAGCACAATGCCCAGCCCCCTTTACTTTACCACAACTAAGGTAAGGTACCCATCAAAGCTGGGTAGACTCAGGGACACCCACCAGTCCCGGAAACAAATCCTAGCCTCTACCAAGATTCGAACCCAGAACCTTTGGATCACCTATCAAACACGCTGCCGCTCAGTCACGGTGCCCCATTGTCAAGTTATAGATTATGAGAAGTCACCTGTGACCTTAACTGTGATGCTGCCCCACAAACTGATACCGGTAACGTCCTCTGCATAACTGACTTCTCACTATATGTACACAAAAATTGTGAAAAGAATACTAGGTGGTTTTTGAAATAGATTTTTATTGTTGAATGTCTAAACTGTTGACTGATTCCGTCTTCTTTTACTCGTGAAGGATTGCTTTTACTATTATTAAGCATAAATGTTGACCTACTTTTTAAAAAAAAATGTTAACTAATTGCAAAGATTACATTTGTTTTTACCAATTTAAAGATATGATTTTGCCACCATTAAGCATCTAAAACAAAAAAATGTGCCTATAGGTGCTCTAATCCAGTATGATATTTGGGGTTTGCATGACAATGATAAATATATATCTTTATAACTGCTCCCTTCATTTATAATGCCAAATGTTTAAAAGAATACAAAGTTTGGCATTAATTTTCATGTCCTACTTAAGGTGAAATTTTTTTATAATTGTTATTACTGTTTAGGTCATAATTTGTTTTTCTTTTTCATTGCTTAGTCACGACATACGCATTATTATTATTAACGTTCTTGTATATTAAAATTAATTATCAACTCTATATCAGTATATAATTTATATATGTGGTTAGTAGTATAATTATTAGTTGACATCAATGATAATAAACTTTAAAAACTATAAGTCTGTCACCAGTTAAAATATATAGCCTTGTTTTTTTTTTGTTTATATTTATTTCAATATTGTCTATTTAAAAAATGACTAATACTAATAAATTAAAGGTTCATTTTAAAGGTAAGGATGTAACAATTCTGATTAGCCACTACATAGTTGGGGATTGTGTGGCCACCTTGTGGATTAAGTCTAATGACTTTTATTTTCCATCTCTTGTGTAAAGAATCCAACTTAAGAACATTCCAAATTTAAAAAAAATGCACCTCTAAGTGTTTATCAAGGGTTTGCTATTAGGAGATGCAACTTGGCTTCTAAATCACCAAAATAATGACCCTTTGAACTACGGTACGGGTACTTGACAACTGCAAGTATTTAAAATCTACCATTAGGTTAACATTGAATATGATTAAAAGATCCTGAATCATATATTTCTAGTCTCTACTGCCTCTAAATCTAAATATATGTCAGATGGAAATTGTATTTCTTGCATTCACTTGTGATAACTTGTAGCATTATTTTGATTCCAGCAGCATTCTGGACATTAGCCCTTCTGCCCATATTAAAATACAGAATAATTTAATTTCTGTAGTAGAACAGAGAGAGAAAGTAGAAATGTGGGTATGTCATCACAGAAAATACCGCAATGATAATGACTATTTATATTATTGCATCTTTCCATGCCACTGTACTGAGCATGCACGGTGTGCTTTCTTTCCGCAAGTCAGTTGCCGAAGTTAGGATAGTAAGGGCCCAAAACACTAGCCAAAGGAAAAGGTTTTCAAACTGTTCTCAAAGGACTCTTCTCTGGGGTACGGTGCAGGTGCTGCTACTCAAAAGAGTGCACCACAAAAGACTTTTTTCATACGAGTCATTATGAAGCCGTTGTGTAACCAGTTCAATGTTCTGTCATTTAAACTGGAGGCTATATGCATGACCTAAAAGAGCTTCATCTTATTTTAAGCAAAGAAAAAATATTGCATTTGAACTATTGGGTTAAATGTCAAAGCTCTACTAATTTTGTATCATTCTTTTCCCACTAATTAATGCTAACAGTAATACAGCAGAGAGATACTATAAATATAGATATTATAACTGAAAGAATTGAAAACCAAGAAATAGAAAAAAAGGCTTGTTATTGTAAAGAAAATACAACTCACAATTATTTTTTAATGTGTTTTTTAATAATTACTGAAACGCCTATGTCTTTTTAAACTAGACATGTCCTCCCAAATCTCTCAAGATGAGTTGTATACAACTTATACAACAACTCTTCAAATATTAGCATTAACAAAAACAATTATTATTGTTCCGGTAACAAGATCAGATCAGTTAAAGAATAATAAAGTACCGGTAATGATTTTGTACTTCCAAAAGTAATTATTACCAACATAACTAACTATGCATGGTTATTTCAGTTTTCTCTAAAATCATTTTTGAAATTCACAATTTGCACACATAAAAATTCACTAACCAATCATTTATACAGGTAGGCCTATGCATGAAATCTTATGTTAACTGGAAGTGAATACAAATTTAAGTAAAATGTTAGGAGAATATTCCTTTCATACCGAGTTGGTCCATGGGGAAAGTAAAGCAGCCTTTACAACTTTCCTTGGCCACAGCATACAAATACAATGGAAATTGTGTGGCCATCACAATGCCCAGAAAACTTTACTTTTCTCCAGCTTGTGTAGGGTACCTACCCATCAGAGCCAGGTAAACTCATGGAGGACACCCACCAGACCCTGGTAAAAAATCATCATATCTTTTACTAAAAAAATGGGAGCTTCTGTATGGTAGGTAATCCAAGCTACCATCTTGCCCCATGTTACAGTATTGGCTGGATGTATATGGGTGGTTCAAATTGATATTGTATTTATTTCATTCTAATGGATGAATAATTTTATAATAAATTTGAAAAAAGCATGATAGAGTTAAAGAATACTTAACCCTTACAGTCCCGGACGCGTATATAGCGGAACTGAAGGCAGCATAGATAGAAGTAGAAGTAGGTCGGTACTGGAAGGGTTAATTTAACAAGATTAACATTGCTGTATGTTTCCAATTTAAAATTCATATTTAGTAATTAGTAATAGCAAAATTACAAAACATTCTCAAATCTTGGTCAGTTTTCACTAACATTCCAAATCTTTCCCAACCAGTATGAGCCCTGTAATTCTTCCCATCCTTCTTTTTTAATTTACTCACCACTAGTGAGTCATATAATTACTCAAAAGCTAAAGGAGGCTTGATGAGTCAATAAAAACGTTGATAGGATTTAAACAATTTGAGAATTTTTCTCAATTACATTATATAACTAGTAGACATATATAATTTGCATTGTTGAATTAGTCAATGTTATTATAACTAGATGAGTGGGCTATAAATTTAAATAGTGCAAATTGCAATAAAAACAAATACTTGATTATAAATTTAAATAGAAACTACTTTTGAAAATGTATTATTATTTAAAAAAAATGTCCACAATTAAAAGTTGTTGACATGTTTTAATTAAATAGAATTTGAGTCAATTAAGTTTTTAAGAATAGTGATAGATAGTGTCATAATCCTGAAACTAACACATAAACAAATGTAGAGGAAGCTATTTGGGGGGAGGCGCTGTGGGCGGCCCCATCATGCCAGCCTCCTTTTTTACTTTGAGAAAACTTCCAGTGGAAGAGAAGTACTTCTGTGTCGTCTGCTGGACTTTTGTCTCTGCTGCGTGGGGGTTGAAGATTTCAAGGTTTTTCAGTGGGGTGAAGGCCACGCTGGAGGCTGTACCTTCAACCTGTTATGTGAAGGAGTCAAAAGAGAAGAAATGTAAAAATTTAATTCCCAACATTAAGTACTGAATCTCATTTAAAAACACAATTACAAGGAACCAAGAATTTTCTTGATGAGGTCATGATTTGATATTAAATATCTTTCAATATTTAAAGAATATCAGTATCAGTGTTGTATCATTAAACATAGGGACTATTTTAAGCCTTTTCACTGACACTTTTCTTATGTCCATCAACCAAAATTGATGTTCGCAGAATATAAAAAAAAGGTGTATATGATTCAGTCATTTACCTGATTGAGCCCACCCCCATTGAAACTACCACAAGTGGTGCGGTAAACATACATATTAGGCCCTATTTAATATCTTTGTGCGAAACACCAATTCATTTTAGGGCTTAATATTTTGTAAAAATTTTACATTCAGAATGATTAGATTTTTTTAGAACCTGTTACTGTGTTACCTTGACAAATTAAAGTGCTGCTAGTAGCAATAAATTAATCACAAAGATTTACCGTTTTCTTCACAGTTGTGCTGCCTCCCCATGTCTGATTCTGTTTGCTCAGCTTCTGCTGAAGTGTCTTTGAAATTCTGGCTTTAGTTTTTGCATCCACTGGAGCTCCACGGATCTTACCGGAGGTCGATTTACCCATGGTCCCCATGGAGAAGCCAAGGTCCTCCTGATAAGCATCATCTTCGATCTGACCAAAGTTCATTCTGTTGGCTTGTTTTCTTAGCTCACTAAGACCCAATCTTTCCTGAAGTAAAGTAAAATAATGTACAGTTCTCTAATTGACCATTAATTACCAAGTATCATCCAAAGGCATTTTTGAACTCATAAAAGCTTAGATTTGCATTACTGATTTTTTCAAATAATAATATTATGGCAATGGAATAAATGCTATACGCTGTAGGACTTAAAATTTTATTAATAATCATAAAATTGATATTAAAGAGGAATAAACAAAATTACAAGTGACAAGTATGTTGAGTGGATACTTAATCAATATACTCGGAATAAATACAGCAAATAAAGTGTCTATTTATAATCCAATTGATTTCAAATTGTCCATTTAAGTTGTTTTTTTTCAGTTCAGACCACTGAAATGGACACATTTTATACCTAGTACAGAAATAACAGAAATTCATTTTTCTACATTTCCACAAGGCAAAATTAATTTTAATTTAATAGATACAAGTAATTTTGTGTGCATGGTTGTCTTTTAGCCATATTAATATTAATATTAGTAATTGCAATTCAAACATTCTACCTAGATAACTCATAATACCAAATTGACCAAATGTTGGTCCAAAATTTATTTATAAATATATATAAAAGAGCATAAAAAGTATTCATCAATAGAAACCAGTTTAAATCTAGTTGATAAAGTACCTTCATTTTTCTTGCTCTTCTGCCTCCCCTTTTTTTCTTGGACTGTTCAATGGGAGCAGGAAGAGGTTTGGAAAATTTTACTGGGGGTGGCTCAGTCATTTTGTCCATTTTTGCATCAAGTTCAGCTCTCAATCTATCCCCTGCTAAGCCATCAACACTTTCATGAAAGCTATCTACCCTGGATGCCAGTGCGCATTTAGCAGCGACAGCTCTGGCAGTTTTTCGTCTCATCTCTGGGGGCATTTTTTGAACCAAATCGCTGTGATAAATGAACCCAGTGTGAGGAAGAATATTTGTGCTGGAGAATCCAGCAAGAGTCCTTTTTTGACTTCCTAATAATAGAATATTGCAAGCTGGCATCTTCGAGAGATTTGTTAAGCCACCAGCGGTTCCCATTAGCTTGGCTGCAATTGAAGCACCTACTATTATGGACAAATTTGGTGCAATGAATGTCATTCTTGATTCAACGTATTCAAATATTTTATTTTTGCATTTATTTAACTCTATTGCCATGTCACAACTTTCCATTACAGTAGCCAAGTCCTTTTCAGACAGTTCCACTCCTTGAGTGGTGGATGCTGTTACACTGACAACCATTATTGTTGCTGGGGTCAAAATATCTTGAAGAATTTCATTATTCTTTGATCTCTCTAAAATAGCATTTCCTAGCTCTTTTACGGTACAGATATATTCTAATGGTGTAGGGACCAATGACTCTAATTCTGGGAACCTTTTAGAGTAGATGTCTTTTGTAAATTGGTGGATTACATTTATTTCATTGTCTATCTCTACCGTCATATTGTTGGCATCAACAATAAGTTTGTATTCAGGATCTACTTCAACTGGACCAGCTACTGCACTGCGCTTGGGTTTGGATGAGTATTCTTCAATGTCGTTCAGTATTTTCGCCAGTTCGGCGCTTTCCTTTAGCTTGGCGACACTTCTAACATTCAAAGTAGAACTTTGACGGTCCACTTCCATACCGATATCGTCGACGATATCATTAATCGCCGCTTCATCTTCTTCTTCGATAGTTTCTAATTCTTCTCCTCCCTCTTCTAAATCTGCCAGCAATTCATCCGCAAGAGACATTTTATAATATTAACTGTTACCAATAATTAGTTTTGACAAAATTTCATTGAACGTAAGGCTGTCGTTCATGCCTCTTTGTATTTACTAAATTCTTTCGTTTCGTAAGTTTAATAATGTTATTATTACTATAATATACATAGGTCGGTGAGTTTATTGCAAGCACCACTGAGCTATATATATTATAGCTCAGTGTCAAGCACTATACTATATATTATATATAGTTCAGTGATTGTAAGGCGCTTTACCAACGAGCATCGCGACTCGGTACGGCTCCGCTGTCTCCAAATTTTAATGAGATTATAGCTGTTTCATAAGATATTATTTATAGGAAAAAAACAGATTTACTGGGGCACAAAGTAGAAGTACATAAAAGGCTGATGCAGGCCGGAAGCACAAAAAAAAGAAATTTCGGAAACACACTGTTTATAAATTATAATAATATATAGGTCCTGTTAAATTTTACATAATTATAACTCTTTACAAAATGATAAATGGCTAGACTTAACACATGGCTATTCGTAGGAGCAATAATTTCTCCCTCAAATGAACGTCTGTAGATTTATTTATTATAAAATAACTAACTATATGTTACAATATGTAGCTAAATTATCATTTATAGAATGTTATATAGACTAGTGATTATAGACAGATTTCCCAAACCAGAAAAAGAAAAGACAAACAAATCAATTGGTCAACTATTTTAAAAGAGCCAATGAAATACAATTTTACATAATCATGTAGCGCCCATGGTAACATGGTCAATAAGAAGGTTGAATGGTGTCGCAAATCTATGTTTCATTATAAAATTTACCGATAAAAATCACTGTTTTTACAGTGCTATTAAAACAGGTAAATATAAAAATTGTTTAATTTGAAAAACAATTAAGACAATAACATATTTCGGGTCCAACTAATAGTTAATAAGGCCCACTATTTAATCACAAAAGTCTATATGTAGGCCTACTCTACTTTTACGGAGTCTCAGAGTCTATTACTACTTCTACAGTACAGTAGACTATCAACAGACAGTCTACAGTAGTGTTGCTGCCGATCGTATGAAAGACTCTTCGGCTTTGGCCTCGTTTACTAGTAGCCTATACAATTTCTTCCCTGGCGATATTATTATTTTTTATTTAAGTATGCAAATACTCCAGTAGTCCAGTAGACGTACATTTTTTTTAATGCAGACAAGCTACCTTAATTTAAAATTTAAATGAATCCTGTCAATTAGAATTAGGCCTAGTCATTAGGCTTATCTATTTACTTTACTATGACACTATGACTATGATTTACGGTGCCTTCTACTCTAACGGTAATTAACTGCAATAAATTAGCCTACTTTAAATTTTAAAAAATGCACAACTGATCTAGAGTTTTTTTCTTCAGGAAAATGCCTTTAGGACCATTTGGGGAAGTCTTGGGGACCACAGGAACCCTAGACGCCCTCGGTCCACTTGCCCAGCAATACAAAACAAAGGTTGTTGCTCCAAGAAATCCCAAACTTATAAAAGAGGAAACAGCCCCACAATACAAGGTTATTATTTTATTGTCAGATCTTTTTTTTTTTACATATTTTTATAACTATTTAAGCAGTGTGAAGGCTTATGTAATATGTATAATTAATGTATTTGAAAACAAATTATTGTGCTTAGGCCTATGTTTTAAAATTGTTTTATCAATAGACTTACTATCTTGTTGATTAATGTTTGATTGGTACATTCACATTAAATTTCTAAACAGAAATTTGGTTGATTATTTTATTAAAATATTTCATTTTACATTCTTGTAGATGACACCTAGCAGATTTCTATTTGAAGCTTCATTGGATACAGAGCAAAAACTTTCCAATACCCGAACTATGAAAATTCCAAGAAAGACAGAGCTACTTGACATGGGGGATACATCACTTCAAAAAGTAAACAATTTTTTTTTTTTTAACTTTCTTCAGAATAGCTCAATATCTTGAAAAACAAAAAACAATGCGATCTAGCTTTGATTTAATTGACATATTTTTTTCTATCTATTAGAATACCAAAATCAACATAGATGAGCCAATGTTCCAGCCATTTCCTACAGAGATCTATTTCCAAAACTTTGAGCCCTTCCAAATGTATGAAGTGCCTTTGGTTCTCAGAAATAATGACAAGGTACGTAAATTAAAAAGAAATCAACTTGTTTAGTTCAATGATAAATCTCTCTTTGTTTTTTTTAAATTATTATTATTTAAGCTAGAATTTCAGTTTACGGACTTGATTTTCTAATTGCAGGTGCCACGACTTGTGAAAGTAACGCTTGAAGACTCACCTTACTTTAAAATAATCAGTCCTAATGACGTTGGTCACAAAGTGGGGCCTGGTCTACCAACAATCTTTAAAGTTCAGTTTACACCAGATGAAAAAAAGGTATAGCCTACTATTTTTTATTTTACATATTATACATTTACATTTTTCGTTTGTTTTAAAATAAAGATTTTGTTAGATAAGGTCTGTGTCTATGACTAAAGCTTAAGATGGAGATGGAGCCTTTAAGCATCCATTATTCATTTGTTAAATACTCAATGTGTATTCTGTAAGCTGATATATTTTCACTAAACATTTCATATTAAGATCAAAACAAAATTTATAATAAATGAGCTTACAAAGGTATAATAAATGAATGTTTCATGAAAAACATTTATACAAGTTAACAAAAACTAAATTTGAAATATTCAGATTCTTTGACAAATATTAAATTTGTTAGTTTAATAGTTATCAAGTTTAAAAGTATATCTGAGACTTAGTTGATTTGGGGGGGAATCTGTTAGATCAATGGCTCCTCAAGTGTGCAGAGAAACCCCACGTGTCTTTACATAGGCACCCAGAGTATTGCAAAGGCTTTCATGATTTAAAAAAGTAATTCAATATGATAAGTTTGCGACATCTGGTGTTTTGATTTGGGAAGGGCATCATGGAGAAAACTTATTTCAAAAAGGGTGATGCGAGTGGACAAATATTAGGAACCACGATGTTAGGTCATTTGTTGCTGTGTTATTATTTTTTTTTGCAAACTTATTTCATGCACCTATTAAAGGTGATACAAGCTAACACTCCATGTTAGAAAATGACATTTTTGACCTTGTCTTCATCAACTTGTGTAGCAATAAAACCAAGAATGTAATTAATAACTGACTATAAGACCTGCACACCTAAATTCATTTTTGTTTCTATTTAAGTTTCATAATTCGTACCTTGTTATTATTACATCTTCATTTGTGAATGATATGGAATGTAACATTTTTTTTTGGTCTATCCACAGGACTACCTGCATGAACTAACCTGCATCACTGAGAGAGAAAAGTTTGTTGTGCCAATAAAAGCCATAGGAGCCAGGGGAATTTTAGACTTTCCTGATGAGATTCACTTCCCTACTTGTCCAGTGAAATACTCTAACACAAAGACAATATTGGTCAGGAATATTGGAACCAGAGAAGCCAAATTCACCCTAAAGGCCAAACAGTAAATAGGCATTTACTATTTTATTTTATAAAAACATTTCAATCATTACTTAAAATTTTCTTTGTTTTCAATGATTTTTAGCTTTTTTGTAACAAGTTACATTTTGTGTCATAAATTTACAATAAGGTTTCAGTAATATTACTAGTGGGTGCATGGTGGCCGAGTGGCAGCATGTTTGGCTGGCCTAGTGAAGGTTCTAGGTTCAAATCCTGATCAATTTGATCCGATGGAATACTTTACTTTTTTTTAAAAATAACTATTGACATTTTCAACAATATTGAAAGCTGATATTTTCTCATCTCTTGTAAGAACAAATTTAAACAAAGCATCAATAATTCAAGTAGAAAGCTGCCATATTTCAAATGTTTCAGACATGTTAAAACTAGAAGATGGAACACTTAAGTTTATTTTTTTAAAATATTTATGTCCAGGCCATTCTCTGTCACACCTGACATTGGAACACTTGGTGTAAAAGAGAGCATGCAGGTGACAGTGGAATTCAAACCCTTGACAGCTGGTAACCATAGAGATGAACTCTGTCTGGCATATGACACAGGTAAACAACTTGTTTTTTTTTGTTAGTTTCTTTGTTATTATTGGACTTTTTCATTTTATTTCAAATTTTTGTACTATTATTATAATTTTAATAATGGAAAATTATGATATTGATATTACTGGATCATTAGTTACAAAAGTGGCCCTTGGCTGTGTTTCCCATGATCCCTTGCCCTAATGATCTGAGCTCCACCCTCAGAACAGTTAATTTAGTTATGAACATAGTCAGTACTCAGTACTCTTCATTGTTTAATAAAGAAACGTTTTAGATTATGAATCTTGTTTTTGTAATTTGTCTGTAAACGTTTAAGACTATAAGACTTAGTGACCTGATAGCTCTGGGTTATTGTTAATGTGACTGGCTAAACATGGTAAGTTGTGTTCATGAATGTCTTCAGTGTTTGAATACTGAGTGAATGCCTGTAAGAAATAATTATATGAGGATAGTTTGATGAGAATAAAGTAAGTTGTTACACTGACAAGCGGCTTGTTAAGTTCACACTTTCACAGGTGCAAGAGATATATTTTTCTTTACATTTTGCTGTTTAGGGGAAGAGATTTTTATTGATCTGTATGGAGCAAGTCAAGATGCCAACATTCGACTGGACAAAAACTCTCTACGAATGGACAATACATACATCTCCCTGGGGACCCAGAAGACGGTTGTAATTAGCAACCGCAGTGATTTTATTGCCCATTTCAAGTGGACCCAGTTTGCTACACAGGATGATGAAGACCAGCACAAATTACTGTAAGACTGCTGTTCATAAATATTTCTGTAATTTAAAATTCAAATTTATTTAGCTAAATAATTATTTCTTCTGCTTGGCTTTTCATTGTCTATCAGAAATATTTTATTTTCACTTTAAAATAGGATGTAGAGTTTATTCCCCATATAATATGTATTAATATAAAGTCAATTAATTATGTATCCTAATTTGGTGAGAAAGGGGAAAATCTATAAAAGCATGACTGATAACAGAATTGATAAATAAAATAATATGACCACTAATTTGTCTGAAAAGATATCACACTTTGAATTACTAGTTACCATATATTTTATGTTGAGTGAAGTCGGCTGGTCCAGCGGTTAGTTCACCATACTGTCAACCAAAAACCAACTGACAGGTCGCGGGGTCTAGCCCTGCCACCGACGGATCCCTGTCGCCCTGCAGGAGTTTTGGGCCTAGTAGACGTAATAATCTTCTATCTAGAAGGAACGTCTGTAAAACTTATAAGATAAGATATTTCAAACAAGGAACATTAATATGATTCACTAAAAAAAATATATTTTTATATCAATTATTCATATATTTTTTGTTTATTGTGTTTAGAAAACAGATTCAGCTAGACAGAGAAGAAAACACAGACACTGACAGATTTTTGTCTGAGTGTGTGGCTGACCCAACTCTTAGAGATAAACTTTCCATACTCTCAAGAACATTTCAAAACAGGAAAAGAGTATGTTATATTATTTAACCATAAATAAAACAAATATTTGTTCTTTCTGAAAAAAATGTTTTTTGGAGTTAATTGAAACCTCCAGATTTAAAAAAACAACTTCAACTTCAATCACTGAGTTTAGAGCTAACTGATTTAGATAGTCTTCACCTTCATTCTCATTATTTTCAATGGATGGGTTCAAACAACAAGGCCTATAAGTTATGTAGAACTGTGATTCCCAGGTCTGTCCCTTTTCCATACAGCCTGGTGTTGGTGGAGGCCATCTGCAGCTGGAACCTGTTGCTAAGCTGTTTTGTTAAGAGGGCAGGCTTGGAGCACATGTTCTGTGTTCTCAGGAGACATCCCACATGGGCAATCTTCACTGGTTCCAGTGCCTAGCCTTCAGAACATATGTTGCCTTAGTCTGTTGAGCCCAGTCCTAAGTCTGAGGATACTTTTTTCGTCTTGTCAAGAAAGACTAAAGTCATTTTTGGAGTTTTCTGGGTGGTTAGTTGTCCATTTTTGGTGTATTTGTACTTTGATGCAATTTTTCATTTCCTTTGCATTTAGGGAGAAATTTTCTTGTAGTTCTTTGCTGTCAGATTTCGCTAGTTAGTCAGCAATTTAATTTCCTTTTTTTTTTCGTATGTCCTGGTATCCACTGCAATACTTTTTCCTTTTAGTTTTGGTTTTTATTTTGTGAAGGGCTGTTAGAGTTGAGTGTTTGTTGGGTCCTGGAGGGATTGACTGTATATTTAGATAGTCAATAACATTGCATTTTAAGTCATGAACAAAAGTTGAATTTTCAATAGTCTTTTTGAATGTCAAAAAAGACAAACATAAGTGAATCTATTTATCTTATGACAACTATTATTTGAATTGAAGCTAGCTGTGAAAAAAATGTTTAGATTAAATATATTTTCTTTTAAAGTAATAAATTAATTGAGTGAAAGGAAGTTTCATGTTCAATATCTTTAAAGCATTAAAACTAATTGTCAATGTATTTTTATGTGAAATTTATTGGTTTATCAAAAAAAAAAAAGGCTGTAGAAAATGACCCTCAGCTTTTTGAAGATGACATCATCAGCATTGAGCCCACTGAGGGAGACATTTGGCCCAATTCCACATTTGACATCACAATAGTGTTCAAGCCAAGGGATGCAACATCTTACTTGAGAACAGCATACTGTGAGATCACCGGCAGGGAGAGTCGCCTGCCCCTGCGCATCCGAGGAGATGGGCTGGGCCCCAAAGTTGACTTCTCCTTTGAGTACTTGGACATGGGCAACATTTTCATTGGCTCCAAGCACACCTATGAAATAGTGCTAGCCAACAAAGGGGATATAGATGCTATTTACAGGTCAGGGCGACTTTTTTTTTTTTTTTACATTGCCTAGATCTACATTATTTTATGGAAACAAAATATTTTTTAAAAGTTCGTTTATAAAAAAATTGTATTTCTTTGGACATAATGAAAAATATCTAAATGATTTTTTAAAAATATTTAAGAAAATATTGTTACGCTCATAATGACAGTCAAACTTTGGTTTTCCTTAGACTTTGTTCATCGCCGGTTTCAGTTTGGGTCGTTTTATTGACCCCTAAAAAGCTGTCTCGATCATCATCAAATGCCAATTTTTTTTTGTCGACTCTGAAGCTGTTTCTAGTGCTTGAAGAATGGAAGTGCCAGCCCCCCCCCCCCCCCCCCCCCCCCCCCCCCCCAGGTTGTGGCTTGATACCTAAGGTCCTTATATAGAGGGATTCCCATTCAGAAAAACTAAAACCTGCAACCCCTCTCACTTTCTTTCATGTGCCTAGAAGAGTCTTCAGTCTTTTATATTTATATTATATACATTTTGTATTATTTTTAGCATTAGACTACATATATATTTATTATTTAAAAATTGTGTTTTTGGTATCTATTTTGGCATGTCTAGAACAAATTGATTGGATTTATATTGATTCATATGAAAACCATAGGAAAACAAGTAACTTAACATCATTTAAAACATTAATAAAAATGCAAGAGTAGACTCGGACCACGGATGAGCGTAGGACGCAATAATCTTCTTTATAGAAGGAGCGTCTGTAATGTATAAGATAAGATAAGAAAATAATTGTCTCGGTTTTCTTTGGTTTTAAATGTTATCTTTTGTTCTTGAGCAATATCTGCAAAAACCAATGTTTGATTGTTTTTACTCATAGTAATTGCGCACATTTATTTTATAAACTCAAACTAGCTCTGCTGTTTATATTTAAAACTTGAAAATGACTTCAAATCTATGCAATGACTGTGTGAAGCAGTTCAGTTCCATGAAGATAAAAAAATGAAAAACTGTAAAAATATTTTAGAAATACATAAAAAATTCAAACCAACTAAAAAAAACATAAAGTAAACATGCTAATTCTGTAAATTATTTAAAGGTTGATAAAAAAAAACATAGATTTTTACAGTACCATTTGACAAGTGGTTTGTAAAAATGAAATCATTTAAAAGAATTTGTTTCCCCTACAATTAAATAGTTTGTATATTTATATCACTGTAAGAAATTATCATCAACTAGTTGCTGATCAAGTAATGCATGTTTATTTATTTACTTTGACATTAATCATATGCATCTGATTATGATTAATTAATGTGTAAAAAACTTATTTTATTATTATTATAGCGTGGTACCCAACATGAGTATATTTGGCCCTTGCTTTGCCTTCAACCCATCTGAAGGAATAGTGATGCCTGGTGGGCATCAGGCCATAGCAGTTGCCTTCAAGAGTCCTTTTCTTGGAGATTTTGAAGAAGTATTTTGTTTTCAAGTCGATGGCAAACCTGAACAGTGCAAGATTACTTTTCGGTAAATGCATTTTTTTGTTGTTGTGTGTGTTAAATCTGACAAAGCAAAGACAACATTATTTACATCATAAATGAAAATGAGCTTTCATGAGTAACTAGTTTCAAAAGCAAACAGGTTAATAGTGATTCTAAGACAAACAATAACAGCTCTGAACATGTACAGGTTAATCACAAAAATATGTTTCTTTTTTCTAGTGGTCAGGTGGTCGGACCAACCTTCAATTTTGATGTTTCTCACTTAAACTTTGGAACAGTTCCCATTGGCTTTTCAAGCTCTCAGGTGATCAAGTTTAAAAATAATTATCTGGGTTTAATTTTTCTTGATTTCCTTGTAAATTATAAAGCATTGCTTTATCATTTCTGGGTCTTGAATAGAAATTGTAGTAATCAACTTTAAAACATTGTGCATTTTACAGATCTGTACACTGGCGAACACATCCTTGGTGCCTATAGTTTTCAACCTTCGTGTCCCTGGTGATGGATCAAACAAGGCTGTCTGCTGCACTGACGACATTCTTCACGATCCGAACGTTGTGGGAGCCCTCCCTGTACATGATCCCAAAGAGTTTGAAATAATCCCGTCAGAAGGAGTCATCAACCCTCACAGTCAGATAACGGTCAGTTTTCAAAATTGAATAGGAGATTTTGTCATTATCTGGCAGGTTTTGTTTTTTTAACGTGTAGTCCTTTTATTCATAAATAAATCAAATACATTTTTGTTTTAATTTGTGCCTGATCTTTAATTAAAATCGCTTTACACAATAGTAAATAACAGCAATAAAGAGTGTGTCATATCTTCAAAGAGGCTTATGGTGTACAACAAAACTTGTGAATACTACGATGAATAACAGTGTTATCATCAGTCCTCTCTTCTTTGTAAATAATTACAATGCATTACCATTTATTCAGATGAAAATTTCTGAGATTTTACTTATTTGAGATTTGACTAAACCTAATATTACAAATTCTTATTATTTTAGAGTAAAAGCTAGAAGAATTTAAAATTGAAGCTTGTGTTTGATTTGATGTTTATTTAAAGCTGAGTGGCAACTGGGCAAGAAATGGGTTGCTTGAACAAACTAGGAAAACCAGCAACTTAACATCATTTAAAATACTAATCAAAATGATAGACAAGATTCAAACCCTGGAGAAACGTAGGCCGCAAAAAATGTTCTGTATAGAAAGAGCATCTGTAAAAGATAAGATAAAGCTACAGCAATATTTTGAGGTTGCAGAAGTCTAGCATCACAATATCAAGCTGAACTTCCATTCTAAAGCTCTTGGGCTCAAATCTAGTTAATTTTGAACTTCATCTTGGGACTTGTGGGGTTCCTTGGGACTTTCCAGTTTTAACATGGCAGATGAGAAATGTGTCGGCCAGACAATCCTCTTGTTAGCCAATAACACTGAAAATGGCATTTGAGATACTCTTTTTTAATTAAACCCTTTTGCTATTGTGCATTGAAGTACTTTGTTATCTATGCATCTTTAATTTAGGTCACTGTCAACTTTGTGCCTAATATATTAAGAAAGCTTGAATTGGCCCTAGTAGTAGACGTCGAAAGAGTCGACAAAGAAATTCTATCTCTACCCATCTCTGCAAGGTAAATTTAAAGCATATTACCTAAGCATTTTTTGTCTTCTTTGGAATATAATTTGCAAGGATTATTTCATATCTTATGTCTTTTAATACATATACTCAACTAAGGTAGTATTTCTTTATTGGCCTGTCAAAATTGTGTATGTCATGGGATAAAGTACTTACATTTTCCCACATTTCAGGTCCATGGCGCCAGAAATAAGAAACTTAACGCCTGTTTTGAATTATGGTCGCTGCTTTTTGAGGCACCCTTATGAGCACTCCATCCAGCTCCACAATGATTCTGAGCTTGCTGCCAAATATGAGATCATCCCCCAGGATTATCTGACAAGTGATGAATACCCACCTGGTGGCGCACCTATTGCTTATCACAGCCCAGGGCCAAAAGTAACTACATAAAATTCATTTGTACACAACCAAACCAGAAAAGCAAAGCATTAATAACCACCTATTTTCATCTCGATGACATAAAAAAAACTGTCAATTCTAATCAGATTTTGTAATATCCCCGTTGTATGGACATAGTGGTCTTGGTAGCTCATGTTGACTTAAATGCTAGGGAATTTAAGGGTATAACTTAAATGCTCAAAAGGAATTTAAATGATATGAATGTTTGAACAAAATCATCAAAAATGTAGCTATTAAAAAAATATGTAGATGATAAAGAATAAAAATACATTGAGGAAACGTTTATGGTCAAAACACAACCTTTCACCATGACTATGGAACAAAGACTATATCACAAAATTAAAACATTCCTAGTAACCATATGATGGAGGACACAAACGTACTATCATTAGAGCTTATCCGCAACAATTCAAATTTAAATTATAAATATCAAGGGTCATTGGACACCTCTCTACGAATAGCATTGGGACTTGATAGTATATTTTGAATCATGTTAATAGAAAATTTACATTAAATATAAAAAAAAAATTTTTTTTTGTTTAACATTCTACAATTAGGCCTACTTTTTTTTTACTCAAGGGCATCATAGCTCCACATTCAGTTGTTGATATTTCGCTGGTCATTGAAGCCTTATCATTGGAAGAGCAAGAAGTGCCATGTTATGTAAGAATATTTGGCAGTCCGAACCCGCCACTTGTAAGTCCTTTTACATCAACTAAATTTTCTGATATTTTCTTGTACAGAAAAGGCTATTGTGTTCTAATCTTATCAATGTGTATAGTTTAACATTCAAACAAGGTTTTTAAATAATTGTTGTTTGTTTTATCCCGACCGGCCTAGTCAACCCATTCCCAAAAGCCAATCAAGATGAGATGGAGCATATTTTAAACATCTCAGTACTCAGCTGAATTCCATATAACATTACAGCTGGTTAAAATTATGCTTAAAAAGCATGTCACTGTTTCTGTTGACATAATTATCTTTTCTAATTATTTTAATTTGCTATAACATTGCTTAAACAATTAACTAAGTCTATGTTACTCCTTAAATTAAATTGTTTGCCCTATATTTAATTATTCTACATTGTCATAAAATATTTTTTTATTTATATTGAACAATATTTTAGCTGATCAACATCTTCACTTTTTTTTTAAGTCATAAGAAAATTGCTAGTACACGTTTTTGCTATATATATTGTATATTTATCTATAATGTAGCCATTTATCTATACTTATGAAAATGGTTAAACACTATTTGGTATTTTCAGAGTCTTTTCTTTTCATGTTTATCCATTTCATTTGACTTTCTGTAGGGCAAACTTGACAAAACTTTTGATCTACACTTCTTGGTAATACAAAGAGTTTGCCTAGCTTAAATTTCATGTGTCGGGATAAACCTATTTTTCTCATCTCCATTCTACAGACAGTTCATGTGATTTGTGTTGGAGAGGGCCCTGTGGTTCATGTTGATCCCATGCAGATTGACTGGGGGGACACCCCAGTGCTTGTGAACGTGCCGAGAACTCTCACCCTGTCCAACGAGTCGTATATTCCTGCAAATTTTACTGCCCACATGGTGAGCTGAACCACATTTTTTGTTTCCTCAGCTAATTGTTTTTTTTTATTGTTTAACACTAAATTATTAAATATTATTAATATGATTTGTATTATATTTATTATTATTATATTAATATTATAATTATTTATATAATTTTTTATTGTATTTATTATTATTATATTTATATTATTATTATTAATATCATTATTATATTATATTAGTTTATATTATATATTAAGAGTTGATTTCCACTGGTCCAGACTTTTCACTTTTAGATAAAAAATTGTTTTGTTGAAATGGATAAACATTATAAAAAGCAATTTTCCAAAATAAAAAGTTTTAAAAATATACTTTTGAAATAGACAAACTATAACCCTAACCCAGAGGTTATAACATTGTATATTAATATGTTTGTACTGGATATCAGATGGTGGGAAAGATGAACAAATAGTAGAGACTTTTCTATTCTAATCTATGTTTTTTTTAAAACTGGTAATGGTAAGTGTCCCCACATATACTGCACTACTAGGCTGATCTTATATATATATATACTGTACATGTAGACTTCTATACTTTTCACACATGCACCCTACTGCTAAACTTTTCCCACACATACTATACTTCTAGGCTGTTACTACATGTACCATACATTTAAGTACACTAGACCTCTATAATTTCCCAACATACACTGTAACGTTAAACTGTTAACACTAGCACCAAACTTCCTAAAGACATACCATTGCCCACATAGGTAAACTTTTTAAACAATTCAGAGCAAAGTTTTAAATTTGATTATCTGCTATTATAAAAATATCGCAAATAGTAAGTTTACACATTAGTCTCTTTGGTTTTTATATAGGTTAGACCAAACACAGTCTTCACAGTGAGTCCATCTGAAGGAACTATTGGACCAGAGCAGTCCTTCCAACTGACCGTGACTGCCAACTTGGATGACTGTGTGAGGTTAGTAAACACAATGACAAAGGGAAGAAGTACAATTTATTTTAAAAGACCCAGTTAGTGTTGGATTGATTACAAGAGTGGTGTATGGTGCAATCACAGAAGCCACGGAAAATATAATGTTTGGTCTAGCCAGATAAAATTATTTTCACATTATCAGAATGCACATATCTATGCTTAAGAAAACATAAAAAAATTTGAACAAATTCAAAAAAGAGCTGCAAGGTTCATAACTAGCAAATATTCACAACTGACAAGAGTGACACCATTAGTCAAATCACTAAACCTAGACACACTAAAAGGCAGAAGGGCAAAGAGTAAAGTAGTAATAATACAAAAGGCATTAAACTCTAATTCAGAAATACAACCCAATAACAGCCTGTTGCAATGCTCAGATAAACATAAAGACAAAAACACTTTCCTTGTCCCTTATGCAAGAACAAATGCATATAAGTACTTTTTCTTACCTAGTGGCCTTTGGGCATGGAATGGGATGCCTGAACAAACCAGGAAAACCAGTAACTTAACATCATTTAAAACATTAATAAAGATGCAAGACTAGACTCAGACCATGGATGAGCGAAAGACGCAATAATTTTCTTTAAAGAAGGAGCGTCCGCAATATATAGGATAAGATAATGAATAAAACTGTAAGAGTTTGGGATAGAAGGGATTATTGTTATGCTATTATATCTAAAACATGTGCAGTATTACAAACTTGAATCATAGAATACAATAGAAAGGATACTGGCTGAATTTCTTACTGTTTTACTTTTGTCAGTTAATTTTAATTTTGGGTTGCAAGTATCACACATTTATTTAGTTGCGGTTTTTTGTGTATCTCTAAAATATTTGTAATTTGTTGAAATATTTCTGACACCTTCCCCTCCCCACCCTCCTCCCTGTTTGAGCTCCACGGTGGCTAGCCCAATATGGATTTTAGTCCATTCATTATGACAGGAACGGATGCAGCAGTAAAACCTTGACTTGTTGAGCTCAAACCACACAGCCAAACCTGGCATGATGTGAAAATCACCTGTTCATGTGGAGTAGTCCATGTATTACTTACAAACCTGATCAGCATAATTGTCTTTTTATTATAAAAAACAAAAAACAAACATAAAATGTTTGAGCCTACAAATATGATAATTCAATGTGACGCAATGTGACGATGCTTTCTTTCAGGTTTCAGGATAAAGTACAAGTAAACTTTCTTCAAAGTCAGTCCAGACTGATTCCTGTGCTAGCATTGGGCAAAGGAACAACAATTGTCTCTGACCCACCTTTAGGCCCTGTCCTTGATCTAGGCCACAGCTTCAGGTAAAAATAATTTAAAAAAACAACTTTATAGATTTAATTTATGGTAGATTAATAGAAGCAAAGTCGTCAGTGAGCTCGACTCACAAGCTCGGCATCAGGGGTTGGACCCACGGTGCAGAGAGAAATTTGTAAAAATCCACCGCCGACTTGGAGAGGAGATGGGCGCCCCCAAGTCTACCAAGCCAACACGCAGTGCCCATTAGCTCCAACCAACGACCATTAAGGTTAAGGGACTTAATAACAAAAATATAGGCTGTCCAGTGGCTTATCATCAGATCACCAATCTAAAAGTTTGGGATCTGAAGGTCTGTTAATCTTGAGGAGCTTCTTTTATTTATGGATTGTGTCCCCTTTAGTCTCTAATCTTTAGATTTCCAATAGCATCTGGGTAAAGAAATAAAGTCCATGGCCACTGAATCTCTAAAATCATCTGGGGAAAGTAAATTCTTGGCCATTGAATCTGATGAAAACTGCAACTCCTGTAAATTTAAACCTTTAACTACCATTTCTTTATTTATTTATGACGTCCTCTGCATTTAAGTGTAAAGAAATGATGACGTCGATGTGACGTCCACAGTAGGCCTATTTAAGAGGTTAAGTCATGAGCCATGAAACTGAGTTTTTCTTTAAAATTGTGTTAACCCTTTCTAAAAACGTCAATTATTTAACAAAAGTATGCAGATCTCAATGGATAATATAAAAATAATATATATATATATATATGTTGATAGGGCCCATTTGTATGATAATTTAACTCTTCAATTGTCATGATAATTATTGCAATAAGTTTTTGTTTCAATCTCTTTCTCCACTAGAGAGTCTTTACATTAAAATTAAGAGTGAAATTGCCTGCTCTTGATAGTTTCTGTAATTTTTTTTCCCCCATCCAGCAATACCAAGCTGGTGAAAAAGTTTAAGCTGACCAACAGAGGGCGCCGCATTCAACAGTTAGTCTGGATCACTGACGGATTTATTCCCTTGTCCAAAGCCAAAAAAGAAAGACTTAAATCCACTGCCCCCGATGGGAAGAAGGTAATTTGAAGAAATGCATTTGCCAAAAATCCTATCTCAGTTGTTGTCCTTCTTGATTTGGACTACTTGCAGAAAAATGTAACTTTGTCTTTTATATTTAACTTTCTTGGTGGTCAAACTAGTCATAGTGAAAATGCTAACTTATCCCACAAGCTGCATGGTGGCTGAGCGACAGTGCGTTCGACTGGCGATCCAGAGGTTCTGGGTTCGAATCCTGGTGGAGGCTAGGATTTTTTCCCGGGACGTGAGGATGTCCCTTCTCCCAGAGTCTACCCAGCTCTAATGGGTACCTGACATTAGTTGGGGGTGAAGTAAAGGCAGCTGGGCATTGTGCTGGCCACACATCCCCTAGTATGCCGTGGTAAACGCTGCTTCACCTCCCTATGATTAGTTTGGTCTGAAGGGTACTTTACTTATCTCTCAAGCTACCTCACGCTTGAATGCAGCTAAGATGGTGCATAAAAAGGGACATTAATCTTGTTGATGCATTTCTCATGCATCCCTTGGAACATATTGAAAACTTAGTCATACAATCTAGCCATTGCAGTTCAACCTACTATTGCAAAAATATTATTTTTTTTAAAATTCAAGCATCAAAGGGCATGAATGTAAAATCACAAATAATAAATTTGTTCAATGAGAATGAGGGATGCTCATCTTGCCAATTTATGCACTTTTGCATGTCCACTTTTGACTGGCATTAGGAATATCACACCCACTCTCAATTAAAGTATGAAACCATGGTCTTGTAGCATATCACACAACTAGGTGTGCATTTTAACAGCCTAGACAAACATTCCCCTTCAGGTCCAGACCCTTCAAGTAGTTACCACTTGATTGGAGTTTCTGTGAGCTCAGCATTTCAGCACCAACAATTTTGGGGAAAAGTTTCAGGGACATTAACACATCTTTCAACAGAAGCTACGATGTAATGAATGTGCATCAAATGGACATACCCAAAACACCTCAAGAAATTATTGTTATTTAAAGCAAGGTTAAAAGTGTGTCTGTCCATTGCTGCCCCTTACCTGACCAAATCAGTCATGTACCATTTGATATCACTAAGAGTTAAATAGCTATGTAAAATAGAGGTCAATTCTATTTTCAGAAAGCACAATCTGTTTCTTTTGATATGGCAGCACCGGTTTTCCAGTTGTCCCCCAACCGTATGGAGCTCCTGCCCGGCGAATCTGTCATTCTAACTTTGGAAGGATTTGTGGACCAGTAAATAACCCTTTTCATTTCATATGTTTGCCTCCCTTATGGGATTAGATTAAACTATAACATAGATAATTGAGTAACTGGAAAAGAGTAAACTAGAAAATGGGTGAAACAGATGGCTGATTAATGGATGATTTCTCCTGATTAATGGATGATTTCTCCTGATCTTTGTGGAGATTAAGGTGGGTCTTTTCATGCTCATCATTGAAAGCATTCATGGCAGTAAACTTCAAATGCAGGGAATGTGAAAATTTAATTGCACGACAAGCATTGTAGAATCAGACAGTTGAGTTCTTTGATATAAAGCTGTTAGTAATTATTTAATACATTCAATTGGCAATGAAAACTAGTTCCTTTTTTTTATAACGGACCATTTCATAAGGTTAGTACTCAGATCTGACAGCTAGATGACCCATGTGCAAACCCTGCCACCGACAGGAGGTTTGGGCTATTGACATACTATTCTTCTTTCTAGAAGGAACATCTGTAACGTATAAGACATGACTTGTTGCAAAATAAATAAATGTTATCATAAAAAAAAATTATTTGTGATTTTCAATTCTGGAGCTATACATCTAAAAATTACGAAAAACTCTGTTTTTTTATCAACAGTCCTCAAAAAGTGTCAGAGAATGTTGTCTGCCATGCCATTATCGGGCGCGCTGGGGGAAAGATCCCCATCATAAGTGTGAATGTGAAGGCCCATTTTATTGAGCCCCTCCTACAGTTCTCCACCAAGTGTGCCTTTTTCCGTGTCGACAAGGTGAGTAAAAAGCTGTACTTGTAATGTTTTCTTAATGTGTAGATTTTTGTTACAAATATATATTTTTTAATTAACTAAATAACATATTTATAACATCAATTTTTTTTTTGTAGCTTCAAGTAATGTGTTGGCATATTTTGTTATTTCTTGGAATGTGCCAGTATATTTTGTTGTTTCTTGGAATAATCAGATATGCTTTGTCCATTTATTAAAATATTCTCCATCAGGCACCTGGAGAAGAGCTGCATGTTGAGCAAAAACAGCTTGTCATGACCAACCTGTCCCACTTGCCCTTGACTGTCAATCTCAAAGTGGCTTACCCATTCAGCATGATTATTGGCAACAACAAAATCTATGAGACTGTAAGTTGACATTTTTTCCTTAGGGATTAACCCTTAGCGCCTTAGCTCATTATTATTGGCTCAATGTTGCACTGATGTGTGGTAAATATTTAAATATTAAGCCAATATTGGGTTTCTGTCTGGTTAATAAAGTTTGTTGATGGCAATTGCATATTAAATAACAAAATGGGTTCTACTAAAAATGCAGCTTTTCTGACATTGATTTTTTAGCAATGCTAATGTCTTAAACCAAGCTGTAGATAGGTTTTTCTAACTAACTATGAATAGAACAAAACAAAAATTATTAATAGAACACAAAGATATTTATAATATATCAAGAAAAATATGTTTTTATTATTTTCTTATGCTGATATAAATATTCAGATATTATTCATGTAACTTTTTGTTTATAAATAATACTATCTAAATTTGAAGCTTCCACATGTTTCATTTAATGTGGAATTATACGGTTTTATAAAGTTTTCAGTACACATTTTATTTGAGTGACTCTTTATACTTTTTGTTCTGCTAATGTCCAGGATGTATGCCTACAGTCGGGAGAGGACTACTATTTGGTCATTGAATTTGACCCAGGCTTTAAAGACGACTACCACATTCGCACCATTGATGAGGTCCTTCAAGTGACATACAAGGAGCACCCTCATGTTGTAAGTAACCAAAACACTACTATGGACAATTCCTATAGTTCTTTATAGTAAATCTTTATCATCTTTCTTAATTTAATGCCTAAGTTTATTGTTGGTAAAACAAGTAGAGTGCACTAAATATGGCTAGTGAAGTGCAGCTAAGCTGTATATTGGAATGTGCTTGTTTGCCTAAGGAAAATTTTGGGCATACCCCCTAAGTATAATCATATAATCATTATCCAAAACAAAGAAGTCTTTAAACAATGTGACCTACCAACAATAGCAGACCTGATTAAAAGGAAAAGAGTGAGATTGATCTATCCTGCTCTGATGGTTAGCCGACAAAAGTTATTAGTTTGGGTCATCTGCAGAAACTTCTGAACGCTGCTTCACTGGCCTTAGGTTTCAATTCGGTCTGACTTACTTAATAATTAACACTTCATTATAAAGTATTGTTTCATGATTACGTCTGTTTTAGAAGAGCTATTAGTATAGCATAGTGCTCTGTGATAACCTTCCCCCTCATCCCACTGTTCCTATTTGTCAGGACTACGTTTCCCTGCGTGGTGAGGTCTATTTCCCCAACCTGAAGTTTGAGAAGACAGTTGTGGACTTTGGCTGTGTCCTGAATGACACTGAAGTCACCCGCTATGTGAACATCACCAACAACAGCCCAATGGAGGTGAGACCACTCCTGTTTTTTTAATCAATCTTTTTTTAGCTTGACATCTCTCTTCTGTCAATTTATGCTCACCAAAAGTAAACCGAGACCTGAGAGTGGATAAAGTTTTTTCTAGAAATTTAAACAAAGGCTTAGGACATCATAAAAATTAATTTTTCATGCCATGCTTTATTAATCTATCGTAACACACATTTTGGACCAAAATTACCAAGGTAGTCATCACTTTAAGATATAAATTTGACATTGTTTACCACACTACAAATATTTGTGCCAAATACTGTGTCATTCTGTCCAGTATTAAAAAAAGATAATGCTACATTTACTCACACAAACAAACTTTCTATTTTGTATATTATATAGAGAAGATAACTGCCTTTTTTTTTTGCCTGAGTGTCTGATAGCCTTCAGATCTGAGATTTACACCCTTCAGGTCAATGCCAAAACAAATCTGAGAACAAAGGGTTATAACAATGCTTTGCCACCTGACCACAACTCTTCAAGTTTCTGCATATGTGCAGCGTCACAGTAAGGCTGGTGAAGGGGGGGGGGGGTAATGTAAATGAGAGTTTTCACCTCTGCAGGTGCGCACCTGGCACAATATTTCATCACTGCAGCCCTACATATGTGTATATAGGTCATCGTTTTTTGTTTTCAGAATTGCAGTTTTTCATGTTAAAAAGTAGAATTAGTGATATATCATTTCTAAGCTCTTGTCCACGGCCCGTCATCAGGTGTGCTACCGCTGGTCATTTTTGGTTGGGGACAGCCCAACGGCTATCAAGAAAGTGGTTCGCCCGAAGCCACAATCTGCAGAGCCTGGCTATGTGTCAGATTCTGACCTGGACCTTGAAGAAGAAGAAGACCTGCTGAAACATGAAGTAAAATTCGATGATGTGAACAACCAGGATGAGACCAATGAAAAAACTCAAGATCCTGAGGTAACCTTGACACTATAAATGCTAGAGCAATAATAAAACTTAGAATTCTAAGGTAACCATCGACCATCACACTATGTTTAAATGCTAGAGCAATAATAAAACTTAGAATTCTAAGGTAACCATCACACTATGTTTAAATGCTAGAACAATAATAAAACTTAGAATTCTAAGGTAATCATCACACTATATTTAAATGCTAGAACAATAATAAAACTTAGAATTCTAAGGTAACCATCACACTATGTTTAAATGCTAGAACAATAATAAAACTTAGGATTCTAAGGTAACCATCACACTATGTTTAAATGCTAGAACAATAATAAAACTTAGAATTCTAAGGTAACCATCACACTATGTTTAAATGCTAGAACAATAATAAAACTTAGGATTCTAAGGTAACCATCACACTATGTTTAAATGCTAGAACAATAATAAAACTTAGGATTCTAAGGTGACCATCACACTATGTTTAAATGCTAGAGCAATAATAAAACTTAGGATTCTAAGGTAACCATCACACTATGTTTAAATGCTAGAGCAATAATAAAAATTAGAATTCTAAGGTAACCATCACACTATGTTTAAATGCTAGAGCAATAATAAAACTTAGAATTCTAAGGTAACCATCACACTATGTTTAAATGCTAGAACAATAATAAAACTTAGAATTCTAAGGTAACCATCACACTATGTTTAAATGCTAGAGCAATAATAAAACTTAGAATTCTAAGGTAACCTTGACACTATGTTTAAATGCTAGAACAATAATAAAACTTAGGATTCTAAGGTAACCATCGACCATCACACTATGTTTAAATGCTAGAACAATAATAAAACTTATGATTCTAAGTTAACCTTGACACTATGTTTAAATGCTATAACAATAATAAAACTTATGATTCTAAGTTAACCTTGACACTATGTTTAATGCTAATAGCTTTTCAAAGGTTTACATCAAAACTGTAATTTTGAAAAAAGAAAATCTATATTTTAATATTTAATAAAAAATCTCTTTGATGATTTCTTTTATTGTCCATCTGGCTTGCGCACAAAAGGATTGTTTGACGAGGGCAGGTCATGACAGCCATTTATCCATTATTTTATACACCATAAGTCTGACATAGCCACAAACCCCAAGGAAAAAATACTGATTAGGTTACATACAATGTAGAGCTATTTTAAGCTTGCCTTGTGTGATGGACCACTAGAACTCCTGTTTTAATAAATCTACAAATGAATTAATATTTTTCACTAAATAAACAGAAGTTAGACACATGATCAAAGCAGTGTAATAAAAATGGATATTTTCTTTTTATCCCTTAATACTTTTAATGTCTTAACTATTCTTTTATTTACGGATATTTTCTTAGAAATCTGTGGAGGAACAGTCGACAACAAAAGAAGGCTCTATACCTGAAACAGATATTGATAACAAAATAGCCACCAGTCCAGATGCAGCACTTCCAGGTGTAGAGGTGGACCAGCCCGAAAAGGTAATTCCTTTTCTTCTATTATACGTAGAGCAGAGGACCATACATCATTTGAGACCTGGATGTGTTAACTCAGTTGTGCTTAGAGCATGACAGTCTCCAAAAAGTATAATGGAATGTAGGTTTTTCCATTCATCCTGTCTAAACTAGGTGAGCGAGGGGGGGGGGGGGTTTGTTGAGAATGCTTTCTACTGTCTTAACTTTCTCCCTGCGGTGGCAGCATCTCAAAATCAACGCTCAAATCAAATCAACGCTAGACCTGAACCAGTATGACCTAATAGAGAAGGGATCGGGAACCCATGGCTCGCGAGCCAGATGTGGCTCTTTTGATGGCTGCATCTGGCTCGCAGACAAATGTTCGATTATTTAAAAAAAAATGATTTTTTAGACTTTTTGATCTACATATATATCAATCTTTCATTCTACAAATGAGCTAAAATCTACTGCAGCTCAGCATCAGAAGAATTCAGAGACATAATTATTGTACTTTTAGTGTTGAAATTACACAAAATGTACACATTTACTTGAATTTTTAGTTTTAAACATAATGTATGGCTCTCTCAGAATTACTTTTCAAAATATGTGGTGTCCATGGCTCTCTCAGACAAAAAGGTTACCGACCCCTGTAATAGAGTTATAGTTACTTCTGAACAGTTGTGCATAATGTGGTTTGGAAAAATTATATCTTCATACAGGCTGTAATGAGACAAAAACTAAGTTAGGCAATGGATGAGTAAGAGGCATTTCTCTACAGGAGAAGCCTTTGAGTCATTTGGTTCCTCCAAATGCCACTGACAAGCATGTCAATACCTTTTTCCATGCTCCTTATCTGAGATATGGCTTTGTTGGCATGGATGCATGGAATGAATTTCCTATACAAACCATGAAGACCAACAATTAAAGCCCTAATTAAAATGCAAGACTGGACTCAAAGTTTGGGTGCGGATAGGACACAATAATCTTATGTATAGAAAGCACATGTGTAACATGCAGATGACATATAATAAAGAAGGATACTTTTCTATAGGAATTCTCCTCACAGTTCCTATCTGCTTGACTCCTAGTAATTATTGCATTTTTTAAATATATATACAATATAAATGCATAAATATTTAATACACAATGTGCAGTTTTTTTTGTTTTCACCCCATTTTTAAAATGTTTAAGTTTTGTCCATTAGAGAGATTTTATCAAATACTTTATGTTTCTTTTTATGTACCCATATGCTCCTCAAAGGGGCATGGTGGACGAGTGGCAGTTCTGTTGGCATACCAAAAGTCCAGAGTTCGAATCCTGGTGAAGGCTAGGATTTTGTTTCCGGGTCTGGAGGGTACCCAGCTCTGATGGCTACCTGACTTTTGTTGGGGTGAAGTAAAGGTGGCTGGGCATTGTGCTTGCCACACAATCCCCTAGTATGCCATTGCCACAGAAACTGGTGAACACTGCTTTCATCTGCCCTATGGATCAATTTGGTCAGATGGGATACTTTATGTTCTTTTTACCCACATGCATCCATTAGCATATTAAAGCCTTGAAGTTTTTTAAGTCAAATGTTAAATTTACCAACAATCCAGGGTCAGCTTGAGCAAGAGGAAAGAGACGACAAAGAAGCGGAACGCAAATTGTCCGTCAACCTCTTTGGGAGTAGACTGTCCTTGAGAGAGGATGAAGAGGAAGCTCTCAAGTCCAATAGAGTTTTAACAGCCCTGCTAGAGATGGATGAGGGTATAGCACCTGTGATTGGAGTGGAAGAGGTATTTTTCACTGACCTAGACAACATGATATTAATTATAAACGCACTGTTACCTGCAAGTTCTTTTAATAGTATATATAGGTTAGAATGACTGAAACAGTTCTCAACAATGCTAGTATACACAGAATAAACTCATTCTGTTCATAAAACAATCTTTTAATAATATATATAGGATGACTGAAACAGTTCTCAACAATGCTAGTATACACAGAATAAACTCATTCTGTTCACAAAACAATCTTTTAATAATATATATATAGGATGACTGAAACAGTTCTCAACAATGCTAGTATACACAGAATAAACTCATTCTGTTCATAAAACAATCTTTTAATGATATATATATAGGATGACTGAAACAGTTCTCAACAATGCTAGTATACACAGAATAAACTCATTCTGTTCATAAAACAATCTTTTAATAATAATAAATTGAACTGAACACATAAAAGAATGAAAATCATAATTGTATCCTATGAAATCACCCACAGCAAAAAAACACAACCTTCCAGCTACTCTCTGAAAACTCCTCTCACCACTCTACACATACACACTGGTCTGTCCTGTTGTCACTGACAACAAAACAACTCACAAAATGCTTGGCTCCTACACCAACTGTACATAGGCCATACTACTGGTTCTCCCTGTCCGTCACATACACCACAATACAATTTGTAAACTTGAACACTTGCCAACTTTTAATGTTTTGTTTACATTTTATTTCTCATTTTTGTTTGTTTGTCTTGTAGGTTTTTGACATTTTGCCGCTCTACGGCTGCCTTCAGCCTGGAGATACAGAGCAAGTGACATTCACTTTCTTTGGACATGCCGATATCTGGGGTCAGGTGAAAGCTGTATGTGAGGTGGAAGGTGGGCCCACCTATGAGCTGATTATGAAGGGAGAAGCATCAGTTGTGGAGTACTCTTTTGACACCAAGGCCATAGACGTTGGGAAGCAGGTTTGTATCTATTATTTTTACTATATATATGTAGGGGCTAAGCCACATTTTAGAAAAAAAATAATTTTTAAACCATTTTTAAAAAAATCTAAATCTGTATTAGATTTGTCAAAACTTTGGTAAATATTTGTCACATAAAAGTTCGACCCCGCTGGAAACAATTCTTGCTTCGGCCCCTGTATGTATGCATGGCCATAATCTTTAGCTAATAAAGAATGAGTTACTCTAAATTTTTGTTTCAAGGATTGACTGTATTTATGCTCTTTTTTTTACCCAGATGTATGATCATGTAGTAACATCTAGCATCACTTTGATCAACAAAGGTAAAGTTGGCTTTGAATTCAGAGGCATAAACATAGACCCAGCCCTGCAGAAACGCCCTTTACCTGGCCAGCCAGTCATTGTACCTCATACAGTAAGTACAATCCTGATATTTTATAAATGGCACATAAATAATTTTTAAAGCATTGTATCCATATAAACAAATTTTATATATGTATATTATTATATATACTTATGCCTTTGAGTGCATGCATATAATATACAATTTTTTATACACATATGTCAATTACTTTGTGCGTAACTTCTTCACTGTTTTTTCCTAGAATTTTTCTTCTATTTTACTTTTCTTTTAGTGGTGCAAACAGTAGCCTATACATAATTCTAATTTTTCTTTTTTTTTTGGTATTGCAAATTGTTTAAGAGCTAAGGAATTGTATATGTTGGACAATTTTAATAAAACTGTCAGAAAGGTTTATAAAAGTGTGTAAAGGGCTTATTAATATTTTAAAAATGTATAAATCCTTCTTCATGACTTTGTTCGCATTTTCAAAAGTAAGCCAGCAATATTCAAAGTATTATTATACAGATACATATAAAATGTTTTAAGGTAAAGTTAACCTAATTGCATCACTGTGGCATTAATCAATTTAAATTAACTTACAAAAAATTAACTTACACAAAATAATATAAGATCTCATATTTGTCTTGTTTAAACTCAACTGCAGGCTAATAGCAAACTTTAAAAATTTGATTTCAAAATGTCAATAGAGTGTTTATAGAACATATATAGATATAATTCCTACATTTGTGCCTGATAATAACTATGTCTTCAAAACTTTTTTTTGCTAGGGCTATGTTGAACCTTTCTCAGAGCAGAAAATTGAAGTGAAATATTTACCAGGAGTGCCAGAAGAGTTCAAGAAAAATTTTCAAATTCAAGTTGCTCATTTTGAGCCAGACACCATAACATTAACAGGAGAAGGTAACTTTTTCTTTCATGTGTATCAAATTGATTTTTAGTCACATACAACCTAATAAACCTTTGTATGAGCTAAAGACTGAAACAAACCAGGAAAACCAATAACTTAACATCATTTAAAACACTAATCAAAATGCAAAATTTGACTCAGACAGTTAAGCGTAGGACACAATAATATTTATAGAAAGGGCATCTATAACATGTAATATAAGTCTGTAATAGTGGATAATAACATTTTGTTTAACAATTAATAGATATAATATGTATTAAGACAGATTATTAGTGGATGGACAGATGGAAAGACATAATAATTTAAAACTCATGTATTTTTAAAAAAAAATGTTTAATGCAGGTGTATTTCCTCGAATATCGCTTGACCTGCCCAGGATTGAAGATGAGGAAGGGACGTATGGCAAACTTCTACAAGAGGCCAAGAAAAATCTGGCCGCAATGATCAGGGAGCAGGTGAAGCAACAGAGGCTTGCCCAGCAGGAAGCGTCCAAAGCCCAGGCAGGACCAGTGGAAGAGGAGCTCATGAAATTAGTGGCAGTTGATGAGAATGGACTTGAGATTCAAGACTCGCCAAGAGTTGATAAAACCTCTAATAATGCTGAGGCTCTGGTAAGTTTTTGAGGACATTTGAGTTTGCATTTTTATTGTGGTTTGCTTGAGCGGTTTTGTAGCCATGCCTCAGTTACAAGAGGCAAGAAATTCATTAGGACTTGGTAGACTCAGGCACATTGGGTCACATTAAAAAAAAACTCCTAACTCCTAAAATATCCTAGACCTGGCAAAGATTATTATTAAGAGATTACATAAAAACACATATGTTTTATTGGAATAAATGTATCATCTTTGCCAATAATTTAAAGGAATAATAGTGTTCTGATTAGCTGTTAAAACAAAAAGTTTGGTTCCAATAAATGAAGTCAACATTAAAAACGATTCCTAAAAATAGGTGGCATTGTCATACTTGTTGATGGACTTGTGTTCAAATTCCAATCAGCACCTTTCTTCCAGCCATCACGTGCTCAGCCTACAGCTTGATTCTTTTATAACCCTCTAAGCCATCAGCAAATATCATACACAGGTTTTCTCCCAATTAACCTTGCTTGTATACTATAAGTATTCTATGGCTCATCTACAATACAGGCACACATGAAATAGTAATAAGAAATCTCTTTAGTCATGTTCATCTTTTGGTTTCAATCCACTGCATGATTGCTGCAACCTGTCCACCTTTGTCATGTCATTTTCAGCATGAGAGAGAACCTTCTGAGCTGGAAATACAAATGGAAATAGAGAGGCTGGCAGTCATGAACTTTGCCTTTGAGCACCTCACAAGCCCCAAGTACCAGATGGCCTCCGTGGATGAGCATGGCGAGAACATTCTTTCCAACATTGAGTCCACTCTGTCTGCCGCAGTCAGTGACGCTGCCGTCCCAACTAAACCTAAGTGAGTTTTAACACTTTAAACCGCCCCTCTTGAAACTCATTAATCTATGAACAAATACTATGGTTCCCCATGGACATTCATGTTTCTTCTGCCAATTCTGCAATCACAACCTAAGCAAAAATCCTATATAAGCCTTTACCTCCAAGTTTTAAATTGTATTTTATTTTTAACCAAATAAGTCAAAACTGATAATTATTTCTTGTTTTTTTAAAGTCTTGGTAAGTTTATCACAATAGTCTAAAAATCACTCAATGCTATTTAAAAATGTACATCATCTAAATAAAATTTTATTTCAACCAATGCCTTTACTTTCATTTATTAAAATTATACTTTAATTTCATATATTTTAATGTTTAGGCTTGTAGGGAAAAAAATAACAATTATCACATACATAACTTTTTTAAAATGTAAATATATTTGCTAATGAAAAAAATTCTTCAATTTAAAAAATATGAGTAAGTTTCTGAAAGTCAGAGAATCAATTATGTATGAAATTTTTCTATGTTCAGAGCATCCTTGCCAGATTACCTGTTGGACTTTGAGTATGTTGTTCTTGGCACGGTGAAGACCCATGTTGTCAGAGTCACAAACACTGGATGGATGCCGGCGAGCTTCAAGCTGGAGCGGCACAACATCCACAACCGCGGATTCCACATCGAGCTCGAGCGTGTCCGCAACCTGCCAGGCGCACCGGACAATGAGACTGTGGACTTTGTCGTCCAGTTTGATCCAAGGGGAGCCAATCTACAGCTTGGGACAGTAGAAATCTTAGTACCTGTTAATGTTAGTAAAACTTTGCAGTCATAATTTTTTCATACCATTTAATACCCAGTATTCTTTGTAGGCAGCCATTCACAAAATTGTGTAGTGTGTTCCATTCCCTCTTTGTTGATCGCCAACTTCCTGACCCTTACAGCAGAACAGATTTCATGCTAGAGCAAGAGCTAAAAATTCTTAATTTTGTATTTAGTTTTGATTTCCAATGCTCCTCTTGCATTTTGTATTCTTGCCTTGATATCTGTTCCAGATCACCCTTCCTTATTAACTATACTTCCTAGACATGTAAAGTTGTCTACTACAATTTAATTAATTTTTTAAATCATGCACACAAATTGTATCATTTAAAAGAATGTATAAATGAGAGGTAAAAGGTAGTTATCTGCATAGTGTTTGTGTCTCCCTTTGGAGCAAAAGGCAACAATAAATGTGTCCTTATCCTGTGAGGTAATTTTTGAACAAAACTTTTCTCTTTGGCAGGTTCTGCACGGCCCAACATTCAATTTGTGCCTACGGGCCAATGTGACCATGCCTGACCTTGAAGTTTCCCACGACGTCCTTGACTTTTCAGATGTGAAATGTGGAGAGTGCAAAGTCATAACCATCCAGCTCCACAACCACCAGATGGTTAAGTGTGAATGGAACTCAATTCCGCCAGATGATTCCAAAAAGGTAATTAGTTTTTTTTTCTCTTGTTTGGTTTTAATGGAACATTGGCCCCCCATTTGCACATGAAACATTTATTATAGCTGCACTAAACATTGTCCATTTTTTTCATAAGGACCGCTGTTTCAAAAAGCTATATACAAAACCATAATCTCACTAATTCTTTTTTTTCCTCTAATAAAATTTCTTAAAATCTTATAAAATTTCCCAGAAAACTTTACAAATAAATGTAGTTTTTATATAAGTAGAAGAGAAGAATTCTTGAAAATTCATTATTTTCTCTTCTCCAATGAGTTTGAAAGAAGTTGTCTTTAAATAAGCAAAAAAAAAACAACAAAACAATAAAAAAAAAGAAAAATAAACAAATGTTTAGTTATAAGAATTTTAGAATCTAAACGAGATTGCTTACATTATAAATGTGTTTTTTAATATATACCTGTGAAAGTCTCTCTTCCAAAATCCAGAAATAGCTTTTAGCCAATCTGTAGAAAAATAGAAAATTTTCTTAATAGTGAAGAATGGAAAAATAAAGCTGGGAATATCTATATTCAGCAAATTTCAGTAAATCCTTGGACATTTGTTAAAATCTCTTTCTGTTTGATATTTAAATTTAGTCCTGTTTTTTTTTCAAATCTCTACATTTCTTTTACTTTTGAAAACAAATCTGGATATTGTTTGCCTATTGTTTGATATTGTTTAAAGATTCATTATGTGAAAAGCATTAGGAGATATTCTTTAATTGATAATTTTGCATGTTGTTGTTTCTGACCGTATCAGATTGACAAACATGTCCCCATGCACCTCCGCCGAAAGATGCGCCAGGAAAAGAAGAAGCCTAATATATTTGAAGTTCTGCCTCCTACTGGTGTACTTATGCCAGGGCAGAGAATTAATGTGCAAGTCAAATTCATGCCGACCGAAGAGGTAAAAACAAAATTTAATAATAAAATTTATATTGGGTATCGATCTTTGTTAGCCATTAAAGAGAGTTCATTGTACAAAGAAAACTTTAAACAATCTACACTTGCAAGAACCAAAATAAAATGTTAATAAATGTTTTACAGAAATTCTTTGAGTCCCGCATCCCAATAAGAATAGCTCAGAGCAGCCAGAGGATTATGTTGCTCTGTCGTGGCCAGGGGCTTGAGCCTAGGCTTGAATTTCATCGCACTGTCGTACAGTTTGGGCCGATTCTGCCACACAGCACTGGAGATGACCAGGAGATCACTGTCCGCAACCCATGCTCTTTCCCAATAGAGTTCTACTCTCTGGAGTTTGACCAAAGCTACTTGGAAGAAGAAAAAGTAAGTTGGCACAAGTTTTATTTTAACCACATATTAAGAAATATCATTTCAGTAAGAGAATTGTAAGGTTCAATAAAACAAGCTCTGTGTACTAAGTACTACACTAGTTAGAAAATGAAACTTAAGCCAATGAAATACTAATATTCTCCCCAAGTAAGGGACAAGGTGTTCTGGTGGCTGCACATTTGGATTGCCATATCAAAGATTCCATGGTGTCCATATGTCTAACCTCTCCATTGGTACCTAACATTAGTTGCATGAAAGAAAAGGCATTTTGCTTGCCTTACAATCTCCTTTTATGCTCTGGCCATGGAAACTTGTGAATGCTGCTTCACTTCCTAGATGGACCAACCTGATCTGACAGGGATACTTGACTTTTACTTGAGATTTTTGTACAACCAAAATTTAACTGAATTTACTTGTTTGTGAGTATAAGGTTATGTAGCAAGTACATTGTTTTATTTTTAACTTAGCTTTGTTGAATAAGTAAAAACCTTTTTAAAATGAGGTCTTTCTAGTTTTTTTTTCTAAAAAAAATTAAGTTTGTTCCTTGTTTGAATTTATTACAGGTGTTACGTTTGATGAAGGGTTATGATGAATACAACACCTTACTTCTGCCTCCTAGAAGTGTTGGCGGTAAACTCCCCCAAGAGCTTTTAGATTACTATGATGGTAGGTTTGGATACACATTTGTCAATTATAAAATATTTGTTTAACATATTTTTCAAACATTTAATAATTAAGTTATTGTCTGGGCGCTTAATATAGAAATGTATTTTTCTTTTTTTTTTAGCTGTGTCAGTGTTTTAAAAGCTGACTCTTGTCAGAAAACTTTTTCACTTTTTTATCTCCAAGAGCGCACTAAGCATGCTAATTTAATAGCATGGATAGAAGCGCTATAGAAATGCCCATTCTTATTCTTATTCTTCTTATGTATGTTTATACGTATTTTGATGGTTTTTATTTTTTACAATTTTAGAACAAGTGAAAAGAGCAGAAGAAGAAGAAAAAGCAGAGCTAGCCAAACAAGAGCTTATAAGAATAGAAAAAGAAATGAAAGAAGCAGCAGGTTAGGATTATTTTATTGTTAGCATTGAGATTTGAAGGCCATGAGCACAAACTACCCAGTATGATTTCTTTGTAGTGTTGATTTGCTCGAAAGTTAGTAACACACAGTGATCCCTATGTTTTAAGTTCTAGACCTCACACCTGAAGGGAAGGCAGCGAGAAACAGAAGAGGCATCGCCCTGAGCAATGTAGATTTTTAATAATTTATGTCCTATTAATATTTTAAACTATGACATGCATAAATATATTTACTGTAAAAAAAAATATTTATTAATTAGTAGCATACCATACCCTCTTAGTTCTGATCGCATGATGTTTCAGGCCTAGTTGTTAATAGATTTTTAGACTCATTTTTTTTCTTTAAGTATTTTGATATAATATATATTGTGATTATATTTATTATCTTTTATTAAAGCTCAGTTTAAGTTGAAATAATGTAGAGTATTCTGTGTTTTTTTTTTCCTTTTTTCTATTGCGAAAACTTTTTAGAGTGAAATATTGCATATAACTTATTGCATATCAAATCCTACATTTGATCAGTGATTAATTGTGATCATTAATATGCCAGGTAAGAAAAAAACAAGTTCATATATTTTGAAATGTTTGTGTCAGATTTTCAAAAATGTTTGTATTTAATCAGAACGTGAAGCCCAACAAGCTGAAAATGAATTAGAAGGTCAGCCTTCTATTGAGGAGCTATCACAAAACCCTCTCCCTGAAGGCTATGTTGCCAGCCATCATCAAGAAGTGACCAGCCCTGCTCCTCAGCCAGAACAGGAAGTGAAAAATGAAGAGGTAGTTGAAGGTAGGTTTCTGTGTTTTGTAAATTATGTTAATATCATTTTTTTTTAAACTTTCTTTCAAGCTTCCTTTTTTTAGCTTTTGTAAAAAATTATTTTATAAATGTTTTGTCAACTGAGAATAATTTCTCCCAGCTGCCTTTAATTTTCCTAACTAATATTAGGTAGACTCAGTGACACCCTCCAAACCCGATTAAAAATCCAAGGGTGTTTACCAAGATTTGAATTTGAGACCTACAGAATGACTCTGCAATGTGCTTCCAGTTAGACCACTGTAGCCCCTAAACAAATTTGTGTGTGTAGCACTTGTATACTTTCCCTGTAAGCAGAGAATCTATGCCAAATATTTGTCCTTTACACAAAAACTAGTGCGCTGGCAGGACTTACATCAATAGATTATGTATAAACTCATAGATACTGCTAATTGTAACTCTGCTCTACTTTTCTTTCTTTCTTTGTGTATCAGAAGCTATCAACCGAGCTTCACCCTCCAATACAGGGGTTGGAGAACTTGAGATAACGCCCGTCTCTGCAGCCATCGCAAGGCACCTGGGCATAGACCTCACACCTGAAGGGAAGGCAGCGAGAAACAGGAGAGGCATCGCCCTGATCATTCATGGGGCACCTTTGTCAGGTGAGTGAATACTCCCGAACACAAAAGAATATTTATTGGCTAGGAAAGGTTTAACAAAGTCTGAATTGTAAAACTTTATACGGAAACATAGTTCATTGAATACATTTGTGGACATCTCTGTATCTATGTTTACTCTTTTGATGTATAACTGTTATTATTCTTTTTTGGTTTTATCTCCCTTCTCAAGTCACTACAAGATGTTTTTCCATAGATTGATTTAAAAAAAAATATAAATGTATTGATTTTTATGATAAAAATGCAAACATTAAGACACAATTATTTCAATTACATGTCTACAAAACCAAAGTCAAAGTGATAGAAGACAAACAAGAAGATTGTATATGTGTAATATTTGCACAATTCTGTCCTCTTTCCTGTGGTACAGAAATGAGGATACTTAAAATAATGAAATGTTTCACCAGTTATTTACAAATGAGCTTAGTTTTATAAAAGTTATAAATTGTGACATTATTTTTTATGGGTGTATGGCATTATATTTTGCAGGCAAGTTTGTTTTCATAGATTGAATTGAGACATTTAATGCAATGCAAACATGGTTTATTAAATTAATCACATACTCTCAATGTTGCCACATTGTATATGGATAAACTTTCCAATAGTATCATACCACCACTTAAAATCATCAATATATATATTTCCTCCAATAATAATTCCAAGCATAATGATACATTGAATTATGGCTTTCTTATTTTGCATCTCACACTGTTGTTTTCTTGATATTCTTCCATCCTAACTTATCTAATCTTGATACCAATCAAGAGCTTACATTGGTTGACCCCTCTAAATATCTAACACAAGTTTATTCCCCTTGTTCCTTTTTTTAATATTCATTATTTCCTCCCTTTGATTAGTATTTTGCTACTCAATACTAATAACAGTTTCGCCTTTTTATTGTAATGTGATTCCTATTTTCAATATATTTGTTTATTATTTTACCAAAATGTGCAACTTTGTGTTGTAGGTAAAACTGCAACTGCTGTAGCTCTGGCCAAGCACTATGAGGCTTCACTGCTGTCTCTGGATGGCATCGTCTGTGATGCCATTGCCAACGGCAACACCCCTGCTGGGCTCAGGGCCAGGGAACTGTGCCTGGAGGCGGCCAGGAGAAAATCTGACGAGCTGAAAGAGACGGATGTGGTGGAGGGAGACAAGAAGATTGGGCTCAGTGTCGAACAGGTGACTGCTCACACTCAGGGTACAGGTAAGACAGATCTGAAACTCTCAAATGATTCAGCTTATCGTAGCGGTTTTCATTTTAGAAAACTGTTCATATAAAAATAAAAGTCACCAAATAGCTCTGTTCATTTTTCATTGAAATAAACTAAGTTAACTCCCTTTTTGCTTGTGTAGCAATTATTTTTTGGCTTATGTTAAGTGGAAAATGGAAAAGTAAACAAAAAAAAAACAGATTTTTTATTTTATAACAAATCCTTATGCCAAAATGTTTTGATGACTACACAGGTGCAGCAGGAACATCACTTGGCTCAGTTCGCAAGACCAGCACGGTCATTGGTGAGTCAAAAATCAAAGAGAAACAGTCCATGGTGAGCAAGAACACAGTGACCTCTTCTGGAGAAGGACAAGCTGTGAGTGCTTTTCAAGTTTAATTTTTCCTTTCTTTCTGCCCTCAAAACAATGTGGTTTTTCACAGTAGTTCCCTGTTAAACTTTATTCAAAATCTATTGGTCCAAAGAAATGCTATGCAGAGTTAGTTATGGCTTAATTGAATAGTGTAGTCAACACAATTATTATTAGATTTCATTTTCTTGACTATAGGTATGGCACCCAGTTTAGAAGTGACATCGTGAACCCAATTAGTCTTATTTCCTGAGGGCCTATTCCCCTTGATGATGAGGATTATCAGATGCTAAAAAAATGAATATCATGACAAAAAGCCATAGCCTAACAAGAAAATAACACACAATACAAATAGACCCAAAATATCAAGACAAATTACCTTTTTTGAAAGCTGACTTATTCTCATGAGAGTGTGCAAAGAAGGACTACAATAACTGAAATAAAATGTGATTTTAAAAAATACCTTTTGATTAACATTTACTTAAGTCATTAAAAAAAAATTCTATTGCAGCAACAATCCAACAGTCCCCTCCCAATGACCGGTCCTGTAGCCCGTAGACTTAGCATCAGCGCCAGCATTGCAGGAGAAGAAGGTCTCATGTCCTGCATCTTGCCTGATGATCTTCTTATGGATATCATTGCAGACAGACTGCAGGTGAGAGAACTTTACTTGGCATTTTTTTCATTGAGCATTTTATAACAGTAAGTTTTAGGTTTGAGGCCCTAAAAGATTCTATTTTATTTTTATATAAGCAATGCCATTTGATGTATATGGAGACCAGTCCCATATATTTATAATATGATCTTTTTCAACTGTCTTTTCTACCTGAAAGTTCTGGGTTCAAATCCTGGTGCAGGCTAGAATTTTTTCCCGGGACAAAAGGGTGCCCCTGAGTCTACCCATGTCTGATGGGTATCTGGCATTAGCTGGGGTAAAGTAAAGGCGGCTGGGCATTGTGCTGGCCACACATCCCCTAGTATGCCATGGCCAAAGAAACTGGTGAACACTGCTTCGCCGCCCTATGATCAATTTGGTCCGAAGGGTACTTTACGTTTTCCTTTATTTATAAAACTTAAAGGCATATTTTTTTCCATTGTTTACACTAAAAAAAAAACTTTGTATTTGTGGGATTTTTTTGTTTAGTGTTTCAAATTACTAATTTATTTAACAATGATATAGGGAGATATGTTGTATAATTTTATAAAGTCTGAAAGAAGTGATTATCAAAATCACTCTTGTTCTATCATTCTAACCTAAAAACTACTAAATTTCTTGCACCCATCTGAGGACATATGCTGTACAATTTTATTATGTCTGAATGTAGTCATGTTGTATCATTCTAACCTAGGAACTACTAAATTTCTTGCCCCCAGCTGAATGATTGCCACCGAGGTGTGGTCTTTGACGGACTGGAGACGCTATTCTCCCAGAACTACTTCACGGCGGCCAACGCCATCCTGAAAGCTCTCAACAACAGGAGGTTCATCTACTTTGTCACCCTCAAGATGGATTACAACGTCCTCAAGGAGCAGGAGAAGAAAGTCCAGGAAGAGATGGGTAAGTTAGCAGATAAAATCAACTCTTGTTTCAGTGAGCGTAAAAATAACTGTGGTCAGTAAACAGATAAAAATAGCTCAGTGGTCAGGAAACATAAGATAACTCACTGGTCAGTTTCTGTGGCCATGACATTCAAGGGGGTTTGTGTGGCCAGTAACAAAACAAGCTCCTTTTCTACTTTTCCCTCTCCTAAGTTAAGGTACCCTACAGAGTTTGGATAGACTCCAGAGACACAGGTGAAAATCCTAGAGTTTTTGCCTGCCTTTGGAACCAGAGGCATTTAGTCTGGCATTCCAAACACACTGCTACTAGACCACCAAAGTCCAGTATCATTATTATTAAGTTAACAAGGGGCCTGGAGGCTGGCGCACTGAATGCCCTGGGTTGAAATCCTATTGAAGGCTGGGATTTGTTCCAGGTCTGGAGGGTATCCCTGAGTCTATTCAGCTCTGATAGGTACCTAACATTATTTGAGGCAAAATAAAGTCAGCTGGACATTGTGCTGGCCACACAATCACCTTCTATGTCATGGCCACAGAAACTGGTAAATTACATTACTACTATTAACAAATTTTTTTTGTTTAAAATTTTTTTTTTAATGCCAATGATGCCAATTCAGTATGAATAATCTCAGGTTTCATCATATAACAAATAAATGTATTAAGTAAAATGATGCAAAAATCGTTAAAATTTGATATATTTTTTGTCAACAATCAGCCGAAGAAAAGAAAAAACAGGATGAAGCAGAAATTGTTTGGCTGGAGGAGATGGATGAAGATGAGTATGAAGCACTTCCTAAGGAAATTAGGACAAAAATCGACCAAAAGAGACTTATTCTGAAGAAGGAAAGGATTAAAAGGTTTGTCATTGGTTGCACATGATTTAATCAATATCATCATCATCATTGCCCGTCAACCCAGCTGGAGTATGGGCCGCCAACTACAAATCTGTCCTGAGCCATTCTTTCTAGTTGGTTCCAGTTGTTGTAACCTATCTTTGCTGGGTCTTCCTCAAGATCACATTGCCAGGTATTTCTTGGGCAGTCTATTGTCCACTTGCCTTTGGGGTTGCACTTCAGTGCCTGCCTGGTGACATTGACTGGCGGTTTGCATAAGTTTTGCCCTATCCAAACCCACCTCCACTTTCTGATGTATTCTTCAATAGGAAGTTGGTAGATTATTTGCCAAAGGTCGGTGTTGCTTATGGTGTCAGGCCAGTGGGAACCGGAAAAATCTTTCTGAGGCAGCAAAGTTCTGGACTTTGCAGGCTGCAATCAATGTGTCTACCATTTAAATTGTGTTCAACAGAATATTTTCTGATTTTGGTGTTTGATTTTTCAAAATTTTTTTTATTAGGGAACAAAAAGAAAAAGCCGAGAGAGAGAGACAAGAAAGAGAAGCACGGGAAGAAGAGGAGAAAAAAAGAGAAGAGGAAATGTAAGTTTTAATTAGAGATATTGTGAAAATTAATTAAGTTTGGATACAAATTCATAATCTCTTTTCCCAAAAATATTTTATAGCATCTTACATGTAATCGGCTGGCGTACGTAAGGTCCTGCAGGCTATGATTTTTTCCCGGGTCTGGAGGGTGTACTTGAGACTACCCAGCTCTGATGGGTACTTGACCTAAGTTGGGGTAAAGTGAAGGCGGCTGTGCATAGTGCTGGCCACACAATCACCTAGTATGCCATGGCCACAGAAACTGGTGAACGCTGCGTCACCGGACCTATAGATCAATTTGTCCAACGGGTACTTTACTTTACTTACATGTAATCAAAACAATTTTAAAACATTAATTCTTCAAAGGTCGGAAACATACAGAGGAAACAATTCACAAATAATGCAGTGTGGTATAATTTATGTCAACACTCTATTGATTAAATGTCATGAGACTGTTGAAGATATTTTTTTTCCTGATTTTGCTTCATTAAAAAAAAATGTGCACATTTTTTGTCCATTATATATTTTAATCTTATCTGGCAGCTACTTCTATACGGTCTTTTATTTTAGGGTAGACTTATAGACTTTTTCCTGGTTCTTTTTACGAAATACAAATGTATTTAAAAATACTTTGAATTTAAGAATTCATTCACTAGATAACTAAACAAAATTGTGTCCATACCTACCAATGGAAATCTAAATGTCATATGCTGGACTTGAACAGGGAATTTACTAAAAGCTGGGGATCAGTCATTCCTTATAGCGCTGAGAGTTCTCTCCCCAGACAATGGCTCAAGGCACAAGTATGAAATGGTGAAAAAATGCTGAGACACTATTTACAATACTTTCAATGTTGTTCTTTCTCTTTTTTTTTTGCAGGAAAAATCGCAAGAAAGGCAAGGCACAGCAAGGGAAGAAGGTGCCCAAGTCTCCAGCAATACCGGTGAAGCCGCCTACTGTGAATAAATCTCATGTGAACGCAGAGATTGACAAAGGCCTGGACAGGCCAGAATCTCACGCCACAGAGAAATCAGACCAGGCTGAAGATCCCAAGTATGATTTTGTTTTTAACAAACTACTGGCCTTACAAGCTCTGGCAAGTTGTAGCCAACTGATTAATCCTGCTTTTCCTAGCCCAACAAACCAAACGGGGGTGCATTTCTATTACTTTCCATTTATATTAAATCACCTAAAATCCATTATGTGTTTCTTCATTTTTTCTTCTCTTTATATATATTCAACGTCAAAGTAAACAAAAAAAAATAATAAAATATATTGTCTGACCAATTTGATCCATAAAAGCATATGAAATAGTATAAACAGGTTTCCATGGCCACAACATACTATGGGATTGATAGGTCGGAACATTTCCCAGCTGCTTTTACTTTGCCCCAACTAATGTCAATACTCATCAATGTAGGGACAACCTTCAGACCAGGAAAAATATTCTAGCCTTCATTAGAGTTTGAACTCGGTACCTTCTGTGTGCCAGTTGAGTGTGCTGTTGCTGGACCACTGTGCCTAATATTTAACTTCAAGCAGCAATGTTATAATTTAAAAGTCTATGTTAAGTATGAATCTACATTTACTTAGATAGAAAGTTTTTTTTTCACTATGAATGCACATTTACCAAGCTTATATTTATAGAAGAAAATTTTTAAGGGGACACATAAAGCTGTGGTGTGACAAATTGGCCATTTTTAGGGGTTTTGGGTTTAGCGCCATTAAAACTGCCAGGAGTTTTCTTCTCTTGGGTCTGGGTGATGTCCTTGAGTCCACCCATCTCTGAAGAGTGTCTGACAGTTGGGAAAAGGAAAAGCCAACATGGTTACATAATCCCTTTTAATGCATGGGCATCACTAACACAAGGAATCAGCCTAATCTAAAAGTGAATCCTTTCAGCTTATTAATTGACTGTTTTTCCCTCACTTTGTAGGAAAAAAAAGAAGGGGAAGAAAGAGGCTGTTGAGTCATTGGATGATGGGAAGGATGCTGTCAAGGAAGCCGACCTGAAACTGATGAGCAGGTAACCAGTTCTAAGTTGAATTCAAATTCGCTGTAGTGTAAGATTACCTCCCTTTGCAAGCTGACATCTTAGTTACTATCTTGTTATCCTGTGATGACATTAAAATTATAACTTAATTTCTTATCCTGTGTTACACATTCATGTGTTAGCTTAGCAGAACCACATGTCTGTGTACAATAAAAAAAATTATTCAGTTCCAAGGACCATAATTAAACTTTTATGCCAAAAAATATTATTTACTTTTAAAGAAACACAAAATCTGTTTATCTCTGGACTTGTAAAATGTGTAAATTGAAAAGGAAAGTTATTTTTTTTTTAAATGTTTAGATTAACTAATAAAATTAAATTCAAACAAAGAAATATAAAATAATTTTATGATATTATATGATTTTGTTTAGATTCCGTACATTTGAAACTCATCAAAAGGACATACAGGATTTATTGGAATTCTGGGATAGAACCACCCTCCAGCCCAGACGTCCCCCCTCTCCTTCAGAAAAGTCAGAGGATGATCATAAAGAGTTTTCTGCATCTGGCAAAAAGATCAAATCCAAAGGTAAATAACTGTGCATGAAAAATCAACAATTCCTCTTCATTCATATCTGTTTTGAAATAACTGAGTGCATTACAACTGTTCGATTGCAGATTTCAGGAGAATGGATTAGCTACTTTGTTATATATATAAAGTATTCATCCATTATCAAAACATTGACATTATTTTCCTATTAATTCCATTCTTGTGTGCCATTAACTTCTTGCTCAATATCATTCAAGTTTGTTGAATGACTTAAAACTTCAAGCACTGATTCCTAAGTAATTAGAAAAATTTCTAGTGGTTTGCAGCTATATAAGAGCTCTCCAAAAAGGTGGACCCATTTAGAATGTGCCACCTTTAGTCCAGAGCTTGTTTCATACTGAATGTTCGTGGGGCATGTTTCATATAGTTCTCCTTGCTGACTATAGAACTAATGTTAAAGCTAATAAAAAAAATGTTTGTTTGAAAGCTGCAATGCCCTGTTTAGATCTTTTTTGCAGGGCTATGATGGGCATAAGAAATCATTTTTGTAAAGTAAAGATGCGATATGGTATTGTTATTGCCACACAATACCCTTGATCGCCACAGCTATAACACCTGGGTAACGGCTGAAAAACAACTGCTCTGCTTTGATAGCTCAGAAAACTATTTTAAAAAAATAATTTTTACTGAAGACATTGGCACGAAATGATGTGAATAATCACCTTTAATTAATCTCTAATCATAAGGATCTCTTCAAATGGAAGACACTGAATTATCTCGTACGTTTTAAATTTGAACCATCTTCATGTTCTGTTTCAAGCTTTACTTCAGTTTAAACTAAAATGTTCTTAAAAAAGATTTACCTTGAATGAACACTACTTTGTGAATTTTATTATATTCTTGTGTTATTAGTGTTTATATTATTAATAAAATGTTGTTTTTTTAAAGTCAAGCATTTACTTGTTTTGTTGAAATGCAGTTTCTTTATTTAGTTCTTGTTGGAAATTTTGCACATTTTTTTTTTACAAATTCCTTGGCGATTTAGAAATAATTTAAATAATTATTTTTTAATTGAATGTAGGAAAATTTACTCAGAACAATAAAAGAATCATTGTCCTCTCTTTGTTGAAAAAATGTCAATACAAAATTGTTAAACTATTTACAATGAAGTTTGTATGATAAATAGTTAGAAATAATTATTTCCTTTTTTTTCTTGCATTTATAAAACTCAAAATCTTTCTATTTAATTTGTATATTCATGGAAGCAAAACAAAGCTTTAATGATTTATAAAAAAAAAAATATCAAACTATTAAGTTTCAATACCTTTTGGCTGGGCTCTGAAGGGCATCAGTTAGCCTTTGGTCAAAGTTAAAGTGTGACCTGGTATTGCTTGTGCTTATCATAGAATGCATGGATAATTCTGTGTTGACAGACCAATCTAAATTAATTTTTCACTAAGGCTGTTTTTAGTATTAATGTCTAGAAAAGTTAAGATTTATTATGTAACTAGCTAAACTGAAAAAAAAAAAAACCTATACATTAAAATTTGTTAAATAAAGCCCAGAGTTGAAAAGTCTAAATTTATTTAGAAAAAACAACATATTTTTAGAATATGTTTGATTCAATTTTCTGCAGAAAAATCAGAAAAAGAGAAAAAAGAACAGGAAAGACTTCGTCTTGAAAAAGAGCTGGCGGAGAAAGCTGCAAAAGAGGTTTGCTAAAAGAATAGACTGTGCATAGATTGTCAGTCAATAATTTTTAAGCTTAATCAATAAATAATATTTGTGTAATTCTTTTCTCTGCATATTATAACTAATACGTTAGTTTACTTTTCTTCAATTTATAGTAATTTATACCTGCATGCCCAGAATACTGCTTAAATAGCCGTTAAATGTTATGTTTAAAAAATAATTAAAACTTAAACTTTACTGAGCACAAGTTTTAATTAAACTCATTTTATTTTGGTTGAAAAATTACACACATTTAAAATTGTATTTAAATAGCGTAGGTCAAAGCTTTAAAGACTAGCATACTTGAATTTCATCCCTGCTTGGAAATTCTCATTCCATATTGCATGACGGCCAAGTTTGTTCTGTCTATTAACTTGACCCTTTGGTTCGCAGGCTGCCCAAGCCGAGGCAGAAGAAAAAGAAGACAGTGAAGAGAAGAAAGAAGAGTTTGGCATCCCCAACATCATCATAGACTGTGCCGAGAAGAAAATTGTTACAGTACTAAAAGTTATAGAAGTTATTCCTTCTGTACAAGAAGTAAGTTCCAACAGTAAAAAAATAAATAAATACATTATTTGTTTGCTGCTGTTCTTACTAATGTTAATTGCTTCACAAGTTCCAATGATAATATAATTTATTAGGTTAAAAAGAACTACACTGTTTTCTGCTGAGATTAATCTCCATTTATGAATTGCTTTATTTATGTGTTGCAAAATATTCTCAACTATTAAAGCCTAAATAAAATAATAAATGATGAAGGCAGAACAACTTAGCACATGGTTTATTTTTAAAAGCTTTTAAGGGTACTCTTTGAATCTTATGGTGGGTAGATTGACTGTAAACAATATCCAAAAGGATGTTGTCTTCCATTTTGTGGGCTAAAATTTAGGTTTTCTTGAGAAATCACACACCTTAAGAATGACTACCATTTTACCTTTGTAATAGGCAACTCTGACCTAATTAATAGTCTTAAACATAGGCAACTCTCTCAGTCATTACATATCAGGTTTTGAATCACAATGTCACCTGTTGTGCACGTAGTATCATTTGGCCAAAGACCAATTAAGGCCAAAAGTTTTCCTATAAGAGGATGATTCCCTTAGATTGCATTCAGTTTTGAAATTTTCTCCAACTATTTTGAATTGAATTTAACTTGTGATCCAGACAGCATCAATAATAGTTTATTGCTTTTTTTTTGCCTACTAAAACCTTTTTTTTCTTACTATATGTTTTGAGTATACTTACATTTGTGGGTGTGTGTTTCTTGTAAGCTAATTATGTCTGTAGATTTGCCAGTAACCTAGGGATTAAGATATGGACTAACTTTAGGAATCCCATGCAGAATAACATATGCTTTGGGCTCATGTGGTTTGACTAAAACTATTGCTTGTGGGCTCATGTGTGACTAAAACTTAGGTCAGGAGGAAAGCTGATAACTAAATTTGTTTCATGTGGCCAGTAAAGCAGCATTCTCTGGTCCCCTGGTATGCTACGGCCTGTATTTGCTGCTTCATTAGCCAATGGACCAACAGGGTCTAAAGAGGTGTTTTTGAATCACTTAGTGCATTTGATTAGAGACAGACTCAGGCTTATAATTTCAATCATCTTAACTTTAATAATCATTGTGCCCTCTAAATCTTATTGTTCTATACTTAAGATGTATCTTTAACAGTCTCAACATTCAAAATGCCAAAATGACTAAAGTCCTGTTTTACGTCTAATTTCTTAATATTCCTTGGCCATTTAGTCTACACTGTCACTATCAGCAACAGGGTTTCCCAAAATGAAAAGTGCCAGCCTGCCCGGCAAAAGCTACAGGTCCATGTCTAGGGCCAGCCTGGCGTCCACCGAGTTCAAGAGGGGGCTTTTTTTTAGCTCCAACTACATGTCACTGATCTCTAGATCAGGGCCCAAGAAAGTTTCCTTGGACAAGTGCAGCCACGCCACTTCACGCTTCAACTTCCTGCACACCCTGGAAAGTAAGAACAACAACAACTCGGTGGTGGAGAGTCAGAGAACTCACAGGAATGAATTTCTTGAGTCTGTTCTGACTCACTTGAACAACGTAGGCCCCTAAGTTCACAAGTTGACACTTGATTTGAGACTGTTCATTGTGTATCGCAATTTAAAATTCTTTTAGTCTTCAGATAGTTCTTGATTTTTTTGCAATTGAATATTTCTTTATTTTGTCTCTTTTTAATTGAAAAAGAAAAAGAAAAACATTTTTTTTAAGGTTACTGTTCCCGTGTCTTGCATCCTATGCTTTTTCTTTTTTCAAATGTTTGCATTGGTGTTAACTTTTATACATTTTCATTGGTTTTAAGTTTTTTAAAAATTCTACACTCTAAAAAATTAGACTCTACCCTTATTAATAGTTAATTTAAAATTGAAAGTAAAATACTTTTTTTTTGTTGAATAATTGAATTAAACCTTTTTATTTTATTAATTTATCTTGTAAGCTACTGACGTTCTTCTTAAGAAGATAATTATTACCCTGAAACATTTTAGTCTTGTTGTTTTTTATGAAAGTTTAAAACAAGGATAAGTTGTTGGTTTTTATGACTAGTTTTGGTAACCCCAATGCCTCCAAAGAAGTAAGAGAATTGGTATGAACTTGTCTTTGCATAAGAAATAAGAAAAGTAATCAAATCTTTGGCAGAATTAAAATAGACTTTAAATATCAAATGTTGATCTTAAATAAAGCAAAACAAAAAAGAACAAGGTATAATCTTTTTAACAGGGCTGTGGTGATATGGTGAAACGAGTAGAAAATGTGGCCTATGATCTCTTGCTTTTGGAATCAGGGAAATTACCAAACAGACAGGAAGTGAGTTACAACAGTAAAGAAAAAAATGTTTAAGTTATAATACATTCATAAACTAATTCTAGATAAAATAAGTTATAGTTTAATTATTTTGTTTTGGAGAGATTTATCTTTGAAACTTCTTCTTCTTTCTCGTCCTCGAGGAACAGGCCCGATCATTGACGTCTGTGGTCCTTCCTTTGAAACATAATATTAACAAAATATTTTTTTCATGTTGCTGCTCAACATACTAACAGCAAATCAGATTTCTTTTCTTAACTTTCTTTATAAATATGTTTGTGTTTAAAATTCAACCTTGCTTAAAATTAATGCTTTTTTTTTTATCTGCTAATGTAAACAAAGAAAAAAAATGTAAGTTAAAAAAAAAAGTTTCTGACTTTATCAAATTTTAAGTTTAAAAAATTAAATCTAAAAAGAATGTGAAAAAAAAATTGAAAAAAGTTAATGTCCCCTTACAGTATAGGCTACTTGTTTGACTTAGTGTTGGATAGACAGAATTTACCAGAAAAGATTGTTTTCATTGAACTTAGAAGTCTTAGATCTTTGGATAGATCAATGGATAATGGGTCCTCTGAATCATTTATAAATGTATATAATATAAGTTTAATTATAATCTCAAGCAATCAACTTGTTTATTTATTTGTCAAACATAAAATAAGACACATTATAGGGAGAGAAAAACTTCATTACAAAAAAATGTATTTTCTTTTGTAGGTATTGGATGGGCTAGGACTGGGGTCGCAGGGGCCACCCATACCACCACCGGCAGAGTTTGCAGTAGTCCCTTACCCAGTGCAACGCAAGCCACCACCCATGCCAGAAGTGGGTGGGAAGTACACATTCATGTCTTCCTCCCCAGATGACCCGTAAGTTGCCATTTTCAACATCTTTTTTAGTCTGCCTAAAGTTGGCACTGACTAGGAAACATTACTTTATTGTAGCTCATTATCATTGTTAGTCTGCCTAAAGTTGGCACTGACTAGGAAACATTACTTTATTGTAGCTCATTATCATTGTTAGTCTGCCTAAAGTTGGCACTGACTAGGAAACATTACTTTATTGTAGCTCATTATCATTGTTAGTCTGCCTAAAGTTGGCACTGACTAGGAAACATTACTTTATTGTAGCTCATTATCATTGTTAGTCTGCCTAAAGTTGGCACTGACTAGGAAACATTACTTTATTGTAAAGTTAGCACTGACTAGGAAACATTACTTTATTGTAAAGTTAGCACTGACTAGGAAACATTACTTTATTGTAAAGTTAGCACTGACTAGGAAACATTACTTTATTGTAAAGTTAGCACTGACTAGGAAACATTACTTTATTGTAAAGTTAGCACTGACTAGGAAACATTACTTTATTGTAAAGTTAGCACTGACTAGGAAACATTACTTTATTGTAAAGTTAGCACTGACTAGGAAACATTACTTTATTGTAGCTCATTATCATTGTTAGTCTGCCTAAAGTTGACACTGACTAGGAAACATTACTTTATTGTAAAGTTAGCACTGACTAGGAAACATTACTTTATTGTAAAGTTAGCACTGACTAGGAAACATTACTTTATTGTAGCTCATTATCATTGTTAGTCTGCCTAAAGTTAGCACTGACTAGGAAACATTACTTTATTGTAAAGTTAGCACTGACTAGGAAACATTACTTTATTGTAAAGTTAGCACTGACTAGGAAACATTACTTTATTGTAAAGTTAGCACTGACTAGGAAACATTACTTTATTGTAGCTCATTATCATTGTTAGTCTGCCTAAAGTTGGCACTGACTAGGAAACATTACTTTATTGTAGCTCATTATCATTGTTAGTCTGCCTAAAGTTAGCACTGACTAGGAAACATTACTTTATTGTAAAGTTAGCACTGACTAGGAAACATTACTTTATTGTAAAGTTAGCACTGACTAGGAAACATTACTTTATTGTAAAGTTAGCACTGACTAGGAAACATTACTTTATTGTAAAGTTAGCACTGACTAGGAAACATTACTTTATTGTAAAGTTAGCACTGACTAGGAAACATTACTTTATTGTAAAGTTAGCACTGACTAGGAAACATTACTTTATTGTAAAGTTAGCACTGACTAGGAAACATTACTTTATTGTAAAGTTAGCACTGACTAGGAAACATTACTTTATTGTAAAGTTAGCACTGACTAGGAAACATTACTTTATTGTAGCTCATTATCATTGTTAGTCTGCCTAAAGTTAGCACTGACTAGGAAACATTACTTTATTGCAGCTCATTATCATTAAATTTAAAATAGTTTTAAATTATTTGTAATTTTAAGTACACTTTTCAGAATTTTTTATTTTTTTTTACTTTTCATGTAGAGACTATTAGGTCTATATTGTATTTTTGCACATTAATATTTAAAATATTATTTGAAATGTTTAATCTAAATATATAAAAACTAGTCACAGATAAAAATTAAAGGAAATTTGAGTGGATTTTTGTCCATGTTGACAATTGTGAAATGAATGAGTGATTGAATGCTATCGTGCCTTTTGTCCAGTAATATTGGTGTAGAAGAGAAAGTGAAAGAGCCTGAAATAGAGGAATTGACTACAGCAACACCTGAGAAGTACAAAGACGAGCAACTGAAAGCTAAGACCCCAAAGCCTGTGGAAAAGGGGAGGATAAGCGTTGACAGAAAGCGCAGTGGCGAGAAAAAAAGAGTCTCCAGGAGAAACTCAGCTGTACAGATACTCTCACCGTCTGACATGACCAATATGTTGTCAGATGCTGAAGGGAGGTCAGTACACTTTGCACTATTGAGTTAATCCTACTTGTTGATATATAAACATAAAAAAGTAATTCCACCCAAGAGTGATGTGTATTTGCTGTTGGTACTTGTAGAATTAAATTATTATTAATGGTAAGTGTAAATTGCAGTGGTGTATAATACAAGAGTTTTTATTTTTTGTTATTTATTTTTTTGGCAATGCTACACTTGCACCATAAAAATCTAACAGGTAACATGCATTCTGTAAAACTAACAAATACTAGACTCTATGAATTATTTTTTTTAATGCTAATCTAAGGGAACTTTAATCATGCTCAATCAAAGTTCATAAATTTAATTTGCGCAGTTGTATGTTTGGAATGTGGGGTTGGCCAATTTAAGATTTTAAATAGCACTTCTATAATTTGACTTTTTCTTTCCTCTCTACAAGTGCAAAATAAATTGCAGTGTTAAGTCTGTATTAACATTTGTAAAATATATTAAGCAGCTAAGACTTTTCAACACCAACAGATAGAATTTTTTTTTCTATTTTATAAAGAGATAAATATATATTTATTATACTATTCACAATTTTGTTGTGTGTGTGGGGGTGATGTTTGAAACAAAAATGGCATCGGTTGTATTCTCTCCCTTTTTTCAGATTTGGCTAAATTTATAAAATGTGTATATGTGTTTTTTTAGAAAGACAATTAAAACAAGGACCTTAAACAAAAAAATGTAAACAGTTTCTTTTAAGTTTACAAGTCAGTCATAAAATATTGACTTGTATAAGGGGCAAGGGTGTTAACTCTCAGCAGCAATACGGCCATTGAGGCTTTTAAACCAGAAGATCTATAGCTATGGTGAAGTTATATCTTGAAATAAAACTATATTTGTTACTTAATTAAAACTATTTGTAGGTCAGTTATTTATTAATTGTCATGTTATAAGTAATTGTTCAATTTTTGAAAAAAAAAGTTGGACACTTTTTTCCCCCATATTTTTATCTTCTGCATGTTAATACAGATATCCCAGCATGCCTTCCCTTAACCACTGAACTTGTTAAATTCTACCTACAGGAAATTGGTTAAACAATATGATATTAGTGTTGTTGTTTTTTTCTTTTATGATAATTTGCCTTTCTGGGACATTTAAAAAATATCTTATCTTACATATTACAAAACATGCACTCTAAGGCATTTAAAATAATACTTATTATTAAAACATCAAAAATAAATTTACATCGCAAATATTGTAATTTCAACATGGGAATCACATTGGCACAGTTCTGGGTTCGAATCCTGGTGGACGCTAGGATTTTTTCCCCTGGACTTGAGGGCATCCATGAGTCTACCCAGCTCCGATGGGTACCTAACATTAGTTGGGGTAAAGTAAAGGTGGCTGGGCATTGTGCTCACCACACATCCCCTAGTATGCTGTGGCCACAGAAACTGGTGAACGCTGCTTCGCCAGCCTTGTGATCAGTTTGGTTTGAATGGTACGTTACTTAGTCACATTAGCATTGCTTACAAAAGATTTTCCCATTATATGTCGAAGATGTATACACATATATTAGAACTTTCAAACCTATTTTAGTAGGCCCAGTACAAGAAACACATCAAGAGCCAGGTATGAACTCCAATATAAACCAAAGCTAGTAGTTCTGGCCAATTAAGATGTTAAAAGCATACACTTTACCTATGACATTTTTTTTTCTATTTCTAAGAGATATTTATAGTGATTGGTCAGTAATTAGCAGTATTCTTTTTAGTCTCTTTTTTCCAGATGCTAGTGCTTACTTTCTCTTGCATAATAACAAACTGATAAACATCTGTTTTAATTTTTCCTCAATTTCCCTTAAACTTCTCTTTATACAGATGTTGAAAATCTTACTTTATAACTACCTATTGTACACAATACAATTTACTATAAATAACTTTTTTTTATTTGTCTAAATATAAATGTTAGAGAAAAAAAAATTGGTGTGTATACTTAATGACTTTATCATTATTAGCTGAAGAAGAAAATGGCTGACCTGTAATTCTTTATGTGAAATTAATAGATTTCATAGAATATGTTTATATTGTCCTTTACATTTTATCCTATCCCTTAACTTTGTTACTTATTCAAATATGCTGTTACTAAAGGTGCCAAAAGTATTCATTTTAAAATATGAGTTTAATTGCTTAGTGTTGTGTTAATAAATTAAATGGGCATACATTATGAAAAAAAATCTGAAACAAAAAAAATCTAATGTAAAAATATCAAAGCCTCAATTTCCTAGTATTGAAAAGAATCTTGAGTAAAAAAAAAACTATGTCATTCACCTACAGCTCTTGATTGGCATTTTTAAACTTTGTTTTCTGCCTTTATCTGACACTTTCATTTATTGAATTCTTTTTATCTCTTCCCGTACCGACCTACTTCTATCTATGCTGCCTTCAGTTCCGCTATATACGCGCCTGGGACTGTAAGGGTTAATAAATAATCTCAGATTTTTTTTTAGTTAGCTTGAAAAGAAAACAATCTAAAACTAATTCTTTTTTCTTTCTACTATTGTAAAAAAACAAAAACAAAATCTGCCCAGGATTTAAAAAAAAAAAAGTCATAGTGATTAATTGTTATTTGGATTTAGGTAAGATTTGTCAAAAGTAGGCCTATACATTACAAATTTAAAATTTTTAAAGGAAATAGTAGGCTATTCTTTGTAGGCTCAATTTATCTATAAACATTGTCAGTACACTAGATTTGCACAAACTTGATTCATTTTAAAAATATTAGTGAACAGTGTACGTTAATTTAGTAAATGATATGCAGTGTAAAATTTTCATAATTGTACTAGACTACGGTATATAATATTCTATGCAAGTTAAAGGAGAAATTAGTGAATATTTTTGTATACATTTTCTGTATTTAACTGTTTGGTTAACATAAAAGTTTTCAGTGCAATATAGAGTGCTGACAAGGAGTTAGAGCCCTTGGGTATTTTCCTCTATATATTTTTTTACTAACTATTCTTTTATATAGTGACTTTAAAATGTATTTTTTATATCTCTATGTTATACTCTTTCTCTCTTTCATAGCATTCTTACACTGTTTATCTATACATATTTTCAATCAGTTTTTTTCTCAGTTAGAAGTTTATTATGATTCAACTACAGAAATTATACCATCATTCCCAGCTTCAGCCAAACATAATATATATTTAATATATATACATTTATATATGAATATAAGAAATCAACAAATTTACATAAAAAATAATGTTATTTCTGAGCTACAGGGAAACAGAACTAGAAAGTTAAATTTGTTTTTACTTTTAGTTTCATATGTAGACAAAATATGGAGCATGGTGGCCAAGCAGCAGCGCGTTCGACTGGCGTACCGAAGGTCCTGGGTTCAAATCCTGGTGAAGGCTAGGATTTCTTTCCTGGATTCAAGGGTGTCCCAGAATTTATCAGCTCTGATGGGTACCTGACTTTACTTGGGGTAAAGTAAAGGCGGCTGGGCATTGTGCTGTTCTCACAATCCCCTTTAATGTCATGGCCACTGAAACCGGTGAACGCCGTATGATCAATTTGGTCTGAAGGGCACTTTTTTATCGAGACGAAATGGTTCCCCCCTCCCCCGTTTCTAGAGTTTATCATTAGATCAGTTTTTATATTTAGAAAATATTTATACCATCAGCAGTCACCAGGGCATCCCAGTGTCCGCAGTGGAAGAGAAGATACCACCTAAGCCGTAAGTTTTGTTGCTTTTAAGATTTATTAATCCACCTCCAGCCAATGCCACTCCCCCCACTTATGAGTTTGCGTTACTTCCTGTGTGCTTAACCCAGTTTAAATAATGCAATCACCTTTTATTACCAGCTTCAGCCTAACTAACAGTATTTTTCTTCAACTATATATATATATATATATATATATATAATATATAATACTACAGACTCTTATGAAAAGATTTTTTTTAATGCAAGTTTGAACTGATTGTTCTCGTAAAGGAAAATATTTTACATATAAAAATGTATTTGCCTTGGTCAATTAGTATGAAGTGGTTCAGTAGTGAAGTATACTTTACTAGATTCCTTTCATCTGTAGTTATCCCAAACTGGGTGATTGTGCTCAGAGTACACTGTCCAGCCCTTATCTCCCCCCTATCACATAGCTCAAGACTGAGTTAAGAGAAGCATAACAGTGTATTGGCTACACAGTCCTGTCAGTAAAAGATGCATGCTTCCTCTACTGACTGGCACTAACCTAATAGTAATAGACCAAAATGTCTCAATCTGTACTTATTATTTAACCATCCAATGTTTTATTATATAATTATGTGCAGTACAATGTAGCAGGTGTCTGTAATGATGTTGTTTTTTTCTCTTTCAGATTAACTATATTTAGATGGATAATCCCAGCTGGAGGAGATACTGTTTTAAGGTTGCGTTTCCTCTCCAATGACTTGGGTCAGTTTGACCAGACTCTAAACTTTGAGATAGTTGGCACTAGGCGAAGATATCAGCTGTTCTGTCGAGGTGTTTGTGCTTTCCCAACAATCAGCAAAGAGCCCAGGTAAATAATCTTATGCATAGAAGGAGCGTCTGTAACATATCAGATATTATAAAGACACAAGTGAAAGCAAAATACTTTTGGAATACTTGTTTTGATATTTTATACTGTTTTTATATCGATAATAGGAAGCTTATTCAAAATAGGGCTTCCGAAACTAAAAATGTAAGAAATAATAATCTTGTGAACTAAAAAGAAACACGAATGCACCATGTTGTTTCAATGGAGTGGGTACAATCCAATGGTATTGATTAGGAGATTCTGATTCAGCTCAATTTCTCTTCAACAGAATTGTATTTCCAGGCCGCAAGAAAAATTATCGTGTGGATGAAATTGTGCACAAAAAGTACATACTGAAGACAGAAGCGTTTGAATTTGGCCCTCTCCTTGTTGGCAAGTCCAGAGACAAGTAAGTGAAGACATTTGTACAAAAATGTTTTTGTCTTAACTTTTTGCTCTTACACCCTAAACAATAACAATTTCTTAAGTCAATTTATGAATCAATTTATTATATAAAAGAAAATTTGTTATGCTATATACAAATTCTGCACTTTTAAAAACCAAAAAAATTTGATTGGCCTGTAATCGTCCTGTAATAGTGATACAAAAAACTCATTACAAATGTAAGCAATATTTTATTTTTTATTATTTGTTTATCTCTTCTATTTACTTACCATTTGCAGTTTGTTATTTAAAATCTATTTCCCTACTGTTAGTGCCCATATTATATTCTTATTATGGTAGCGTGGTGGCCTATGGGCAGCTAAACATTTATCTTCAGTTTTATTATAATATATTATTATCCAGTCAAGCTCACAACGGACTTGAGTTTGATCACAGTCACAGATCATAAACTTGTAATGACGAAGTAACAAAATTTGTTCCACTTACTTCAACTTTATTTTCAAAACATAAAACAATATATATGTATTCTTCTAAGAATCAATATGCAGGAATTGTAGTGCACATCATAATTAATGTACTATAATTAAATTTTACTTAAGTCAATATTTTACGCCTCGATCTCTGTCGGGCGGAAGTCCTACTTTCTTAGCAAACGATATTATTTATCATATTATTGCATGCCGGTCTATCATAAGATATACTGGTCACTGACATATATTTTATTACCAACTGGAAACAACCGACTATGAATATCAAACAATACATTGCGATTAAATGAAACATTTAAATATAAATACAAAATCAATCAAATGACTGATACAAATATAGTTTTAGTGAAAGGCAATTATATCTACACCTACCTTTTCAATGCTGATAATAGATAGCATTACCCTTAAATCACTGTTGTCTGTCTTTCACTTCTTCTTTGATATCCTTGTCAAAGATATGTTTTATATTATCTAAGCTTAAAATCTACTGATGCTCTTTTTTAGGGAGAAGATTTCTTTGACCTAAACCTATCAGTGGTTCATGTCTAATCATGCATTAGGCTACAGATTTCTTTGACCTAAACCTATCAGTGGTTCATGTCTAATCATGCATTTGGCTACAGATTTCTTTGACCTAAACCTGTCAGTGGTTCATGTCTAATCATGCATTTGGCTACAGATTTCTTTGACCTAAACCTATCAGTGGTTCATGTCTAATCATGCATTTGGCTACAGATTTCTTTGACCTAAACCTATCAGGGGTTCATGTCTAATCATGCATTTGGCTACAGATTTCTTTGACCTAAACCTATCAGTGGTTCATGTCTAATCATGCATTTGACTACAGATTTCTTTGACCTAAACCTGTCAGTGGTTCATGTCTAATCATGCATTTGGCTACAGATTTCTTTGACCTAAACCTGTCAGTGGTTCATGTCTAATCATGCATTTGGCTACAGATTTTAAATGATGTTAAGTTGTTGGTTTTCCTGACAGTAGTTTCAGGCATTCTAATCCAAACCAGAATGTCAACTGAAATAAAAACGTGCATAAATAAGTCCTTGCATGTTTAATAAAAAAGTGTTTTTTATACTTATGTCTTTCTATATATAATTGTTTATTGTATTACTGTGTAGTGTTTTTTGTATGAATTGACTGTTTTATGTTTAACATAATCTTGGCTATTAGCAATTTACATGTAATCATTTTATGTCATCCCAATGTTGGGCTGAAATCTGACCAAGATTTAATTACTAGCTCTTTTTTGATTGATTTAATTAGTGTTAAGAGAATTCTGTATCTTTCTTTAAATTACCTGTTTTTTTTAGCCTCATATGTCCACAGTGCTTTTACCAAATGACTTTTTCTTGTAAATTAGAATCATTAGAGATGGTACAGCCCCAAAGAGCAGTTCTAGGCCTATCAGTTCTGAATTCATCCACTTGATTTGACGAAGTCCTTTGCAGTGGAGTAATTATTCAAAAGCCTGACATTCCTTATTGATTACCTCGTCTTTGTTAGTTAAAACATCATTTTTCTTCTAATTAACTCAACTTATCTTCTCAGAGTTTAAATCTTATCTTACATCTTTTAAGCCAGAACTTGGTTTAGCTTCTCACTGCTAATGCTTCATATTTCATAAAGCTCTGAATTTCAGCCTGCATAAGATTAGGTTATTTTGTCTGTGCTTAAAAGACTTGATCCTTCATCTTGTATATTCAGCTTATCTTGTCTTGAAAATACGTACCAATAAATATTTACAGGTATCGAGAGGGAAAGTACCCAGAGAACATGGAGTCTATCACCATCCTGAACACATCACCGCTAGATGCAGACGTGAGCTTCTGCTTCGAACATGACAGCAAAGGAGACACTTTCCTTTTAGAACCACCAAACATGTTTTTAAAGCCGGGAGAGTCTGGCAAGCTAACAATATGGGCCTATCCTAAAGGTAAGGGGTTAAAAACAATATTTTGTATATGGAATACAACATAATAATAATGGCATTTTATACTTTTTTATTGTGGCAGAGTGTCAGCGCATTTGGCTGGTGTACTGAAAGTTCTGGATTTGTTCCTGGGACTGGAGTGTATCCCTTATTCTATCCAGCTCTGATGGGTTCGTGACAATAGTAAAGGGTAAAGGCAGCTGAGCATTGTGCTGATCCACCCCTTTACGTCATTACACCCTGTACTCAAGAGCCATAAGGCTCACCCGGTATCTTTTTTAGAGACACTTATAAATCGGTGAAGCAGAATTCAACTAAGGCCATTATAAACAAGAGAAGGGTTGAGATTAAATATATAATCCTGTTGAGATTAAGTTATCTTCCATTAGTTAAATAGCATCCTAGTTGTTTATATATATATATAATATATATATATATATATATATATATATTACTGGTATATAGAACTGTTCTTAAAAGAACTGTGTTGCTGTTTGTATTTTGCTTCCTATTTCACTTTTGATAATATGTAAGGCAAAGAACCAACACATAGGATTACATAGAGCTGAGATATAATTGTGCTCTGTTAACTCTGTTTTTAATGGTAGTGAATCTTGCTGAGCGACTAAGCGTGATATACGAGAAAGAAAAGGCAACAGAAGATGAAGAAAATGAAATCACGACAAGAAAATCTTTAAGGCTACTGAGCAGTAAAAAAACTTCCTTGATTACTGCACCCGAGGAAGAGACGCCCCAGCAAACTTACCAAGAAAGTCAGGCGAATGAATCCCGCAAAATCTCAGCCGCTCACTCAGTGGAAGAAGCCACCATTCCAGATGTAGAAAAGAAAGTTTCAGAGCATGCACCAGCAATCAAACAGACTAAACCATCTATCTCTCCCAAAGTCTTCTCAGATAAAGGCAAAATATTACCCAAGACCAGTAAGAGAGACAACTCACCCAGTTTCAAGTTCCACATTTTTTTCTGAAAAAATTTTTGTTTAGTTTTTTGTTGGAATATTTTGTTAATTCAATGGTCCTTTTGCATTCATAACATTATTTTAATGTTCATTGTCTATTTATTTTCTTGAAATTCACAACATGTCTTTTAATTGTTTAGCAATGGTTATTAGTTTTAAATTCTTTGAAGAAAAAAAGTTTAAAATTTTCTTCTTAGAAGAAAATTAGTAGGACTAGCTAGTTGTATGTTGGTGACCTGTCATTGTTTTAAAGTTGAAAGTAGTCAGGGTTATAGAATTCCTAAAAATGTTTGTGATAGTTGAACAATTTAAAAAAAAAAATCATTTTTTGAATAAACATTGCAACTATTGCATTATATACTTGAAAGACAAACACTTTAATTTTTTAGTGAGCATAGTTTGTTTTTCCTTATCACTTATTGTGTTAGAAATTTGAAATTCAGCTGTTCAATCTTATTAATTTAATGCATTCTTCTCTTCACTGTACATTGAGCTTAAATAATGTATTTTCTATCTATGCTAGATTATTGTGGAATAAATTTAAGTTTTTAATTATATCGGTACATAGCATATATTTCCATACTAAATTATCATTGATGTGATTTGCAAAAGTTTTAATTTTCAAAGCATCTTTAAACAAATAAATTTTATTTTCTTCTTTTTATTGTTTAAGTAATTTAAGAACCATCTTTCAGCCAGGAAATACAATGGCTCAATAGCTGACTCCTAAATAATAGGCCTACTTTTTTCTTGTATGATAAATGGTATGATAGTGTGCGTGAATGTCTATTGTGTTTGAGTATAAATGGTCCTTTTGTTTTAGGTATGCTGTAAGACGGAATTTATGTAATCAAGTCAATTTTCCATTTATTTGGATCAATAAAGCAATCTTATCTTATCTTATCTTAAAGAGTTATTTTTTGTTATTCTTTCAAGGAGATTAATAATCTAACATTCTGATTTTCTCTTTAAGGTCCTGGTCATTTTGAGGATGCCCTGGTTTGCTGCATCAGAGAAAATCCTGAGCCGGTCATATTCAAAGTAAAGTGTGATGGCTACAGGCCTGAGCTGGAGTTGGACAAAAAGTTTTTCCACTTTGATAAAGTCTTATTACATAGGTAACATAAAAGATGAAAAGAAAAACATTTAATTTAATTGCATAAGTGAAACAAAAGATGAAGTATCTATTCATTTAATTACATTGGTAGCATGAAAGGTCAAATATTATTACATTAATTTATATATATAACATTATATAATATTGAAGCCGGCTGGTCCTGCGGTTAGTTCACTGGACTGTCAAAAACCAACTGACACGTCGCGGGTTCTATCCCTGCCACCGATGGATCCCTGTCGCCCTGCAGGAGTTTTGGGTCTAGTTGACGTATTAATCTTCTATCTAGAAGGAACGTCTGTAAACTTATAAGATAACATGAAAGATAAGAGTACTACTTTTTTTGAGACTTAAAAAGAAATTCCTTAATGTGCCTTTTAATCAGGTCCATTCAATCAAAATCATTGTTCTTATCAAGTCTACCCCACAGATCTATGCATATGTGGTTGGGCTGTCCTTAAACTCTCAGCAGAGCCAAATGTCATCCTTTATACACTGTCACTATCTATAAAAGAAAATCTAATAAACTAGTTGAAATCTAAATTTTATGTGCTGGAAATGACTACTGTCCTTGTTATCTTGTTTGTTGTGTATTTTATAACAGGAAGTCTTTTCTCAAAATAACTAATATTCATAGTTAGTGTTATACACCCAGTCTGCAGTTCTAAAACATTCTATATTTTATATAAGCATTGCCAATCCACATATATATATAATATGAAAGCTTGTGAAAGAATTTAAATATATTTTCTTATATCTCCTATTGCAAAAATTATTTTTTGGGGGAAATATTTAAAAGTCCATCTAACATTGTTGCATTACTGCAAATGTTTATGCAAGTTCATGTTCTTGATATTAATTCAAGATCTCTGTCCAAAACACACCAGAATTGTCATAAGGTTTATAACTATGAAATAAAATATGACACTCTGATTTGGACATATCAAACCATTGTTCCCAGTTGGTCTTCCATGTTAATGTCTCCCAGTTGGTAGTTTTTCTTTTCTCAGGGTTCCCAGTCATTTTAATATATATACAGTTTTTTAATTTGATATATCATAATAAAGATTTGTGCCAAATTAAAATATATTAGTTTTAAAAGAAGTTACAAATGTTTTTATAGCAGATATTAGATAAAGGGTGGATTGACCTCTGTAGTATTAGCCCTTTAGTTAAAATTAAATTATTAATTTTTTGTTTTTAATTTTTGTTGGTGGATGGCTTCAACACTGTCGGCTTAAGGCTGCACCCTATTCAAATTACTTCCCCTCTACCCATAAACTGCACACTAGTGCATCATGAATGCTTTATTCATTCCAGGAAGGACACAAAAACAATTTGCCTAAGAAACAGCACTCAGTTGCCTGTTGCCTGGAAACTGAGCGGTTTGGAAAACCTAGGAGATGACTTCACCGTAGCCGCTGACTCTGGAATAGTGGAACCGTTGTCTCAGTACTCCCTGCAGGCGTACTTCAGGGCCATGAAAGCCGTTCAGATCAACAAGAAAATGATTAGATTAGAGGTAAGACAAGCCAGGGTAATTAAGACACTGTGAACTAGCCACGACATATTTGGGTTCCAATCCGAAGGGCTAAGGTTCAAATCAAGTTAAACACCAGTTGTTGATTTGTTTCCCAGGTCCAGAATATGATCTGGATTGTGTTTTTGATTCTACCCAGCTGATGGGCTTCTGACATTAGTGGGTGGGGAGGGAGGGGGGGTAATATAAAAATATAAAAGCAGTTGGCATTGTGCTGGCCACACAGTCCCCCTTGTATGCCATTATAACAAAGATGGTATTTGCTGCTTTAACTAACCCCATGGACCAACAAGGTTTCAGAGGGTTAAGGCCTAGAAGGTTGTTTTTTTTCAAAACTGCTGTATTGGTTCACCCATTACAGCAAACAAGAAACACTAGCTGAGTCTTAGTTAATTGGATTGGATTAATTTACGGAAATGTTCATTGATAATGTTTAAACCTTTAGTCACCATTTTATTATGTTCCATTTGCTTATTGTTCAGCTCGACAATGCTTTAATGTCTTCATCTTTTGATTTTCGTTGACAGATTTCTGATGCAGAAAATATTATAGGTGTAGTGCACACTGAACCTATCCAAGTTTCTGCTGAAGCATATGATGTTGCCCTGGACATGAGCTTTCCCAAAGGTAATTCACCTCTTTAATAATATGATGTTGCCCTGGACATGAGCTTTCCCAAAGGTAATTCACCTCTTTAATAAATGCATTGCCCAAAAGTAACAAGTAGTAAATTAAAATATGGCAGAATGAGCCAGCTGTCTATTTGCAGAACATTTAAAATCTGGAAAAGGCTTAATTTTCCCATACTTACAATGACTTTAAGTCAGTTAAACTTACTTAAAAATAGAAGACAAAAATAAAATACAAGATAAAATAAATATACAAGTCCGTCCAACTCTGATTCAAAATCCACTGAGGAAGTAAAGATGTTTGACTACATAATCCTATTGTATGCCTTGGACAATGAAACTTGAAAACTAGTGAATTCTACAATCACAATCCCCAGAGATCTTCAAAGTCAGCAATGGGCACAATGTTTGTAAAATTTAAAATGATCAAGGTGTATCATTGCAACCTGAATTGTTTTTAATGTCACTACAGGCTATACAATGTTGAAATGTTATGATAAACCCATGTTATGATCTGTCATATATTGTAATTTTTTTTAGTTAAGATAAAAAACCAGAAGTAAATTAATGTTTCCTTAAAAGTTTTTAAACAAAAAAATTGTTACCTTTGTTGTACCAAGTCCCTGATAGCTCAGAAAAAACTAACAAAAGAAAGACTCCCATCGAGGATTCACAGCCAACATTTTCAGGGCCAACCAGCAGCCAGATCACATTTTTAGATGGTGAGAAGTGACTGCTTATTGGAATAGACTCACCTTGTGCAGGCGTTAGGTCACATTGCAATTCACGTAATACTTAAGTCTGGTGCTGATAAGGATTCACACATCACCTTCACATTAGTTGCTTAACAAAAGCTTCACATAGAGAACCAACCACCCAACACTGGTTAAGTGTTTGGGGGCAAATCACTTCGACTGTTTCACCTTCTTAAAAATATTTGTTTAAATACATTTGAATCTTTTTAAAATCAGTGTTAAATTGCCTAGTCCAGTAGCAGTATTCACCTGTACATATATACATTTTTGTCTGTTCTTCGTTGTTTGTACTCTGTAACTGTCGTCAGCGCATAGAACTGTCATCAGCGGGATATGCGCTATACAAGCACTATTATTATTATTATTATCTTATCCAGCCTTCTCATATTTTTCTGTGTGCTTGCTATATTCATTTTTTTTTTAAATAAAATATATTTTATAGAATAGGAACAATTTGGATCAATACTGTTTCCAAAAATAGCAACAAGGTCATTGCACTGTAATTAATTCACCTGAACTCACATCAACAACTAAAAAATAAATCCATCAAAGGTCATGGCGGTCTAGCAGAGAAAAAGAAAAAAAATGTTAAACATGCAGAGTCGCCTGCCATGGAAACTCCAGAGCCAGCCAATGCTAAAAGAAATCTTAAAGCTAATGTCGTTTCACGCGATGCTGTGACAACATTTAGTTTAACAGCAAGCAGAGGTCAGAAATGGAAAATTGTCCACTTTCCTCAGAAGTTGTATTTGAAAGAAGTTTGTGTTGCTTTCATGATGGTTATATTTTACTGCGTTATTCTTCTGCATGTTATTTTGTAATTATGTTTAATTTTTTTTCTTAAGCCCATAGAATATATAGCACACAAGAGTGTTTAGCCTTGTTTTGACATATTTCATGAAAAAATAGTTGTCTTCTTCAACCACAAAATGTCTGCATGGGGTTATAAATAGGCCTATGTTGAGCATGAATTATAAAGTCTTAATTATTTAATAGTGGGCCAGTGATGATTTTCCAATCATTTAATGTCTCTGGTTCTGGTTAAATGCTAGGATTTTTACCCAGTTTCCGCTCTTTGGGGGACAATGGTCATGCGGCAGCGCGTTCACCAGGCCACCGAAGGTCCCGGGTTCTAATAATGGTACAGGCTAATAATTTTTTACCAGGACTTGCCCCTAAGTCTACCCAGCTCTGATGGGTACCTGACACTAGTTGGGGTAAAGTAAAGGCGGCTGGGCATTGTGCTGGCCACACAATCACCTAGTATGCCGTGACCACAGAAACTGGTGAACGCTGCTTTACCAGCCCTATGATCAGTTTGGTCCAAAGGGTACTTTACTTACCCCTGACTCTACTCAGCTCTGACATTAGTTGGGGGAAAGTGAAGGCAACTGGGCATCGGGTTGGCCAGATGTAAATGATTTAGGCACTGCTTTACTAAGCCCACAGTGCCACTTTGTCTGTCTGGTATTTTGTTTAGTCTTAATGGCTAAAAAAAAACATCTGATTTAAATTAACTTTACCTGTTTATTTTTTTAACAAAAGTAAGACTTTATAATGCATTGCATGTCTATTTATAATACAGCAAATATGTTTTTTTTAAAACTGAAATCATGGGCATTTTTGGGATTCATTTTAAGTGCATTTCAAAGATTGAGCATTCTGTAATATCTATTCTATGGCTACTGTAAATTATTTATCCTCAGAAACGTTGGCATCTGGGTTTATGTTGTAATTGATTGTAATTGAATTTATGTTTTGCTTGCAATTTATTTATTTCTCTGTTGTTTACTTCTACATTTATTTTACTCTTTAAATTGAAGTAAAACTCCAATTAAATAATTTTTATAGTATTATTTCCCATTGAGTAAAATAGTTCAGTCTTATATCAAAACTTACAAAACTTATTCACTATTGCTATTTGTGCTTTGTGTTCACTGACGTATAAAAAGAATAGATTGGACATGGCAACAAAGGCAAAGGTGGCAATATTACTACTATTTAAAAAAAAAAACTGATCTATACAAATTATTTATTATTAATAAATTTGTTTCCTACTTATATTTACTTTAAAAAAAAGCCTTTTAATGTTCACTTTTTTTAGGCTCATATATTACTTTGCATGATTAAACTGTGGACCCACAACAGAACTTATTTTACTGTTTTTGATTACATTTTATTTCACTTCATGGTGCATATTTTTTTTAATGCCTTATTGATCACACCGGACTGACATTGTATTTGCATAATATTATGTTTAAATTAATTTAGTTAATTTTGTTTCTTTCTTTGTGTAAGACCAAGAGCAAAATTTTCAGATCACATAACAAAAATGCCTTTAAATAATTTCTATGAAAGACTTTGTTTTTGTGGGGGTTATTTAATTAATACAGCTCATGTTTGCATTTCTAATTCTTAGCACTCAATGTCCACTTTGCTTAGAATGTGGTAAAATGGAGACTTGATAGTTTCCGCTCACATCAAATTGCACAATGAAATCTACTAAGGATGCTTTAGAATATATTTTTTATAGGTCATTGTTTGTGACTTTGTATTCTATTGTTAGTTTCCTCATATGTTTCTTGTTTAGGTACTGATGGTGGCCTTGATTTTGGTGTTGTCAAGGTGAATGAAGAAGGCAGACAAACATGCACCCTTAAGAACAAAGGAAAATATGAGATAGCTTTCAAGTTAGTACATTCATACTTATACCAGATTAATCACCAACAAAAAGTTTTTAAATTGTGTATAGATTATTTTTTCTAGCCACTTACCTATAATATGATGCACAATTATGTACAATTTAATTTCCCTGTTGAAGAGCCTTAGGTGAATTAGGAATATCTTACAGTAAATTATTGCAAATTTTGCAACCAAAAACAATTTCAAAAATTTGTATTGCTTGTTTTTCTATATATGTTGTTGCAATGTTTTATAACCAGCAATGTAAAAAAAATATTTTAGCAACACATTATTTATACAATATTTGTGTGACTGCAGTTTCCTTCAAAAAAAAAATTCCTTCAAACCTAAAAAAAATTATGTTTCTGTTGGCAACAGTTTCTTGTTGGAGTCTGATCCCAAGCATGCACATATCAAATCATTGTTTTCTGTTGTACCAATGAGTGGAAAACTAAACCCACAAGATCGGCCAACTCAAGTAAGCATACTTCTTTTTTCTTCTGCAATTATTTTTTTTAATATTTTATAACATTTATGTTGATGTTTTCTTTTGATTGCTTGTAAAAAGTAATCAGCTCAATTAAATTATGTTTACTTTGAGATCTTAAGTGTGGAGAAATAGATCTAAATAATCCCTACAATACTATGAGATTCCATACAGTTTTTTTTGGTTTAGTTAACTTTTCATTTCATGCGTACTGTTTTCTTTACTGGGTTTTTTATGTCCTTTTTTACATATATATTTATATATAATATATCCTGAAGGAATAACGGTCACCTAGCATCATAAAGAGAATCCCATAATTATAATAATAACTGTAAATCTGTTCAAAGATTTAAAGATATAATAATAATCAATTTCAAGGATACTTTAAAGCAGGAACTATTATTTGAACATTTATTTTACATTCTGATTATGTTGTATGCTCTCAGGTTCAAGTTATCTTCAAGGCCACCCGTGAGGTTCACGTGAAGGAGTTGCCCCTTCTCAAATGTCAGGTCATTGAGCCCAACCTGGGAGATCAAGGGGAGGTCATTGCCAGTATCCCTGTGAAAGTATCAGTCAAAGCTGTCTTCAACAAGTAAGTTTTTGAACCCACTCCAAACAGTACGTTAGGTGTAACAAAACTTAAAAGTGTTGACATTTTTTTCTTAATTGAGTGGCACATTTCTTAGGCTTTTAATGAGCCTTTTTGTGGGCGTAGATTTCAGATCACACCAGTCCAAGACATCAATTTTGGCGCCATGCTGCTAAACAGCAAAAAAACAAGAACTTTCCTGATAGAGAACAAAGGAGAATTTGACTTCAAGTTTACCATCACGAAAAAAGAAAAGGAACCAATGGGTCACAATAAAAGCCACAACAGGCCGTAAGTTTCAGCTTTTGGTGTTTGTTATTTTATATCACCATCATTGTTTGTGGGGGAATAGAGAAAGGGATAGGGGGGAGTTTGATGATTTCCATCACTAGAGAAGCTTCATGAGTTTTCCACAGCTCTGATGGGTTCTAGAGGTCAGTCTGCCTACTTAAAAGTAAAGGTAACTGGGTATTGTGATGGCCACAATCCACTCGGTTCAAGTGGACACAGAAACCAATGAAATCTGCATGCTTACCTTCCTCTTTTAAACTATAACCTAAATTGTATGTACAATTGTAGTATCTTTAGTGTAAGATAATGATGAGAAGAAAATCATAAATGTTAGTTAAGACTGTCAAAATGATGTACATGTTTTTATTCATTGTAACCTTCAGGGCTGTCAAGGGAGACAAAAGTAGTAATAAAATTAGAGATGACTCTTCCACACCTTCTGTCAAGCAGAAAAAAATGGATTCTATACGGTAATTGAGAAGTTCCAGCTTGTTCAGTAATATTTAGTAAAAATAGATTAAAATAATTGAACCTGCATCTGACATCAAAATATGTATCTATCACATATGCTTTTTTCAAATATTTTATTTTCAGGGATAATAATAACAGTAATTTTACTTCTGCCAACAGGTCAAAAATTTGACGTGTTATTTTGTATACCTTTCAATTTAATTTTTTTTAATGTATTAATTCTGTTATATTCTTTTAGCATTTTGAAGTTTCTTTTCAATTCTTTTCAATTTTTGTATACCTTTTTAATTTTTGAACAATAATTATATTCCAAATAGATACCCATGATAATATTGCAGATTTAAAAAAAAGATTTATTTGTAAAAAAAAGAATTTTCATGACCACTATTTTCTTATCGTATATGTTACAGATGCTTCTTCCATACAGAAGATTATTGCATCCTCGCTTATCCGTGGTTTTAGTCTATTCTTGCATTTTGACTCTTATACGTTACAAAACATATTATCACTATACTTTGGTGCTACTCAGCCTTTTGGCTGAGCTCAAATTGTAGTATCTGTTATTCTTTAGACATTTTAAGATTTTCCAACTGCTGAGTGTGTCTCATGTTTTTGGACATGATCACATCTAAGGGTTAGGACAGGACCTATTATAGAGGTCTGGACTAGACTTTGTAGGTCAATATCTGAGCATTACAAATATATATGTCTCTGGCTGGCTCTGGCTGGCTCTTGCTGGCTATTCACAGTGGTCAGTTTGGACAAGGGCTAGTCTGCACTCTGCTCCTATGCTTGACCACACAAAAAAGTAGGTCAAACCACCGGGAGGGACTAAGAGACCAAAAAAGAAATATACCTAAGTGTCACAGCTGTGGTAGTCATTTAGGGGCTGATTCAAACTTACCAGGCATTCAGCTGGCCATACCATCTCCTTGAATGTCATAGTTGTTTAATCTATGGTACAAAAACATTTTGAAAATGCATTTCATCTTTTATTTTACTATTATTTGTTATCAGAGATAAATAATATAGAAATACAAGTCCAGTACACGCTGTAGTTCTGGGCCAGGGTTAAGTGGCCTGTTAGCTAAATATCAGAATGCTTTCCCTAGGGTCAAATACAAACCAGGCCCAGTGTGTTTTTCTCCCAGATCAGACAACAAAAGTGAAACCATTGAACCTTGGTCTGTGAAAGCAAAAGAGTTAATAAGCATTGTGATGATTGCACAAGTCTCATTTTTTTAAACAGACCTTGAATTAGCCCTGTATTTCTTTCTTCATCAAGTTATTTCATAAATATAAAATAAAATGACATTAGTTAGGGTAAAGTAAAGGCGGCTGGGTATTGTGCATCCCCTAGTATGCCATGGCCACTGAAACTGGTCAATGCTGCTTCACCGGCCCTATGATCAATTTGGTCCAACGGGTACTTTACTTTATTTACTTACTACTCTTAAGACTAATTCTTTGAAAAGTCAGACTGTTAAGTTAACTACTGTACGCCCACATCTCATTCACAATGTGGATTTTATTTAGTATTATTTTTAAAAATTCATTTTGTTATTATGTTGTTGTTTTTTTCACTAATGACACCTTTAAAATAATTTAACAATTATTTCATAGGATGGATCCTGGCCAATCAAAATTGACCCTAGGAATGTTCACAGTCTTCCCAGCTTTTGGCATCATACTTCCAAATGGTAGTTCCACCATCACTGTAGAGTGTGTAGGAGAAAATCCTGGAAAAGAAGTGCAGGTAGGTTGCATCAGGTTTTAAAAAGAAGAAATTTAAACCACATGCTTTATTATTTTGGATAGAGAATTACCTCTGTTTTATGATTGCACTTTAGACAAAGAGTGTGTATAATTAGAAACATTAACAAAAGTACATAGGGTCATGATTAGTTTAACTGGCTTGTTTTTTGTTGTTGTGAAATCAGTCCGATAATCCTCCCTTAATAAATGAAATGCAACAGTTTTAACCCAATTTACATGAATCAAGTAGTCCCTCTCTTGTTATTATTATCTTCTGCTATTTCATCTATCCATGGCAGTAACCCTTATTTAAGTTAAAAAAAAATTTTTTCAAAAATATGATCATGCTTTTTATGGAAATTTGATTTTGTTTGTATAGAAAAACAAGGTGATGACTGATATTTTTAAAGTGTCATTGTTATTAAATTTTCTATTAAATTCTAATTCTTCCTAAACAAAACAAAATTAAAAACACACTTTTTTATTTATTTTATTAACATATTGTACATGTAAAGCGCATTTGAAGACTTTGTTATGAATAGTGCTATATAAATATTTAATGTGTAATTTGTAAACATAGGCAAAGTTTTTTTAACATTTCACACAAATTATTACTAATGTTCATTAAATCACAATACATTTTTTTTTCAGTTCTGTGTAAACAATATTAAGTTAGATCTAGTTTATTTTTCCATTTATGATTCGAGTTCAACATAGCATTAATTTTTTTAAATCTTAACTTATGACATATTTTTTTGTAGGAAATCTGTATAGATATATCAGACAGAGATCCAAACTTACAGAAAGGTGGAATCCCATACAAGCTGGTGGCTGAAACATGCATTCCTGGCATAAATGTTGATGACATTGGCAGCATTTTTGAAGAGCACAGAATTTGCAAGAACTTAACCATCTGGCAGCACTTGAACTGTGGGAATCAGGATGTTGGCGGAGTGTATGGAGAAGAGGAGAAGAAGTTTATATTCAACAATGTCATTGTTGGAAGAACGGCCAAGGCTCGTTTTAAGATTTCCAACAACAACAAAGTAAGTGGTACTTCCTAGTTCTCAAGTGCATGCTGGTGGATTTAGACAACAAGTCTGATACGTGTGATGAACTGCGCAGTGGCTGTGAGCTGCTCCAGTCCACCATATAGTTTGTTATTAAAGGAAATTTCCTGGGGCCATATAGATGACCATTCAGACTGGTACAGTGGGCAGATCTGAGGTACATTTTGGGGGCCATTCTGAGAGGCACATTTCACTTGTTCCGATTTGTAGCTTGCAGAACATCTGTTGCTTCAGCCTCTAATGTGTCCTTAGTCTGAATATGATTTTTTGAAATTGGTGGGTGAATATATATTCTTTATTGGTAAAGCATGTACCGTATAAACTCGCGTATAAGTCGCACTTTTTTTACAGACAATTTCGACAAAAAGTAGGGGTGCGACTAATTCACCCGACACTGTTTTTAAAAAGTTCGAAAAACATCACTACTCTATCATAAAGTTTCCTACATAACCCCTATAGTTGATTGGAGTTATGTAGAGTTATTAGAATATGCCTTTATTTGATTTCGTTTGCCTTTTTCACTATTAAAACAATTTTTTAAGGAAAGTTTCCAAATTAGGGTGAATATTTAGTAACTTTTATGTTTAAAAGGTATGCATTTTTTAGATATTAAAAGGCAGAGTAACCCGGGAAGTCGGGGTGTGACTTATGCGCGGGTCAATGACAACGTATAAGGAAAAAAATCTTAAACTAGGGGTGCGAATTATACACCGATGCGACTTATACGCGAGTATATACGGTAATTATATGTACTCTGTAAAGATTTTTTTTTTTTAGTAACAATTTTCTGTATATTTAAGAACAAATATTTCTTTTTTCATTGTGTCTGGAATGTTTTTCAAATAAATGCACATGCCAACTGTTTTTCTAAAATGTAAGTCATACAAATCTGTGCAGGTTCCATGTGATGTAGCCTTTACCCTAAAACCTAACAACACCAAGGGAGTCCCAAAGACCTCAGATGTTTTTGACTTTGAGCCCAGTCGTATTCAGATAGCCAATCACAGCTTCACTTATGTGACTATTTCATTCACGCCCCCTTCCATGCAGGTAACTGGAATCTTTATTATTAAATACTCTTTGCAAAGCTACTTTCAATGATATGCCATAGCCCAACTTGGAGCCAATTGAAGATAATAGAAACAATTTTAATGTTGTTTTTTTTCAATAATAAGCTTTACAATCAAGCTTTACATTAAGAATAAAAATAGAGCCATAATGTCAAACAAAAAACCCTGTGCAAGTTATGTTACTCTAAGTCAAATTTTAAAATCTTTTATGTTATAAAATGTTCATCTTTCAATTTATTATAAGAATTTTTGTAGCAGATAATCAAATCATATATTTTCATTCAGCTAATTGTTTTATTGACATTTGTATCTTAATAACTGGCAAGTTTGCCCTGTGTTAAATTTTGTTTCTTTTTTCAAACAGTCATTTAGTGCAATGTTCGAAGCATCTATTGAGGGTCTCAGTCCAAATCAGATAAAGGGGAAGTCGTTGGTGTTTGAGGTCTCTGGGGAAGGCAACCTACCAAGAATAACTATAGCCAAGCCCACAGTGAGAAACAAGAGTGGACAACCGCTTTTGCTCTTTAAGCGCCTGCTGGTTGGGCGATCAGAGTCACTTCCATTTGAACTGTTGAATGATGGTACTTTACCCAGTAAGGTATGAAATTTGTGAACCCATCCATCATTTCCTATTTATATAATTTTTTTTTCGTAAGAACTGGATTCAATTATTTTTGTGCGTGCATTGCTATTGGTTATTTTAAACTGAAACCTAACCTTGTGACCTGCAAACAAAGTACCGGTAAGCAACAAACAATATGATGAAAGACACTCAAGTTAAGTGACACTTGCAAAATGGTGTAGGAATTCACAAGAAAATTGTGTAGGAATTCCCAATTAACATTCTGAAAAATTGTGGGAAGTAAAATGCACTGATCCTTCTAAATAATGATTGTCTTGAGAGATCCGCTATACAAATGACAATCTTCATTATATCAAACATCATAGCAACTAGATAGTAACTAGAATGTAATGTGAGCTGCAAAACATTTTTTTTTCAAGTTTATTTAATTCCTAAGTCCTAATTATGGGGGCTTGTTGTCTAGCATCAGTGCATTATATGGCCATTCTGAAGGTCTAAGGATTAAATCCAGAAAAAAATGCTGTGATTTTTCAAGATTCTTTGGGTGTACCCAGAGCAGCTGGGGAGCTTTGCTTCACTAGTTCTAAAGACCTAATTGGTCATAAAGAGACCTCTACCACTAGTTTGAAATGATAGATAATCTGACTAGGTCTTTTCACACATTGATGATTTACCTTAACACTTTGTGTGCCCTTTTAGTCTATAGCTCTTCTAGATGGTACATTAATTAATCAATAGTCATATTATAAGAAAATTGTTGTAATAATTTTTGGAGTATATGACATATTTTGCTTCTCAGACATATTTTCTAAGAAATAAATTGTATCTTGTATGCCAGCAAACTGAGGTAAAAAAAAAAGGGTTGTTGATAAGTTTACTATGGATGTTGTTTGTGGTGATCAGTCTCCTTAATCAAACAAAATCCAACATTTGTTGAGTCAGAAAAAAAGAAAATGAACTGGACAGCGGCAGCAGTATGCTTTTGTTTATTTAAAGAATGTTTTATAAGTTTTTTTTGTTTTTTTTAAATCAAGTTTATGCTCATTATTATAACCATGAATTTAAAACAGGTAAACATTGATGTTGTTGATAGTGACCAAGTCTTCATGCTCAAGCCAACAAAAGAAACTAGGGATATTTTTGGAGATATAAGCTATGAAAACTCTGGTAATTAGCAAGTTTGAATCTGCTATATTTATTTTAGCATTGAGTGCACCCTTGAAAAAAAATGTAGAAACCCACTTTATAATATTTTCTCTTTGGGAAAATATAGACTGTCATTTTTTTTTAACATTGAAAATATGTATGTCTTGTACAAAAATCCAGTTACAAAAAAACAAATGTGCTGATAGTCAATTGTGATCTATACCAGGTTGCATTACAAAAAAAAGGATTGACTACTAGTTCCATGACAAGAAACACAATTACCAATGAGAACAAATTAGTGGGGGGAAAAGGTTTTAGTACATTCAATAAATAATAATCATAAAAAAAACTATTTAGTTCATTCTATTATGCTACAAGAAACCAAATTTTAGAGATATACTGTTACAACTGCAACTAATTATCTCTTTGTATTCTTGATCATGATATCTGTGTATCTTATTACTTACTTAAAGAGGCTTTGTTTAATTACTTTAGCTAGAGCTGTAAATAAATTGAGCTTCTTTATAGTTTTTAGGGAGATTTTATATATAAATATATCTATGTATGCATTGTGAGATTATTGAATATTAACTCAATAATTTTTGTATCATAATTTTTATATCCTTCTACTATGAAGTGTTTTTAAAAACTGATTTCATTTTTATTCATGGGTTTCAGAATTATAGTTTGTAAAATCACTATATTTCAAACAATATTTTTTGAAACATACATTAATTAAATTCTTTTAATCCTAATCTGTCGTTGAGCAGACGTGAGAAGAAGGGCACACACAGCTTCAGTGGTGATCAATCCCAATGAGAGAGCAACATTTGAAGTTGTCTTCCAGCCCAGGGAAGTACAAAGGTCACAGGCAAGCATAAAGGTCACAGTCATTGACAACCAGTATGAGGACTACCTGGTGCAGATGGTGGGTGAAGGGTACAAGGATGAGATAACTCTAGATAACATTGGCTCCATGGCAGTTCAAGTTGAGCCTGAGAATGAACTTGGAAGCATGGCTGATGATGACATTGAAGGTAGTGCTTGTTTCATTTTTACCTAACTTGTCCATATATATATATATATATATATATATTTTACAGTTATTAATTGCAATGTTTGAAGCAATAATTATAGCTTTACTTGTATGTACAGGACCATTTCAAGTATAAGGGGTTAACTACCTTTGACATAAAGCAAACAGTGCTTCACCATGTCCTTTAGACATAAAGCAAACAGTGCTTCACCATGTCATTTAGCTTATAATCAGCCTTTCATAACACACCTTCCTCCCTAACAAACATTGAGACATCAATATTTCCCAATATTATTATTATTATATATAGTTTCCCAATATTCCCACATTTTTTAATACCACAGTAATATAATAGCAGTTCATTACAGCCATTATATGCAGATAAATGAGCTTAAAAGTTTAAACTTGGAGCAAATGAAAATGTGAAAAAACAATTTTTAAGCCCATCTTAATTTTAGTTTGTAGAATTGTATTGTTTCTGCTTACATTTTTTTAAGCAGTCATAAATGATTGGTGATTTCAGAGGAAGGCAGTGAATCGAGACAAAGGTCTCGGGCCTCTTCCATGGTGTCATATTCTACACTTTCACAAGTGATGGCTAAACAGGATGAATTTAATGTATCGGGTACGGGTTCCTTATTGGTGTTGCACAGAACTGATTCACTTTGCTGGAACATCACCTCAGTTTATTTCTTCCTTTAGTTCCGTGTTTAAAATTCCTAAATTTGTTTCTTTAAAACTTGTTTTTGTTTCCCAAGTTTGTTAAATGATTTTAGGGCCTATTTTTGTTTAATTGTATCCTTTTTGTTTGCTTCAAAATTGATCATAGAGGACTTCTTCGTTTGTTAGACATCAGTTCCTTTAATTACTTAACTTTTTCGGGGTCAAAAATAGGAATAAAACTAGCAAAGTTCTTCCATAGACTATAATATACATGGACCGCTTGCTTTAGTTTGTTATGCTATTATCTTCTTTTTTTGCAATTCCCGATTCTAAATAAAGTAACTGTCATACAATTACCGTTTTATTAAATCACATTTTTTAAAACTTTAAATGAATACTTGTAGGCTTATTAATCCTATTATCATTGACTATAATAAGATGGACCGCTTGCTCTATTTTTAGAGCTTATGTTCTTTTTCCATGCGCACACAACACTGGTCTATAATTTAATGTTTCCGCTCTGTACAACATTCGATTTTAATTTTTCTTTGAGAAAATAATAGCGATTAAATAAAACAGAACTTGTATAATAACTTTATTTCCTGCATAGCAATTACGCTATTTAGAATCGGGAATTCCGAACATCAGTGTTTCAAGTCATCATATAGCAGAAATACTAAAGCAAGCGTTCCATGTATATTATAGTCTATGGTTCTTCCAATAAAAATTGTAATGTTGACAGGCTGAATAAAATCTGGTCATGTTAAAATTGTAATTGACCTTTTAGCTCTTAAACTTAACTCTTACCATGCCAAATTAACATCCTTTATTTAAACTACTGTAATTTTTTGTCTATGCAAGAAGCTTATCAGAAAGAGAAAACTACACAAAATAAACACTTTATATTTATTCATACAACAAGCAAGACATATAAAATATACTGTAATTGTTGGATTTAGGTTGCATCATTTTATATTTTAAAAATTTGTCTCTGATCTTTAAAAGGAATGCTTGGTATTCACAATATGACAAATACAACTCACAATACTTTTTAATACATGCTCTTTTTTGAGGATTTTGAAATAGAGGCTTATTTTATTTTAAATTTGTGTTCACTTGTTTATTCTGTCCAAAAAAATATGTAAGCCTTCTGTAGCAGTATTTATAGTCCACTTTATCAAATCATCATATTTGGGTGAATACTTGTTTACATATAAAATAGAATAATAGTTATGTAATTTTGAGTCCAATTTTGTCTTTTCAAATTTAATTTTTAATTTATGAACATAGATTGTACACATCTTTTATAATTTTAAAATTGTGACCTTGTACAAATAGTTTTAGTATTCACTTTTGCTGTACATTTGTTGTTTTTCGGTTTTCTAGAAATTATTACAATTAAGCTTAATATTTTAAAATTGTCTTTTATATGACATTTTCATTAATTTTTTTCATTGGGAAAGTTCTTTTTTTTCAAATGACCGACAAAAATTATCATAGTCAGAACTTATGAATGCGCTAAATTTGTCAATGCTATCAATTTTGTTTTGTTTTCTCACCACAGCCGCCAAGTCAAACGTCATGCACTTCAGTGACTGTTACATCAATGAAAGCTGCACACTGAACCTGACCATGACCAGCCATTCAACAACAGACTGTGTTCGCTTCCATTGGCCAGACCATCCAGAGTACAAGTTTTCACCACAGGTGAATCTTGTAGTGGTTGCCAACTATGAGACTCGGGATAACCATCCTAAAAGTCTCAAGTTCTAATCCAGATAAAGCTCCAGGTTTTTTTTTAAACTGGTCTGGAGGTTGTCCCTGAATCTACCCAGCTCTGGTACCAACAGCTGCTCAGTTTTGCACAGAGCACTATCCTACTTGGGGGCCAATTTCAGCAGTTTTAGACCCCACCTGGACTCACTGTGTTGAAATTACAGAGGAGACAGTTGAGCATGTGCTTTTAGACTTCACTGCCTCACAGAAGTGTAGAGTGGATGGGAACGGACAACTGAACGTACATGGTGACTTGGCTACACTGTCTAACACAAGCATGTTTGTTTTCCCCGCCCTAAGAGATAAGTCTCGTATAGTATTCTCACTTTAGAAAAGTGAGGTTCAAGCCTGGTACTTGACACTACTTTGACTTATAAGTTTACAGAGGTTCCTTCTAGATAGAAGATTATTATGTCCACTAGGCCCAAAACTCCTGCAGAGCGACAGGACTAGAACCCAGGCCTTTTTGTTAACAGTCCGGTGAACTAACCGAACTAGCCGGCCTACTTAGTTTGGGAAAGTCAAGGGAGCTGGGAACTGTGCTGGCCACAGAATTTCTTATATAGCATGGCCACAGAAACTTCTCTGAAAGGGATACTTTATTTTTATATTGATAATGAGTAGTTGAAAGAAAAGTCCTTCATTTGGAAGCAAAGGAACAATCATCATAAATTGTATTTTAAAAAAACTTCTGTTTGTAATATACTAATGTATGTATTTTTTTTATACCTTTTTTCTTCTCTTATGCATATTTTAGATTGGACATTTGCATGCTGGATGTACTAAAGACATTGCTGTGACCTTTACACCTAAGACAGCACAGCAAATCAATCAAATGCCAATAATGTGCAGAGTGGCCAAAATCACTTTTGACAAGCCCATGGACATGGTAAAGCTTTGGAAAAGATATTTTATGGCTATTTATTTTATTACTTTTGCAAAATCTTTGAGAGATAAATATGTCACAGGCTTCATTGATCAATATACAATAATATTTAACAATTATAATATAAAGATTGTATGTAGACAAAGCTTTCACAAGTTTCAATGAAAGAAAAGTCTAAGTAGATTTTTTTTCATTAGCTTATGACTGACTTATTGTTTATATCTCCCTGTAGAAACTTTACATTTAAACTTTCAGGTGTGTGATTGGGATGATAAAATTCAAGTGGTGAAATGGGTAGACTGTAATCCACCTCTCACCCCCACAGCAACTAATGAAGTTGCCCAAAAGTAAGTAGAATCCTCACTTGTTTTCTTATTTTTCTTTTTGTGTCAGGCTCAAATTAGGGTAAACGCAGCTCTATAGTATATGACTTTTTTATTTTATTTTATTGATAATATTATTATCTCACAATTTTCAGCCTTAATGTCTGAGGAAAAGATTTGTATGCTCAATGAATATCCCTGGCTAAAGTCTTCCTTATAAATAGAATAATATGTATGATTATGCTAGCTTCCAATTATAAAAATTACACCGTGGAAAGAATATACTGCTTAGACAACAATGCTAACTTTTATTAAATGAAAAAAGTGACACTCTAATAGCCTCTAAGTATAAAAATGAGCTTGGCTGTGTTTCTAAGTTACTTTGATACTTTGGTAACTACAATTTCAAGGTATACAAATTAGCATGTCCAGATTTACAAACTGCCTTATGACTTTTTTTTTTTTGCTTTGTTAACATTGAATTTATAGACTTGCTGATGTTCTACCCTCCTCCCAAGTACACAGGGGCACACCTATTGAGGATATTTTAGAAGTTCTTCTGTTGTAGGTTATGGTTCCTGTTGATGTTTTTGATGTTTCACTTGATCATTGCCACTTTATTTTGTTCCTGGGTTTACTTTTTTTTAATGTCTGTGTCTTAAATGATTAGACAAAATTAAATAACATTGCATTATTGCTAAATATTTGTTGAAACAGTTTTGCATTAAACAAAAATTTATTTATTTTACCATGGACTAGAATATACATGGACCGCTTGCTTTAGTTTTTTATGCTATTATCTTCTTGTTTTGTTATTCCCGATTCTAAATAAAGTAGTTTCTATACAAGTTCCGTCTTATTAAATCGCATTTTTTCGACTTTAAATGAATACTTGTAGGCCTATTATTCCTATTATCATTGACTAAAATAAGATGGACCGCTTGCTCTATTTTTAGAGCTTGTTCTTTTTCCGTGCACATACAACACTGATCTATAAATGTTTCTGCTGTATACAACTTACTATTTTAATTTTTCATTGAGAAAATCATAGCGATTAAATAAAACGGAACTTGTATAGCAACTACTTTATTTATAATCGGGAATTACAAAAATCAGTGTTTTGAGTCATCATATAGCAGAAATACTAAAGCAAGCGGTCCATGTATATTATAGTATATGGTCATATATCAGAAATACTAAGGCAAGCAGTCCATGTGTATTAAAGTCTATGATTTTACAAAAAGTTCTATATAAATTCTAAAAGAAAATACTCTTGAACTTTTGCTTGTGTAATAAGAAACAATTATTAGTTTAAGAAAAAAATAGTTCATATTTAAAGATTATCTAATAAAATCAATAACTAGTATGTGTGTCACTTATTGTTAGTCTTATACTTTACCTAAAGTCAAAAACTTTAATAGTACTAAAATCAAGCAGTTAACCCTTCCCGTACCGACCTACTTCTATCTATGCTGCCTTCAGTTCCGCTATATATGCGCCCGTGACTGTAAGGGTTAATGTGCCTTCTTAAGAAAAAATATATATTATACACAGCTATTGGTTTTGATCAATATCTTTGGCTGGTCAAAACTCTCACTTTACACCATTGGTTTCTTTCTTTATAACTCACGAAGAGTTTTTTATTATATTTTTTTGTCATTCTTCTTTTATTTCCTGGCACTTGCATTAGTAATTTGTGATGCAACCCCACGAACCGGTACGGAAGTCGGTAAAACTGATTTTTCAATAAATGCAAAATAATGTGAAAAACGGCTCCTAGGTAGTTTTTTAGATTATTATTGATTTGTAATGTTGAATGCCTTAACGTATACCTGTGAAATTTTCAAGCTAAAATTATTTTTTTAAATTACTCAAGAATGTGTTTTTATGCAGCTTTTGTATAAAATCAAGGAAAATAACCTCTAAAGATTAAAGTGTTTAAAAGTCAAATAAATATTACTTAAAACATTTACAACTTTAAAAATTGTGTATTGACTCATTCTGAGTGTGTTTGCTAAATTTCATGTCGATTGGTTAATATTTGTTAATTCTGGAAATAATTAATTGTCTCTTGCAATGCTGAATTGTTAAAAATCGGTACCTTTTGCTTTTTCATTTTTCTCCAAAACGACTTCTGTTTCCTTTACTTATGTAATTTTGAATAACTTTAGAACTAATTGATGGATTTTAAAGATGTTTTTACCAATATATAGATAAATGAATTAGCTTTATTTGAACATCTAAACCTAAATATCCTATTTTGCCGACTTCAGTACCATTCCGTGAGGTTGCATAACATTTGTTATACCATAATTAAAACACAGAGATGAGTAAAGATAATAAAAAAAGATTTTAAAACATGATTAATAATGAACAAATAATAAAAAGTGCAAAAAATATTCATTTAAACACATTACTATATCATACTTACAAAATTTATAAGCTGTTTTGATCATCTGGCATATCATGTATATTTTTGTTTCTGTACTGTTCATAGTGGCAGCAAGTCTAACCTCCCTGAGAGCATCTTCAAACCCACCAAAAAGAAAGTGGTTGAAACTGAGCCAGAGCCTCAGTACACTGAGGTGCCGGACACCGCAAGGGACATTGAGCTGCTGGTCTCTGGTGTGGCCGACCACACCAAGTGCTCCTGTCCTGTGGAGAGCATCCACTTCAAGAGCACACCCATGTTTCAGACAAGAGTTTACAGGTAAAGTTCCTGTCATGGAGCAATTAAGCCATAACCTGGCTTTATGGGAAGTAGAAACGTATAATTAGTTTGTACTACAAATTAAATAATTGACAGCATAGGCTTTGTCATCAAATAGTATGGGAATATAAAAGATGAGAGATATTAGTTTGCCCCCACCTGAAATGACTACTCTGCTGATAATGCAAAAATCACCAGTTGCCACATATACTAGAGGATCATATAATAAGGACAATCGCAAGCCAATATTTCCTTTGTCAACTATTGTTGTTGTTTTTTAAAGTTTGGATACTTAGGTGACTCTGAGTGAAAACACAAGTATTGACTAAGATTTGAGACAAAATCTTTTGGAAAAGTAAAGTACCCGTCGGACCGAATTGATCCATAGGTCCGATGACGCAGCGTTCACCAGTTTCTTTTGGAATGTCATGCAAATTTCTGCATAAGACCACAATACCACACCTTCATTGAGTTATTTGTAAAACTTCTTTTTTTTTGCTAGGAGAAATTTGCTTAAAAGCATACCTACAAATGGAGTACTAAAGAATTTGTATGTAACTTTATATTGGTCATCAAATTTTACCTTTAACCAGCAAGCATGCTTAAAAAATTAGTTTTTGTGTCCACCTAATTTTATTTTTGTCTTTTACATCAACACAGTGTCACCCTAAACAATGAAGGAAAAGTGGCGCTGAATTACCACTGGCATGTCTTGATGGACACTTTCACTCCCACCATTCAGCGCTCGGTGACCTTCATGTCGGACGGGGAAAGGCCAGAGTCCCGTGTGGATGTTGTTGAGACCCCGTACATACCTTTCTTTGTGGAGCCAGAGTTTGGAACCATCGCTGCTGGCAAGTCTGCTAGCTGTGTTGTCAAATTCGCTCCTTTGAATGCCAATGACTACGAGGGTAGACTGATATGCAGGTACATAATTATATAAATTCATCAGAGCATTTTAGTTTTGTATATTCTGGGCATTTGAGTCATGGTTACATCAAAGACTATAATAAGATGGACCGCTTGCTCTATTTTTAGAGCTTATATGTTCTTTTTCCGTGCACATCCAATAATGCTGTATGACTTCTACGCTCCTACGTCTGCCTAAATGTTTTCACTTTATACAAGTTTTGATTTTAATTTTTCATTGAGAAAATTAAAAAATTGGAAGTGTACAGGACAAAAGGGTCATTTGAGTCATCAAATAGCAGAAATATTAAAGCAAGCGGTCCATCTTATTATAGTCTTTGATTTTCTTTCAGAGTCTTTGGACTCTATGTAAACTAAATATTTTGGTGTTCCACCTTTGCTGCAGTCTAACCCCTTTTTGCCAGCTAATATTAAAAATACAAGCCCCAGTCTATGTTGTTGTTTTTTTCTTCTCAATTTTAAAAAAAATGTTAGTTAAAAGTTTGGGAATTTATTAATGATTTTTAGAGTATAAAATACCCTGTATTAATGTATCATTTCAATTATACTTTAATTTTTTATATCAGCTAATTTTAGTATTATCATGAGGTAACTGTGCAGTAAAGTATTCCTTTCAGCCCATACTGTCCAGGGGGCTAACAATGAGATATCTGGCCAGTACAATGCCCAGATGCCTTTACTTATGTAGTATAAAAGATCTTGGCGAAATGTAACTATTCGCTCTGTTTTGTTCATCTTTTTATTTCTTTCAACCCATTTGTCAAGCCTTTCCAAAACAAATACTGGAATCCAAAAATGAAAGACAAAATCTCTGATCTCTATCAAGCTATCTGAAGCTAAAACTGATCTTTGCAATGTCAAATTAATATCAACTATTTTGCTAACTGTCACCAACCACAAGGGTTAATCACTACTCTAAAATATATTCTTCCTGTTACACAAAAATGCAGAAGTATCATCTATGTTGTTGCAATCTTGTTTCATCTTTTGATTTTCAGCATTCCACATATGGACAAAGGGTCTCACGGTCCTGTGATTGGCCTCAAAGGTCGTAGCCTGATGCCTTACTGTCACTTTGAGCTGGAAGAGTCGGACTACATTAACCGTCCTGGCAGGCCCCTTAGTGCTGTTGCCCCTGAAGGTGCCACAAGCTCCCCCATAGACCCAAGCACAAGGGTCATAGAGTTCACAGTGTGTGGCACTGGAGTGAAATGCAGCAAGTAAGTTTTTAGCGTATTGGTTAAAGTTATGTGTTTTAAAATGCATCACACTACCTCATGCTGCTAAGCTAGTGTATACAGTAAGTAAGTAAGTAATCCTGTAAGGCAGGGGAAGCAGTGTTTATGGCATACTGGGTGATTGTGCTGCCAGCACAATGCACAGCCGCCTTTACTTTACCCCAATTAATGTCAGGTACCCATCAGAGCTGGGTAGACTCAGGGACACCCTCCAGACCTGGAAACAAATCTTAGCTTTCACTAGGATTTGAACCCAGAATCTTCCATACGCCAGCCTGATACAGTAAGACCGCCTTTTGTCTGCTATAAACTACCTGAGAACAATCAGCAAATTCTGAAACTGGTGAAAACCAAGGCAGTTACTTTCATTCTAATCAAAGTAAATCCAATAAATGAATTTTTTTCTAGAATCTCCAAAAATACATACCAACAACTTTTTTATAAATAGTAAATATGAAAATAATTACTAGAAAATGAATAGAAAAGAATCGAGTAAAAAGATTGTATTCAAACAATTTTTATAATGGTTCTTTCCATGCTATGGAAACTTATTCACATATTCTGGTTTTAAATGCTTTTCCTCTATCAAAGTCTACCTATTTCTGTGCACACAAATTATCAGAAGAATGATTGGCCATAAAATGCCTGCTGTTTTACCTTGTGTAAATAATGAAAAGTGAACTGAGTGTCTTGAACAGACATATATGGTTTTTAACCCAGGACCTAATTTTGCCATCTTTAGCTTTACCATAAAATGTTATTGTTTGTGCTGTAGCAAATGAGACTGCTTAACCCAGACCTATTAACCAAAACGTCTATCCTTTAATTTCTTTACACTTAAATGTACAGATATTCCAAATTTGTTTATTGAATTCATTTTGAATTGAAGAGGGTGAGGCCCTCTTAAACTCATCAATTTTAGGCCCTTAAACTAATGCTGCATGCTTATAACATTGGCAAGCTCATAGACCATTGTCTATTCCAAATTTACCACCACTCCCCAACTATATGCCTTTTGGTGAAAGCAACTATGAGATTTCCCTAACTTGTAACGTGTTCATTGGAAGATTAAAAGTCTGAATTTAAACACTTAACCCTTTCTGTGTCTTTCCCAGGGAGTTTGGAATAATTAATCCTACCAATGAACCCTTCACCTTTGAGTGGGTCTGTGAAGATGACAATGACCCAAAACAGCCAACAAGCTTCAGATGTATGCACCAGAGTGGTGAAATTAAAAGTGGTAAAAAGTTCAAGGTAAGAGAATGCATTTCCTAACTATTGTCAAACACATGTTTGTGTTATTGAGAAAAATATTTTAATTTGTATGTTGATGTTTTTTCTTTAAAATTATATTGTTTTAAATCAGGGTGTTATATGTTTTATATATTAGACCCTATATATATTATTACATATAACATTATTAAGTTGTATACTTATAAATATAAGTAAAGCTTTCATAGGTTAGTCATTATCTAGCATTTGTGAAATTAGTAATGTTAATTGATATTAACATAAAGGCTGGCTTTAAATTGTCAGGTGGCCTTTGAGTTTGTGTCTAACCAGCTTGATGTGGTGGAGTCATTCTGGAGATTCAGCATCCCGTCCAGGGCCATCACGATTCCATTCTTACTGGTCGGCTACACAAGAGAACCTAACATTTGCTTAGACAGATCTCATCTCAACTTCAAATCATTGCTGATAGGTAAAGCTTTGTCATTTCAACTATGTACATTTTCAAAGCTGCTTTATTTTTATTACACAGTTTTGCTCTTTAGTTGGCCTTTTTCATGTTAACCATAATTCTTCCTAACATAAAAGGATGAATGCATGTTCTCTAAAGTGCAACAGATAGTTTTTGTAAATCTTTTGCTAATATAAAAAGTACCTACTATGAACTTTTCGTTTGACCTCATTTTCTGTATTGTCGCATACTATCAAGGTCGTGAAGCTAACGAGACTGTATTCTTAACCAACAAAGAAGACACCCCATTCCAGTTTTCATTTGTGGAGAGCTCATGTCACTCTGAGGGCTACTCTGCTCACATCAAAGTTGAACCGATGAATGGACAGCTTCCACCTAAAACTAGGCATGTAGATTCATTACAAAGGGAAAAAAATGACTATTTTGGCCTAACTCATTAGTTGAAATAAAATTAGAAGCACCTTGTGGTATTATCAAAATTACCTTAACCCAAAGTTAAAAAAAAAACATTCTTTTTTTTATAGTATCCCAATCAATGTGCACTTTTCACCAAAGTCTGAGAAAGAGGTCAACTTCAACCTGAAGTGTATCATCCCACACAAAAAATTACCTTTGACCCTGAATGTCAAGGCTGAAGGGTACCAAATGAACAGTATTTTACTGTGTGAGGACTCCACTGGCAACAGGGTTGAGCTCAATGAAAGGGGGATAAATCAGATCAACTTTGGAGAGGTTAGTCTTGCTCACTCATTAATTATCTGCCCATAAGGAATAATGTATGATTTTTTCTGTTGTTGTTTTTGTAAATCAAAGAAAGATAATTCCTAAAGACAATTCCAATGTAGAGTGATATTACTTGACAGGTGGAGATGAATGAAAACACAATCAGGCACCTGTTCCTGCTCAATACCGGCAAGTTCAACTTTGACTTTGTCTCTGAGTTTGGTGAGAAATGCACTGGGACTGAGGCCATTACACTGACACCCCAGAAAGGCGGAGTCATATGTGGAGAAACTGTTCAGCTTTCACTAGCCTTCTGCCCACTTAAGAAAATGGTTATCAAAAACTGTGACCTTGCAATTAAGGTAAAACTTAAGTTTACTCTGTTATCTACAGTCTAAAATTTCACACAGACCTGCATTATTAACAAATTAGTTGTTTTTCTTTTGTTTCTTCTAAAATTAAAAATCCAATTTTTTAATTACTTTGATTGTCAGGTGATCAATGGGCCCACATTCAACCTGAGCATCACAGGCCAAAGTGTCACGCCAGGGCTACAATTCTCTTTCAAGTCTCACAACTTTGGCAACTGCTTTGTCTACAAAGCTGGCCTTGACCTTCCCAAGCAGCAGGTTACTCTCAAACTAATCAACAAAGATAAAAAAGAAGTGAGGTATGTACACAGGCTAGACAAAATTACTCAATGCAATGTTGCCATTCAACTTTTACCTTTTCCCAAAATGTTATTCATCCATTTAAATTTTGGCAGTTTGTATTACTTCCATTTAAAAGACTTTTCGGCTGTAAGAACATGTTTAAAATACCCACAGTTTATGATATTGAATGCAAGTCCTAATAAAATGTTTTCTTTATTTTCATATAACACAATTACTTGTATATTTGACTAAGTCTTAAATCTTCTTTGCGGTCAACACTGATCTAATCTTTTGGCCATCTTTATTGTACGGGCAAATAGAATTCTGCTAAGGCCATGAATATATATATACCTGACCCTACAGAGAATTGAAAGTGTTTATGTTTTGAATGGGAACTAGAAAATGTGTGTTGAATACTGATAAATTTTCTTCCAATGCAGTATTGATTGCCTGAGTGTGCCCACAAGCCAGTTGGCCTTTAAGTTTGAAGCCTGTGTCATTGGTCCAAGCAAGAAAAAGAAGATTGTCTTCAGCTTCACGCCTACCCAGCCCATCAAATACCACGAGACCGTAGTCTTTGAGATCAATGGGCTGACCAGACAGAAAGTAGAGTTCCTTGGAGTGGGCCATGAAATGAAGGTTAGTGTTAGAGCAACGCTCAGCAATTTTTTTAAAATTCTTTAAAGGAAGAGCTCAAATCCTTAAGTTACAGAAATCATTTACCTATGCCTTTGAAAATATTTAGCAAAATTACTACCTATGTTGCCTGTAAATTTTCTACATGTATATTTTTATATATCTAAACTTTGTTTTTTTAATCAAAATTTCTTTTTTAATAGAATTCATTACAAAGAAATTGTAAAAATCTTTCTAAATTAGTTAAAGTAGTAATTTATTTATGTTTTTTTTTACTTTATAATATATTTCTTTTTAAAAAGAAGAAAAAAGTTAGACTTTGACTGTCAACGTTAATTTGCTCATCCTATTCTATATTCTCCATAATTGAAATAAAATGGAAAATTTTTTTTTAGTAAACAGAAGTTTATATTTTTAAGTTGAAGTTGTTTATAATTAAAAAAAACACACAATATTCTTAAAAGTTTACTAAAATTTTAATGATGAATGTTTAATCTTCCAAAAAAGCTGAATAAAATAATAATCTTTATTTAAGCGATTTCAGTCTTCAGCATTTTCAAATGAAATTACTTAATAATCTAAATCTAAATTACAATAAATATATTGACTATATTGCTTTAAATACATTTTTCAACACATTATCATTAAATACATTTAATGCACTTTGTAACTTGCAAACGCAAATGATCATCATCTTTAACTGTTTTCAGATTGAAGTCGTTGACCCTTCCCATAAGTGTCTGAACCTAGGTGCCAAGATGGTGGGTGATAATGTGAGGAAGTTCATTCCCATAGTGAACAACAGTCCTGCACCCATCACCTTCAACCTGGCCTTGACCCCTACTGAACCTGGTCTACAACAGAAAGAGGTCTTATCCATTGCTCCCAAAGAGCAAATCACTCTTGAAGCTAATGGTGGAACAACAAAAGTTGAGGTCTGGTTCAGACCAAAAGCCCGCATCCCTCAATTTACAGAAGAGGTTAGTCTTTAGGGATGATTGATAAAAGCTTAAACAACTTTTCCCCCCATTAGTTTAAGTTATTTGTATTACTGGACTTGGACACAAAATGTTTATTTTCTATCCCCTTAAACAATCTTTACCTATTTGTTTGTGTTACCCCGCCAAAACATTAACCATCACCTATGCCATGTATTTGATTTGCCAATTCTTAAGGCTCATATTAGGTAAGGATTAATTATTGAAATGATCAAGAAGTTAAGGAAAGGGAAAATGGAAACTGATATTTTTTTTTGTAAATTCAAATATCGGCTTAACTTAGATAGACAAAATCAGATTTACCCTGTTAGTTTTAAAATGTTGATCTTTGGAAACAGCATGCACAGTAGTTGCATATTGTATATTGTGGCTCAAGAAAGGGAAAGAGTTAAGCTAATCTCATTTTTGTGCAAGTATTTGTTTGTTCTGAGGCGCTTACTCTGCGGATCCCTTGTGTGAGGCTAGTGTCCGCTGGCCAACGCTCATTCTCCTATACGGGACCGTCCACTTGGAATCACCTCCCACTACAGCTTCGACACTTTCAGGAGTGGTTGAAGACTCACCTATTTCGATATCAGTATTTGCGTATACATATTCACATTTTCATCTGTTGTTCCCTGTCTGTATTCTGTAACTGTCGTCAGCGCATAGATCTGTCATCAACGGGCTATGCGCTATATAAGCACCATTATTATTATTATTATGTTTTGTTTTCTCCATTTTGTTTTACCTCCCCTCTTCTCAATTAGTCTAAGCTATTTCTATTTATATCACAGAAGTGTATAATTTTGTCATCAATTAATTTTTTATAAAATCAAGTTGCTTGACACGTTGAAACAAGCCCATATTAACTAACACCAAATATAACATCTAACTATCAAAGCTTATTACAAGGATTTGAAACAAAAATATACATTTAATACACACATAGATAATGTTAAAGTTTAAAGTAGCTCTCAGACATAAAAACCAACATCTTCAAATAATGAATCCTATATAAACACAAGGAAGTCACAAACTACTGATAGAAAAATATCTGGCTAAGTTTATCTTATATTTTAACTTGAGATGAGGCCAAAGCCTTAATCTTATCATTTCCATCTATTTTTATTATTTGAATTAATAAAGTAAATCTAAGGAGAACTAATCACTTTATTTGTAACAAGAATCAATCAATTTTTCTTTTCAATTTTCATACATTTAAATCTGACACTTCAGGAATCTCTGCTGACTTAGATGCAGCGATATGTCTTCTTAATGCTTTTTACATTCTAAAACGTATTGTTTTACAGGTGCTGATGGAATGTGCTGGAATGTCCCAGCCAATCTTTGTAGTTAAGGGATCCTGCCTGGGCATGGATATAAATCTGGACTCCGACTATTTAGCCTTCGGAACTGTCTACCAGCGCAGTACAAGCACCAGGAAACTAGTCATGATCAACTCTGGTGATATGAATTCCAAGTAATGTTTTAGCTTTATCTTTCTTATGCCATTTGAAAGTAAATAAAGATAAACAGAAATATCTATACATTAAAACTGAAAATGATAAAGAATATTGATGGATTTAACAAATACTTGGATTTTTTTATTATGTATATTTTAGTTGGCAAAAATAATTCTTTTTAAAGCCAGGAAAAAATTATTTATTATAAATTGTCCTTATTTCTGGGGGTCTAATATTATATATGGATATATGAATAATGTGGATTTATAGTTTTTTGGTAATTTATTTATTAGCTACTAGGTTCAATAATTGAACAGCTGGATATGAGTAAGGCATTTAACAAGAGAAAAAATGTCTGGTTTATAAATGTATTTTTTATAAATATAGCTTGTTGTATTTACCATTACAATGATTATGAGTTCAGATCAGAGAAGGCTGGCTATTTTTCCTGGGTCTGGAGAGTGTCTTGTATATCTTGTAAGTTTACAGACGTTCCTTCTATATAGAAGATTATTACGTCCGCTAGGCCCAAAACTCCATCAGGGCGACAGGGATCCGCCGGTGGCAGGGATAGAACCCGCGACCTGTCAGTTGGTTTTTGGTTGACAGTCCGGTGAACGTGTCCCACCAAAGTTTGGTGGGCTCTTGGCATCATTTGCAGAAGTAAATACATTCCCTTTGTTTGCCAAAGCCAATGAAAACTGGAGAATGCTACTTCACTAGCCCTCTGAACCTTAAAGGTCGAAAAGAATATTTTACTTAACTGTCATTTTAAGAGAAAATAAATTCCTTTCATGTATTTTACTTTAGATTCCGCTGGGACATCAAACATTTTAAGCCAGACTTTACCATCTCACCCGTGGAAGGCTACATCACTCCAGGAATGGAGGTCACTTTTGATGTCGAGTTCCATCCCCAGAGCGTCAGTGGAGATGTTAGATATGATGTGAGAGTCCTTTTTTTTTCATTAGTGATTGATTTTTATTAATCGATTCATTTTATCAGAAAGTTAAACTTTGGATTAAAAAGAAGAGTTATGATATACTTTATCAAGATTTGGATGCTTAGTATAATTTATAGTTTACTAGCTTATGTGTTCATAATTTTTGTTTATGTTAATTAAGTTATTTTCATAGCCTAAACTAATTCTTAAAACAAAAGGGCAAAATAGTTTTTTACTGTAGTTTAAATTGTATACAACCTAAGGAACTAATTACCTGTAATGTCTTTAATAAAATTACTGAACAGTTTTGTATTATAATTTCTTTTTTTGTTAATCTAATGTAGTACAAACTAACTATTTTTAAAAGACTTTGGCTTAAAACTCAAAATGCAACTTCAGTAATTGAAGTAGAAATTTTAAACAAAGTCTGTGTGATATTTTTAGAAAAACGGAAACGGAAAGAAAAAATTGCCACATATGTTATCTCTCAAATGTAGAACAATAGCTCCACGTTCCTTTTCAAAAACCTTTCTCATTTTATTTGCTAAATTATCCAGAAATTGAAATGCTTCTTGGATGGAAGTCCACACAAGCCGATCACACTAACCCTCACAGGCTCCTGTACTGGCATCCTACCGGTTAAAGAGGTGCAGAGCTTCCAGTGTCTAGTTCGCCAGACAGACACTCGCCAGATTATGATTCCAAACAAGAGTAATCAGATCTGGAACCTGAAACCAATCATAGATGGAGAGTACTGGACTGGACCTGTTTCTTTCATTGTTGAGCCACAGCAGACCAAATCGTATGAGCTCACCTACAGGCCATTGGCTATGACCAATGAAAATAAAAGGCACACAGTAAGTCATGCATGTTGATAATACTCATTGAAACTTCAGTTACTCTCTAAGTTAGTATACAATCTTAAAAGAATGAAATATTTTTTTAATTAATAGTCTCTATAATTTTTTTAGGGGTTTTGCAATAATGTATGAACAATCCTTATTCAAACTTTCTTTTTATATATGACTGTTAGTGACCTTCACTATTCTTTCCAGTAAATTGTTTATTATATTGTGACATTGTAGTCTAGTGACAGACTGCCATTCCAAAGGTAATGGGTTCAAATTCAGATAAATTCTCAGCATTGTTAGGCATCTGGCACTAATAGGAGAAAGAAAAAAGTTTGCTGCTCATTGGGCTACCCACACAATCCCCTTGTCTGGCTGCTTCACTAGCTATCTAAACCAACATGTTCTGAAAGAAAGATATTCCTTTATTTAATAACTATGATAATTGTTTGTCTTATTGTTCTACTCATTTGTCAATAAGCTATTTTTGCTGTCTCTTAATGTTTTATAAATGTTGACTCATATAGCTATCAGAGTTCTCTGATGTTAACATAGTGACAACAGTTTGTCATATGTTTTCATAGCTTCACAACATTATAGTTCTTTAGTTTGAAAACCAAATTCAATTAGTACCATAGATAAAACTATATTGTGCTCTAATGAAAAATGAGCTTAAGAGTTAAAAATCCATAATTACTGTATATTTGCATATGAGACAGTAAAATTTGCTTTGAATAAATAAAAAATAAGTGTGAAAAAAAAAATGAAAAAATTAGAATAGTAAATGTATGTTTATAATACTATATTAAATATATATGGACGAGCAGACTCATGACTGTACTACTACACTAAGTTTAAGCATAGGATGCAACACTAGAGGGAGCCTTTGTAACTTATAACATAAGATTAGAAGAGTCTTGTCGATGTTTTTTTTTAAAGAGAGATATAACATACATAAAACATAACATTCATGTATTGCAGGGCTCCATTTTCTTTCCTCTCCCTGATGGTTCAGGTCTCCTCTTTAACCTTGTGGGTACAGCTGAACCTCCCAAGGTCATAGCTAGAATACAGAGAGATGTTCCCTGTAAGACAGGCTACTCTGAGCTTCTCCCTGTTTTTAACTGGCTGAAAAAACCTCAAAGGTAACTGGTGATGCTTATTTTGTAATCAATTATGACTTAACCTTTTCCACCCCAGGCGAAGGCACATTTTTACTCGAAAGACAGAGATTTAGTATTTAATCGTGATAAAAAAATTAATTGAAACCCTATGTAAAGATAAATGAAAACTCTTGTATTGTAGTAAAATTATTCTTTTTTTATGTTTAGACAATGAAAAGCACACTAATAATTAGGCCTATGTTATTCTATAAATTAACGTTATTTATTCAGTTTAAAAAAATAAACTCCTGGTAGATTCTGTGTTAAGATTGAGAAATAAATGAATACTCTTTTATTTTAGTATTATATGTGAAAGCTTTTTTTCATTGCTTATGTTAAAAAAATGGACAGTGAATACTTAACATATTGGTATATAAATAAACCTGGTTTATTCAGTTTTTAAAAATAAACTCCTTGTAGATTCCGTGTCAAGATCGAACCACAGAAACCTGAAAAACTAGAACCTGGAACAACAGTGAAAGGTGTTGAATACATTGATGTTCCCGCCAATGGAAAGAAAGATTACAAGTTGTCTTTTTATGCCTATAAAGAAGGGACATCAACTCTTAAGGTGAAACATTATTTCTGTCATGGTAAATTTATCTTTTCTAGCATGAAGTCTTTTAGGGCGGGAGTCAACAGAAGTCAATATCTAGGGGTAGAGGGCGGCTAGCAACAATAAATACTGCCTACCTATTTTTTTATGAGATAGGTCACTAGCAGAGATAGTACAGCCTTTGATTTGGCATGCGCATATATATTATATAAGAACTATGTATATAATAGTCTAGCAAGATGCTTAGCGTTCTGCATACTCTAGTTCAGTAAGATTCTTAACTTAATTAGTTGTTGAGTAAAATTACTTTGTAAACTGACCTTTATATTTATCTAAACATGTCAGTTAACGTTTGAAAATCCAAACAATTATGTGTTTTGGGATTATTTGACTTTTAATTTATTAGAAAGATAACAAATTCAAGGTGTTTTTGAAAAAAGGTAATTTTTTACAAAAATATTCAGCTTGGGGCAAATTATAAAAAAAAAAATACCTAAAAATAGAACTAATAAAATACACAAAAAAGGAAACAGATTTATTTTTTACATTTGTGTAAGAATCTTATTTAACAAATCCTTTTAGTGATTTTTCAAAATTACAAAATTTCATCTATTCCAAATATTTTTTAGAGAATTTTCAAAGTTACTGTACATAAATAATCTGATACAATATCATCACTATGAATGCACTTATTTATGTGATATTTTTAATCGGATTTAGGATTCTAAAACATTGAAATTCTATTTCATTTTAGCCAAAAAATAATTTATATGATTTGTGTTTTGTTTAGGTCACCTTTACTAATGAACAGACTCAAGAGTACCAATTTTACGAAGTTACTTTCAAGGCGACCAAGCCTGGCATTATCTCAACTATAAATCTGGTCACTCCCGTTCGTCAGAGTGTACAGTACACGCTGACCTTGGATAATCCTCTAGCCAGTCAAGTGGCCTTCTCCATTAGCTGTACAGTACCAGAAGTTATGCTTCCAAGTCAGCTGGTCATCCCTTCAGCATCACAGGTATAACAATTTGTACAATAAAAGTTTTACATCTTTAAGATTACCTGTGCAAAGAGAAAACAGTGCTACCATTTTTTTTTACCCAATAAAAAAAAACATTCAAATAGTTTTATAACAGCACTTACTAGTAGTGGAGACCTGCACACATTGATGTGATTGAAAATAATACTGGAGGTGAACATTCATGCCCCATTGTCAGAAGCTGTTTACTGAGAATTACCATTATGGGTTTGATAGTCAAAAATGGTTTTTAAACACTCATGTAACTTTAGATAGTGATAACTACAATTTAAGAATGCATTCAAATAGTTGTCTGTTAATTTTAGTCGAGTAGCAAAAAAAGTAAACATTTTATAAACTTATTTATTTTTGTTTTGTGTGTGTTAACTTATTAAGTCTTCGGAATTTTTTTTGAATCCAAAAAATAAGTTTATGTTGTTCAGCCCATTTGAACAATGTTGTGTGGATACAGATTATGCAAACCAAAATGTCTAGACCTATAAGTGCTATACATCATCCTGTGGCCTATGACACATTGTGAATTCTGTATCAGGTCGCCAGTTTTTTGAGACTCACTTTCCATTGATCTCTATGGAGACAAAAATTTGCTTTATGCAAAATGGCAGGGTTAACAGGGCACTAAGGGATGAACACTCTCAGCTATCAGATCAATCAGAGTTAGAATTTCATCATCCCTTGAGTCTAATATCTGTGAGGGAAAATATCCTTACAGCATAGGGCGATCAATACGTATTTAGAAAAAAAACTTTAAGGCACTTTTTATATTTTTAATAAGTGAAATGTGTTAATTGCAGCAATCCCTTTAAAATGTGTTTAAATATTTGTATGTAATCATTAGTCGAAATCTTTGACAAAATTAATGATGCATTAAATTGTATGTACCAGTGTCAAGAAAAAAAAATTTGGATTTGTTATATCAATAGGGTCATTTCACCTTTGAATATCAACCTTTGAAAGTGGGTGAGGTCACTGGTCGCCTTGAACTAAACTGCACCGAACTAGGACAGTACACATACGATCTGGTTTTGAATGCCCTGCCAAGCCCCCAGGAGAAGCCTATATACTTTAGGACATGGCTTGGCTCCAGTGTCACTCAGGTGGCCAAGTTTTTAAATTTCGCCAAGCAGAAGACAGACTATTCTTGCAAGGTAAATTGTTTACATTTTATGACAAATAGGTATTTCTATCTCCAGTTTATTAGAGAAAGCTAATTTGGGAGAAAAACAGATATTTAAAATTCTTTCAATATATTAGTTTTTTATCTCTTTGTCTCTTTGTAGTTTTCATTTTCAAAGCAAATAAATTATATAGGGGTGTCCATGGATGACTTCATTAGATTTTGGCCAATTTTTAGCCACCTTCCCTCCCCCATCGACATAAGTAATCACATATACTTAGACCCCCCTCCCCCTTCCATTATGAAATCGTAAAGCTCTGAATTCCCCACCCAGAAAAAAACTCAATATATTTACAATTTCAAAATTAGCATTTACTAGCAATCTAATACTTACGCCCCCTTATATTTGAATTTAAATGGTAACTGCTCTTATTATGCTTTCATGTGTTTCCACATTTTTATGGTCTTTATCGAACTAGGTTGACAGCCCTGACTTCCATGTAGAAAAAACAATCGCTGCTGCCCCTGGATCAACAGGTGGAACTGAGGTTGCACTTGATGTGCTGTTTGAGCCATCCAAACTTGGAGAGCAGAGGGCATTGTTGACGGTCACGTCACCAGTGGGGAGTGACTACATTTTCCCCCTGTTTGGCACATGCATATCTCCTAAACCCCAGGGACCGTTCACAGTGAAGTCTGGCTCCAATTTATCCATCGTGTTTAGGAATATTTTCAATTCTACGACGCCTTTCACTTTCCAGGTTAGTTAAGGAAAATAAATCTTAGGTGATTGCTGGGTATTTAAATCTAATGCTCATTTTCTTTATATATTATTACAATGCTTTGTCTGTAATTCCTGTGGAGATTAACCAATTAAAATAGTAGAACATATCCCAGAATCAAGCTAAAGCCAAGTCAAAAGCAGTCATATTTGGTTTTTGCTCTAGAAATGACTCTTAAATATTTTTGTGTGTGGATAACTCATTTATTTTTTATATTTACTTAACATTACTGAGTTAGCTATCCTAGCTGTAAATATGACTGACAAAAGATAAAATGCTGCAGGCCTTGTATAATATATTTTAATAATATATTCTAAACAAGAAGATATTGGTAAATTATTTCAAGGAAGTAAGGGGAATCTCTAATCTGTTAGCATCTTATGAAGTCTACCAGATAGCACTAATAGGTTAGATCTCTTGGGGAAATTTTAGGATGGCTGAGCATAAGGCTGACCACAGAATCTCTATGCTATTTTCATTGAAAGTGGTGAACTCTCCTTCATTAGCCCTGTAGACCTTTCAAAGTCTTTTACACTAAGTTCTTATTTATATTATTTTTTGTATTTGATTGTGTGCATATAATTTGTATTGGAATCAACTACAAAATAATGTGTGACTTGAATTTTTTGCAACAGGTGGACAACCCATTGTTTCACTTGGCCAAACCAGGGGAATCCATCCGGCCTCACAAAGATCACAAGATTGTTGTCGGGTTTGAAGGCAGCAATGCCAAAAACCCAGTGGTGGGCAAACTGATTGTATCATGTGCCAGGTCAGCTGGGGGCACTTCTAATGTCCAGTGGATATACTACCTGAAAGGCATCTCCTCTTAAATACTTATCCAGAATCCAGAAAGTATTCAACAAAAAAAGGAAAACAACTTGGAATAATCAAACATTTAACAATGAGTGTGTTTAGCTTTCTGTATAAAGTTATTGTTTATATTGTTTTGTCTCTAAACCTGTATTTTTTTTTTAACTTTTTTTCCACTAATATTTTTGTTATTCAGTAAATAACTATTTACAATGTTCACATTAATGATGGTCCCCATGTACAGCTGGAATTTATTTTAAATGCATATAAATTATGCTGAGCTCATGAAAGTAACTTTTATTTTTTTGAGTGATAAGTAACCTATCACTATAATTTAGTTTTATAATGAAATTTATACAATTTTAGGATGTGATACTTCATCTCATAATGATTTTTATGTTTATCGCCATGTTTAAGTTTTATAGCAGGTTTCTAAATATTTATAGCTTGTAACATAAACTTGAACGCAAATAATATTTGCTACAGGGATTTCATTTTAAACAGGCACCCAATGCCCAGAATGATCAGGGTTGAATTATCATTAAAATATTTTTTATAAAATCGATGTTGAATTTCATTGGTTGTGCATTAAAGATATATTAAGAGTGAACTATACAATTGATTACTGATTATTTAAATAATAGTATAATAATCCAACATAGCCAACTGTAATAAAAACAAAAGGCATTGCCCCCCTTTTTTTTTATTTTGTTTTGTATCTTTATTTTATACAATAATACTTTGATTTCATTGTGTTTAATCACAATTAGACTTTTGAAAAATGTGGTAATAAAAAAATGTAGGTGCCCATTTCATGAATATTATATATTTGAATGATATTACAATTAATATTCTGTACATCTGTGATATGATTTATTATAATATTTACCATACTTTAGTATTATGTAAAGTGCTCACTTTTCATTACCAGATGGAATAAAAAAGAAAGAGCTGTGTTACTTTTATAATACGTGTTGTTAATTCTTGTGTTTTTTTTTAATTCTTAAGATTAACTCTGCAAAAGATGTGGCTGACAAAACCCACTTATCAAGCTGAAACATGGCAAAGAGACTTGTTGATGACAACACATTCTTTTAAATGTCCGCCCCATTCCTCAATCCCAACCCCAAAAATAAATTGTTCCTGTTTGTTTCATTACACTTTATGGGACACATATTTAAATCCTTTATTTTGCTTCACATTAGTACATAATCTTCTGAAGATTAACCCTTACAGTCCCGGGCGCGTATATAGCGGAACTGAAGCCAGCATAGATAGAAGTAGGTCGGTACGGGAAGGGTTAATAATAGTTTTGGGGTTAATTCAAAAGTATTTACCATAGAAACTCAAATGCATATAAAGCCTTATATTTAAGGGTTGTTTAATCTTGTTTTGTTTTAGTAGTTTCCGAAAAAAACCTCAAAACTTGATTTGATGTTAAAAAAGAAAGAAATGTTAAAATGTATGATTGTAGAATTAAAATGATTATTTTTTTAAAATTTAACTTGAATATTAACCCTTACAGTCCCGGGGGGCGTATATAGCGGAACTGAAGGCAGCATAGATAGAAGTAGGTCGGTACGGGAAGGGTTAATAGTGTAATAAGGAAGCTTAAATAGCTTTTGAATCATTTCAGGTTACAGGTTCCTTTCAACACAAATCACCGAGACGGCTGTTCTGGCAATATGTTTCAATCTAATATTTATACATTTTTGCAGACACAGGATTTGGGTATATGAAATATTTTTACACTTACAAGCTTATGCCTTGTACAAATGGCGTAATTCAGGGGTCGGCAACCTTTTTATAATGTTGTGCCAAAGTAACATTTCTAATTCATTCAGCGTGCTAACATCCCTTATATTCAACTCAATATTTTCTTGTAGAAGAGACCCTTATTGTGCTTTTCCGAGTCGTGTGTGTGCCATTGAAAATGGTTCGGCGTGCCAAGTCTGGCACACATTCCGTAGGTTGCCGCCCCCTGGCGTAGTTAATCCTATCAGCATGTCACTAACACCATAAAACCATTATGTTCTGCAGTTCTTATCACCTCAACAAACTGCATGGGTTTTGACGATTAAGACCTATTTAAAAGCGCATTATATATATATATATATATATTACTTTTTTAAATGTACGTTTTTGTTGATAATATAGCTGGACTGGCTGGGAAAAAAGAAGGACTAGCCAACCGTGTTGACTAGACTTCCTCATCCTATGGTATGCAAATCAGTGCTGAAAAGACAAAACAGATGTCAAATAATGGCAATGGCATACCACTGAAAGAAAGGCCAGAAGCGAAAGAATAGAGACATTTCGAACGAATAGAGATCAGTTGGGAAGATTAGAGACAGTTCGTAGTTTTAACTTTCTAGGAGCAATAGTATAGGAAGAAGACTCAAAGCCGAAATTAATGTTCAGGATTTCCCAGACCACTTGGGGCACGGCGTGCCAAAGGGTCTGGGTTCGAATCCTGGTGTGTGTTAATATTTGTTTCGGTTCTGGAGTGTATCTGAGTGTACCCAACCTTGATGGGTACCGGACTAGTTTGGTTAAAGTAAAGGTGGCTGGGCATTGGGCTGGCCACACAATCCAATTCAGTTTAATATATTAACTCCATGGTATTTTAAACTTTTTTTTAACTTAGCCTTAAATCGTTTATCTTATATGCTACAGACGCTCATATTCTATAAAGAAAAACTAATGCGTTCTACCATTTATCTGTGATTTGTCTAGTCATGCATTTTTATGTTACGTTGTGCTTTTCAGGTTTGTTTAGACAACCCATTCCATGCTCAGATGCCACTCGGAAAAAACAAGAAATGATAATACTATAATGCAATATAAGACCGCTATGTAGGTTTAAAGATGTATTGCTGTGCTCTTTATTTGTACAACGTGCTGCCCATAAAAGTATGGTGGTGAGTAATTTAAAGCTGGAGGCTAAGGCATTCGTCCCTGTTAATTGTAATTAGAACAATCAGTTTGACACAGTCTTCATTCAGCTTTATTTCTTGGTACTGATAGTAGATGAATTTTTATATAAATATCAATGGGAATTCCCAAACTGCCTAGAGTTGAAACCCTCGTTTCTCTTGTTTGATTTGAGTTTCTAGCATAGAAAACGCCCGTTGAACGTGCGCGGGTATTTCAACGGGTGCCTGGTGGCCGCACTTGGCGTAGTCCGTGAATTTCTTGAAGTGGGCCAACAAGCACTCCAACACGTCGTCCAGGGTGCCCACGTTCGGGCTCGGGTATTCCAGGAGCGTGAGGGGAGGCGAGGAGACGCACAGGTGGACAGTCTCTGAGTTGTGCCACTGTTTTTGAAAAGTTAAAGCCACGCGCAGCTCCATCGGGCTCTTGGTGACGATGAGCACGGACTTAGGCTGGCGACCCATGTTATTCAGCAGGCGTTGGGTGAACTGTATGTTTTCCCCCGTGTTTGTGGCGTCTCTTTCAAGCACAATTGCCTCCCTGGGCACGCCTCTGGAGGTCATTATGTCACAGAAAACATCGGCTTCTGTCTTGTTGGCGGGAAGTTTACCTGTTGGCCGAAATTTAAAAACAAAATGTTAACTGGTATAACATAAATACATTATCATTGACGCTAGTTTCTATGCTTATGGCAGTGAGGGCCAGTGCCACATCTGACTACTGCAGACGTCAAAGGTTGAAAAAAAGGTAAAATCCAACGATGGAGTCGCAATGCTCGCGACGCCATGTTGTTAGTGTAAACAAGAAAAAACATGACAAACAAAGTAAAGCCAAAATTAATTTTTTAGAAGCCAAAATCGGATTTCGGGAAAATAAACATGATAGTTAAGAAAGTTTAGTAAAATTGTTTTGAATCATTTTTAACAGTTGAAAACTATTTCTATTTCCTAAGTAAATATTTGTTATTTTAAAACTGACGCATTATTGACTTTTTTCTTTATTTGTTTTAACCCGAGTGTGGTTTGCAAATAAATGTACATCATATTAATAAAAATAATTTTTTTAATTTAAAGTAAAAAAACTGATTTTTGGTACATGTTTAGGCCTATAACGAAATAATTTTTTACTACATCATCTCCATTATTATTCACATAAGAATTATAACTTGTTCACATAATTGTAATCTGTAATGTATAAGATAAGATAATTGTAGGCCTACGGGGGAAAAAAAAAGACTTTCTTGTCACTTTCTTTAAATGTATCAAATGTTTACTTATCAAAGGTCTACATTTTTCAATTTTGTTATAAACATTTGTATTTTGTTATCGCATAAGGGAAAAGTAGTTTTCCTGTCCTATGTTTAGCTGATCATTGTAACATTTTGTTATTGTGTTGAATTTCTAAATTAGAATCGTATGTATTAAATTGTAGGCCTATTTCATGACTCCATGCATTGTAATATTTGGATTTAACACAGATATATAGCCTATCCGGTTGATTCAAATATTAAGACAGTGATCGGGGTCAGCAGATGTCAGTTGTCTTTTGTTACAATACAACGGAGACCGGAGCACCTGACCGAGGAAAGCGGGGAGTGTATTTGTGTGCGTGAGTGTAGGCCTAGTGTGTGTCTGTGTGGTGGTATGAATGGACTGACAGGAAAGATAAAAAAAACAAAGTGTAAGCTACTATACGTGTCAGTTCTTGAGATGACTCTAATTATAGTGCCTTATTTTAGTTCTGTTAGTTGAGTGGAATGTTCCCGAAGAATTAACATAGGCCTATCTATCAAGACAATATATTGTTTAGGCCTATTATGTACATATGTATCCAGGGCCCTCGAGAGAAAAAAAAGATGCCGGTACGAGATCTTTTCTGGCCCCCCCCCCCCTCAATTTTAGTTTAACACTAGTCATATCTAGATGATGTATTTGTTTACGTTTGTTTTATTTATTTTATTTTATATACGTTTGAAAAATCAGGAATCTTTTTAAAAAGTCTGTGGACCATTTAGTGAAACTGTCATAAGTGTTACCATTCACCATTAGAGTGACATAATTTCAATCACAGCAATAATTAAAATCGGATTATGAATGTTTAAGTGATGAAATTTGAGTATCGGAGACAAGGAAGGAAAATCCGAAGCTGAATGTTGTGTGCTTTTCTATTCAAACAGTCATATGGCCATATTCATTGTCTACCTAATTGTACACAATTGATATCAAATTAAAGGGCATACAGAGGGCAATAAATGTCTAGATAAATTAGTTAACGAGTGCTTGTAATTATTTTTATAACCAATGTTTGATGAAACTGGATATTCTAAGATACGTAGGCAAACGTCGGTATTACATCTGCCCCCATTCCCAACCTTATCTTTCAAAATAGTATATAAAAGGCCGTTAATTCATGTTAGATTTTGTAAAATCATACATTTTATGTTGCACTTAGCTTGGTTGGACTAGAGCGCTTTAAATTGTAGGGGAATAAATGAATTTTCTTTTACTTTTCAACAAAAGAATGGGGATGTCACAACTTTTCAATACGGTACTATGACAAAAAAGTACATAAATATACATCTTAATCGCATTTTATGCTTGCTTAATTCCTTTGGTTCCTTGTGGAACATAGGGCCTCCGCAACAGCTCTCCAGCGCACTCGATTCTGGGCAGCCTTTTTTAGTTCACCCCATGACAGGTTGCAGCTTGCCATTTCCTCCTCGCAGGAGCGTTTCCAGGTGGTCTTCGGGCGACCAACCCGTCTTTTACCCTGGGGGTTCCACTGCAGAGCCTGTCGCGTGATGTCCTGTGGGGGCTTCCGTAAGGTGTGCCCAATCCACCGCCACTTTCTCCTGGCGATCTGCTGTTCGAGGGGATCCTGATTTGTTCGTCGCCACAAGTCAGTGTTCTTTACTTTTTCTGTCCACCGAATCTTTAATATGTTGCGGAGGCAGCCATTAACAGTTGAGAAAGTGTCTCTGCAGTTTTCCTCTTTCAACCGCTGGGTATTAAACTTTATGTGGGGTCGATTTGCTGTGTCTCTATAGGCTCGAAGCTTGACTTTGATGGTTCCCATCACTAAATGGTGGTCCGAGGCTACATCTGCCCCTCTTTTGGATCTTGTGTCTTGTAGGGATCGTCTCCATTTTCTAGATATATTGATAAAGTCGATCTGGTTTTTGGTGCGGCTATTCGGAGAGATCCAGGTTTCTTTGTGTATGTTTTTGTGCTGGAATATGCTGCCACCAATGACCAGGTCGTTAAAGGCACAGAAGTCTGTAAAGAGTTCCCCGTTTTCGTTCATTATACCCAGGGCGTGGGTTCCCATGATCGTTTCTTTACCTATGTTGTCTTTTCCTATTTTTGCGTTGAAGTCTCCCATCACTAGCATAATATCTCTTTTAGGGAGATCATTTACTGTGGTCTGTAGGGAATCGTAGAAGTTCTTTTTTGTCTCTTCATCTGCGTCATTGGTACGCGAGTAACATTGGATAAAGGTGACTTTTCTCCCCTTGGAATTGAATCTGGCTGTCATGATTCTGGATGAGACTGGTTGCCCATGGTTTTCTTCTACATGTCCTGAATATAGAATTTTTTCTCCACTGTTGAGTGTTTTCATACCACACCCATTCCAGCGGCTCTCACAGATGCCCAGAACCTGGATGTCCTATCTCCTCATCTCGTTTGCTACATGGGCTGCTTTTCCACTTTCATACATCGTTCGGACATTCCAGGTCCCTATTTTTGTTTTGGCTGCCATCGTCAGGAGATTCGTTGGCAGACTGGTTTCCGTTAGGCTTTCACCAGCCTGCGTCATCTGTCTCTCTATGGAGGCATCTCCCCGAATCGAGCGGGTGATAGATTTTTCTACTGTTGAATTGGTTTCTGTAGCGTATTGTTTTCTATAGGATGAGGGTGCTAGCCTCATGCCCAACTCTCTTGATTTTAGCCTAAGAGGTCATGGCTGTTGTCTTTGGTCCGCCCCAGGTATTTTATTTCCCCGGTACCCTCCATACATGTATGGCGAGCGTTCCCCGATCCGCCACCTGGGGAGGCGCCCGATGGGAGGACAACCACTCCACACGGGCGCATTTTATGCATGTCTGTCAAATCATTAATTATTTACAAATATACCCAAATCATTAATCTTTTGAATGCTTACTGTTTCGTGAAAAGATATAGTCAACAGAAAATACATCAATAGGCCTACATGAATGATAAAAAAAAAACAGAGAAGAAAAATAGTTTTATTAAAATGTTCAAGTACACATTCAAAGAATATCAAAATTAAGGGCCCCCAGTGTCACGTGAGATTGTAGGTTTTGGGGGCATCGCCTCTTCCTCTTAGCTTAATTAAAAAAATTGCTAATTTAATTTTAAATTTTAATATTCATGAGCTTCATGGGCCCCCTAAACTCTCTTGGGCCCCGGTACGGCATACCGGCTGTACCCCCCTCTCGTGGGGCCTGATAATGAAGTCTGATTTAATCTGATGTAGTATAATGTAGTCTGATGTAGTCTAATGTAGTTATGGTCTCAGTTAATACATCTCTTTCATCTGTTTTGAAGATCTCATAATCTTCTATATAATCTATTAGAAATAGACGGCAATATCATCGCGTTTTAAACTTGTACATCTTTTAGAAAGTTATAGATACAGAGTCAAAACTTTAGTCACATAAGCAGTGACTACTAGTACATCCACCCATATGCACATTTAACTTTTACATAAACTAGTTTAGGCAAAATCGTATCCGATAGGGACATACCGTTTTTTGCTATATAACCTTTATTAGAAATAAACGGCTATGTCATCGGGTTTTAAACTTAAAGTCTTAAATATTATAATTTATTTTAAATAACATTAACAACCATACAAATTTATAATCGAGGATCTAGTTTTATAACATACAAGAGCTATTGTAATTAGTTTCACCTCTTCGAATAACATATTACAACACTGTGGCAAGCGTGGGCCAAACTGGCAACTACCTGTCAAACCGGCTTATTGACATTAACAACATGGCGTCGCGAGCGGTGCGACTCTATCGTTGGATTTTACCGAAAAAAAAGGGGGTTTGTGGGGAAACAAGGATATTTCAGTAGCCTCCCTTGCTTAAAATATTTATAGATATAGGCCTATGCGTCCCATAGTATAAGGCTTCATTGTCATTGGGTGGGTTTGACGAAAACATGACAGCTGCATAATAGGGTAGGCTACTTATTAATTTGGTAAATTGGGTGGGTTATTTGCCTACTTGGTCATAATGGGTGCAAATGAAAGAGTAGGCTTATACATTTGACTCAGATCCTACATAATAATAAACATAGCACAATATTGTTTTAAAGCATGCACTCAATAAAAGCATAGGCCTATGCCGGGTAATTAGTCCATCCTCAGTTGTGCAATCAATTTGGTTTTTGTCGGCGTGCAAATACACTTAGATCTAAATATCATAGGGGCTCATGAAACGCTCGAGGGAAAAGGGAGAAGCAAGCTTTGCTGCATGTCGGTCATACGTAACCATGATTATTTATAATAAAATAATTAGTATTATTCATATAGCGCATATTTACATGCTAGTGACTATCGCATTAAACATTCTTAGTGCGCTTTCTTTCCACAATTCAGTTGGGGTGGGCAAGGCACACAAAGACTAGCCAAATAAAAAGGTCTTCAAACTCTTTTAAAGGACATCTTTTGTCCCAGAATTTCTCAGTGTCTGTGGCAAGCTGTTCCAATTAGGTGTACGTGTTAGAGCTGGGTCGTTGATTCAAAACGTTCTATATATCTACAACACACTGATGTAGGATGCAGGATGTAGATCACTAATGTAGATCTGTACTGCGTTCTACATCGTAGACCTTAGACATACAAACTACAAACACAGTGCTTCCCCTTGCCCCCCTTTTTCATCGCCAGTTCCAGCGCTGACGCGCAGGCTCTCTTCGCTCATTTACCGGCAAAGTGTTGCAATCAAGTATGGGTCTTGTAAGCCTAACTGATCTACATGTGTTATATGATCTATATAAAACGCGATTCCAGCGCTGACGGCTGACAGCACACGAGCTCTCTTCGCTCATTTACCGGAAAAGTGTTGCAATCAAGTATGGGTCTTGTAAGCCTAACTGATCTACATCATGATCTACATTCTACATGATCTACCTTTTTAATATGATCTATATAAAACGCGATTGAATGTGTTGCGCATCAGTTTATTAACTTGCTTCGATGGTCCACACCGCTTATTACTTATTCCACAGTCTCATAGCACACGCGATCTATTTTCATAAACATGTAGTTTGATTTCTCATAAAGTAATTGAATTGTATTTAAATACCAGATTGTATTTCTTACAACATGCTTTAATAAAAAAAAGTTGTATTTGTATAGCGCTGTTAACATTGATAAACTATAATTAATTTTGTGAAGAAAATAAACTGCGTTTTCTAAATAAATACTTTCTTTTTTCAGACACTTGGGTCCTTTAACGTTGACTCTGTATTCATTTTTTGTTCATAAACCTACAAATAATTAAATAATCATTTCCCAATGACCCTTCCCGTTCGCCGTCTACTAGCGTAGGCTTATGTGTGTGTGTCTTACATCAACCATCGAACCAGTGCGTGTGTACGGTAGATGATTCCTAGATAATATAGCGCACACGTCTTTATGTAGGCGATGTAGGATGCAGGATGTAGATCGGTGTGCAACACTCGGGGAATTCTGAGTACTGCATCTTGCAATACACCAATGATGTAGATCTAGACCCAGCACTAGTACGTGTAAGCGCCGCAGATTCTAAGAGGCACAACTCCAAACAACTTCTTTTTGTGCCCGACGACACTGCGGGATGAATGTGTGCATGAGGAGCGCGCGCAGACCCTTTATGATGACACATGATTTGTAATGATAATATCTTAGAAAGGAAGGAGCAGGGCCATTTATGCAGCTACCGTAACCGAAATAAGCTTGGGTGAGGGGGGGGGGGGAGGCTATTATATCATGATTTCATGCTCTATATGAATAAGTCTTATTATGAATATGGTAATATTGTTTGAGCTCAGAACAGTATCACTGATCTATATATTGACTTGGATGAACTGTCGGCTGATCATAAAAATAACAGGTGGATAACAATAATTTACACATCAGCACTCACTTATAATATAAGTTTGAAAACCTATAAAAAAAAACGTTATTATTTTTGTTTCGATTTTTTTAAATATTTAGGCCCATTTGTTAACTCCAGTAATCTTTGAATAAATATATCGTGTTGATGATGTTTCCCTTTATACAATATTTTGTTCAATAATAATAATAATAATAATAATTCTTTTAGCCTATATAGCGCATCTATCCATGCTATAATAGCATGCTCAGAGTGCTGTTTTGACATGATTACAAGAACACAATTAGACAATGACTAATTAAACAGATATGTCTTTAAGTTATTTTTAAATGACTTTGATTCAGTATGCGTTAGTGCAAGAGGTAAGTTGTTCCACAATACTGGCGCCACCACTGACTCAAAGGCGCGCACTCCAAAAGTTTTTTTCCTATGTTCAGCGTTCATGACAGGAATTATATTCTCTCGAAAAATAAAATGTTTTAGGTCAGTGTTATAATAGCCTACAATTGCATGAAAATGTCTAGTTGCACTAAAATATGCAATAGGCCTACTTACTTTTAAATTAAATACGCATTACCAATCCGTGTAAATATTGATCAGTGAACATTTTATACATTTAGTGACGAATCGTATTTTTATACATAAGTACAATATCACGTGCTGTGTTATATAAAATGGCGAATAGCTAACACGAAATTAATTGATTTTCTCTTTCTCTCTCTTTCTTTCTCAACTAATGACCTTCGAAATCCTATAAATTCGTGCAATAAACTCATACAAACTCCCCCGGGCCAGGGGTTATTGCGCAGTAATTTTAAGACAAAGTCATCTATTTGCTTTTGCCGTGTTTTGCCGGGAAAAAGTTCTAAGCCTGCACCAGATTTGAACCCAGGACCTTCGGTACGCCAGAGGTATGAGTAGGATAGATAAAAATTTATTTCATCGGAACTATGGATCAGTTCGGTCCGACGGGTACTTTTTTTTTAATCGTCACATGCGGTCAGGGTTCCATTGTCGACGATTTTTATTTTAATTAAATTATATTTAAATACTGCGGAACAGCATTTGAAATACGTTCAACTTAGCACATGCCTAGATCAGGGGTCGACAAACTTTTGATTATAGCGTGCCAAAATAGGATTTCTAATCCATACAGCGCGCCAAAGCCTAAAATTCACCATGATTTAGGACTAAATTTCTAATAGAAGATACTTAAATAATTTATTCTTTTAAGTCTTTCGCGTGCCATTGAAAATCGTTCTGCGTTTTTTTTTTTGTGTATCGTACATAGTAATTTGTGCTTACCTCTTGTACCGGTACCTTCTTTGCCTGAAATGACCACCAAGGGGGCCCATCCTTCGTGGTAGAGGTCCGCCGCGTGTTCAGCCGAACGTGGATCATCGTTCCCAAGCACTACCATCACATCGCTCTGTAAACAAAACAACCACAACAAACAAACGACGCAAAAATACAAGACTATAGACTTAAACTATAAAGAACAAACACGCGTTGGGCGCACGTATCTTCTGTGTGGAAGGAGCGCCTGAAACAGTATAAGATAGTGAGATATCTATATTAAAGGCAGCCACGCAGTGCCGACTCAATGTACGCGTCAGCGGCGCCACGTGCTATTGCGGGAGGGGGGGGGGAGAAGGGAGTTAAGACTCTTTTCAAATAAAGAAAAAGTGAACATAATAAATAAATAAAGATTTCGGTATGACGTTTTTAAAATAAAAAGAGAAGGCGGTGGTGAGGTAACTATAGGGTAAATGGCTTTTGGGACCGAGGTCGAAATTGGATTGCCTTTTTAAAACGCTTAGACCTCTAATTAGTATAAGCTAAGGTTAAGAAAATATCAGTTAGGCACTTATCCGTAACGCTACTGAGAAAGGGACTGAAGACAGACAGACAGATAGATAGATAGGCTAGATAGATAGATAGATAGAGAGAGAGAGCGAGAGAGAGAGAGAGAGAGAAGAGCTATAGGCCTATTTATTAAAATGTATAATTTTGTTTTTTATTGCTAGTGTAGGCTATATTATGTGTTATCTCCTCCTCTCGCCTCTCACCCATTCGGGCCCATTCCCCTTTGTCGCTGGAGATATCTTGGAGGCGGTTAGGCCTAATGTTCCCACTGATTGCCCAGTATATCGCCCCTCGTTTTAAAATACTATTATATAGTCTCACACACATCCCTCGCTTGCATGAATGAATAAAATTCATAGCACTTCATAGTAAATCAGATGGGGAATGTCAAAGGGGTTTGTCTTTGCACTGCGGCCACACACTGTGTGGGCCGCACAAACACTTTATTGGATGATAGATGAAACTTAATATTATTATCTTCTTCACTAGCCCTTATAGTGGAAAAAAAACAGTTTGTAAAATGAATTAAAAAATACTGTATTACAAGTTAATTACAACCATATAAATGAAACCCATGCGGGTGTCTGCGCAATTTTCCCCCTCGGTTTGTTTGGTTTAAAAAACAACAACTCAAGTTGTTGTTTTTTTGTTGTTGTCATAGATTTAAAGGCCTATGGAACAATTTGTTTTAATCCAGGTCTAAGGACGCATATTAATATGTTCTTACCTTTATTAAAATCTGGTCCAAGCGAGTAAAATCCCATAAGATTCTAGCACACTGAAGCAACAATTCCTTCATTTTTGGCAAAAGACCCGCGCTTTGTTTTCAGTATATATAGGTCCTGTAGTAATAGTAGTAGGTCTACGAATTCAAAACACTATATAAAGTAACCAAAATGTTTGTATTGAAACTGAAAGCTAACAATGTTAATATTGCAGCTGACTGGCTTAACCCGATAATTTATATATATACAGTCTCAAAGTCCGTCTTTAAACGGTTGTTTTTTTTCTGCCACCTTGTGATTTAATGTGCGTATCCTTCCCTCCCCCCGGGCTGTACTGGAATCACGTGGGGATTACGTGTTTTGTCATCGTGACAGCAGCTGTTTGGAGGAGGTTGAAGTACGAGTGACCAGTTGTCACCATGGCCGGTGGTGGAAATTCGTATTTCGACGCTATCCTCGGTTTAAGATAAAGACGGTTGAATAACAGACGAGGGCGATTGTTGCCGATTAGCGATGACCTACATTGGTTAAAGGTAATTCGGGCAGCATGCCGTTGTATTTCCTCAGGGGACTTCCCCTTGTGGTGGTGTTTTTTTTTTTTTTAAAGAGTGCACTTCTCTTTGTTGAATATCAAATAATTGTAGTGTAGAGTTAAAATAAAAATCCGGGAATTTCCGAAGCATTTCGTCGTTCAGCTAAAGGCGTGAAATTTCCCATTTTAAAATCAACGTTTCAAGTCAAAGTTCTCAATGAGAAGGGCTGAGAGACGAGAGGAATGAAAGAGGCTGGTGTTCGTGTAATCTGTGGCGCCCCAACGGTTCAACAGAATACGGGATATGTAGGCTATAGGCTAGATATAAAAATCCACATATCTAAATAATAGGCCTAATATGTTGTCTTGAAAGAAGCATTTTTATGTTGGCTTAATTAACTATCCCTTTTACTACGCTGTTGACTTATCTTATATGTTACAGACGCTCCTTCTATACAGAAGATTATTGCGTCCTACGCTTATCCTTATGGTTTGAGTCTAGTCTTGCACAATTCCCTAGAGACAGAAAATCGATCACGTGATGCTTTTTAAACAAACAAAATGGCTGATTTTACATTGATCTTAATGGCACCTATGATTATTAAAAATGTTCATTTTAAACATATCCTTGAATATTGTGATATTATAAATGATGCTCACGGATGCAACAATGATTATAGACATACAATTATTAAAAAACAACACCTATTTGTTGATCTTTCAAAGAAAATATAATAGATGAAAACATTGTAGATTATTTACATGATAATTTAGAGGTAGAATTTGCGCACCCAACAGCAGCGCAGTAAGCCATTGTTAATGTTTACAAGTGTATTTAATCAGCATCACGTGAGCGGGAAATCATTCTGCATAGACCTCATTTGATGTGTGTTTCTCTGATTGTCTGTTCTGTTTCTGATAGTTATAGAAGTTATAGGCACAATATAATTTATTATATTTCTTTAATGTTTCTGTAGCGTTCTTTTCTTCTTTGTGTTTATTACACAGTGTGTTGCTATAATAGCGTAGCACATAATCATTCTTATTTTTCGCATTCCAGACTTGGGATGATCATCAGACTATGTCGGAGGAAAAGGAGTTGGTCCTCAAAGACTAGCGAAGTGTGTAAACCGCGCAGATACGTTAAACTTAAGAATACACCGGCGGTTAAACGCATGGGGAGGGGGGGAGCCCCTGCTGCACGTCTGAGTTTCATTGCACCACCGAGAGGCTCCCGAGCCTCGGTGGGGAGGAAGCAATGAGCGCAGCAGTCCGTCCCAAAACCCGCCCTGGTGCCTGGATACCCATACCTATAGTATGCGATTTGTGCTACCGGACGACATTGCAGGTATACGGGCGAGCCACCACGATAATGATCCAATGGGATTTCCGCTTTTTTAGCATGGGCTGTGGAGACCGTACCCTATAGTTCAAACAATGAGGCAAATCTGCAGCGGTCGTGCTACTTTTTGATACGTTGTTAGTAAAAATTATATTGGGTGGTCTCAGACTGGATTAACTTATTTTCAGGCAAAAAAAAAAAGAACGTACTTAAGTAAGGCATCAACGGAAGGGGGGGGGCGCCACAGAAATTTTACATAGCAGGAATTAAATATGATTTATGGCCCATTATATGGTTCACGGTTTACATGCCGTGATACCACTCCTTGCTCCCCCCCCCCCCCCAGATCTTGGCTTTTTTTAATCTCAACTTGGGATTAAATTAAAATTGGTTACTTATATAGCGCTTCTATCCATGCTATTTCAGCATGCTCAGTGCGCTCTGTAAACACACTGCTGCCTGCTGGCGCAAATATTGGCTTTTTTTCCCAGAGGACCTTGGCTTTTTACCTTGGCTTTTTTTAAAAAAAAAAATATTAGCAATATAGCTAATAAAAAGTCTAAATGTGTGTGTCGTCTGTACTGCTACAGCAGATTTGGCTAGGCTCATATAATACATATTATATGGTATAGTATCACCAGCAACGGTCCGGATATATATTTTATATTTGCAGAGCTGTAGTGGATGGAAATTGAGTGAATGGATGAGGTAGTAACGAGAGGGGGGGGGGAAGATGTGTATAATGAATCTAACTTCACATTGAACAACGTAATAACATAAATAGATCAGACGTCACGGTAAGCACCCGCCAGGCGCTTATTGCGAGTGAATACAAAATTCGGAAATCCAAAATTCCACAATATGTGATAATATATAGATGATAATTAACTGGAAGAGGTTGAGACAAACAAAAAACAACAACAAAACAATGCGATGTGGGGTAAGGGGCAAGTGGTAAGCAAATAGTATAATAAAGAGGGAGGGAGGGAGGCGCCGGGGAGGGGGGTCAACATTTTGCAAAGGGAAAATACTGTACGGTTTGGGGAATGGCCAATATTATAATGTATAGCAGAGTTTTCTGCACCGATGCACGATTTCACACTAAACAGTACAAATAGATACAATAACATTTATCAAAAGTTGAAACGTAGGCTAAACAATTGACAGTTAAATTAAATTGTGTGAAAACAATTTAACAGAAAAATAAATATTTATTTTTAATTCTTGGTTTTTGAAAACAAAAAGGAGGTGGTGCACATGGAGGAAGTTGCGGGGGGGGGGGGGCACAAATAGGTCACTGAAACCATTTGTTATTATAATTTGGCTTTGTTTGTAATCTGTTTTTTTTATATATTTTAATTAGCTCAACTAGACTTTTCTGAAATGTTAGAGCGGTATCCGTGTCCAAATGATTCATGGTTAGCGTTGCCAGACACATGGGTGTCAAAATGAGGACATCAAGAGACAAAAAATAAGGACATTGTGCTTCAATTAAATAGTTTCGCAACAAACTTAGGGCCTTATCAGTATAATTTTATTACAAGAGCTGCCAATAAGTGCGTATCGGTAAACTGAACAATAAACAGTAGGCCCCCATTTTTTTAATATATATAAATTCACAGTAGGCTAAAAGGCAACTTTCTTTGGGGCAACTTTGAAAAATAAACTTTACAGCTCATACATGAGTCTGAAAACGGATCAGTCTTTTCTTGTACAAGTACAAATGATCACTTGATTATGAATTATATTCTTATTAAAGAGGTTAATAGGGTTAAAATGTTTAATACTGTACGCCTACAAAACATAAAATATAACAAAAGCCGGACATTTTAAAGGTTTTTAGCTTAAATTGCCGGCCGGACGGAGGACAATAGTCTAAAAAGGAGGACATGTCATCCTTTTGCCGGACGTCTGGCAACCCTATTCATGGTTGTGAACCATGCAGGTGGATTCACAAAAGGCCACATTTAACATTACAAAACAAACTTCGTATAGGCTACATAAATCATTTAATTTTTACTTAGAAAAGCAACACAACAATGTTGGCTAATCTAGGCCTTTATTACAAAAAAAAAAAAAAAAAAAAAAAAAAAAAAGGTTCAGATAGATAGACTATATGGCAAATAGGAAAAAAAAGGCACGCTTCTTTTTTTCAATATGCAAGAACAAATAGTAGCATATACAAGATCTCTTTCAACCCAAGTAGCTTATTGTCTGCGCATGGAAAATAGGTTGCATGAACAAACCAGAAAAACCAACAACTTAAAATTACATTAACACGGTGTTAATAACACGTACCATTTTTAAAACCCCGATTCTATAGACTGTAGACCATAGGTCGGCAACCCAAGGCTCACGTGCCAAACTTGGCCATGATGAGTTTTTTTATTGATACCCCCCCCCCCCACACACACACACACATTTTCCGGTTCTGAATGAGAAAACGGCTGTTGAAGCCGATGTTTCTGAATGACATAGCGACACATTTAAGTGAGTTGAACTTGCATTTACAAGGACCATTGGAATGGATTTGAATTGAAACTGGACATGTACATCCCTATATTAAGGCATATATTAAGATAGTTTGGCTTTTTTAGAAGTACATCGAAGCACTCAAAGTGGAGTTTTATAATCAAAGGCAAGACTTTTTAATTGATGGACTCATTTTTTTCATACCACATCCATCCTAACTGGTTTGATGTTACTACAACCTTCTAAGATGTAGATTTTTTTGGGGGGAGAGATATTGGGGATTTTAAAATGTAGCAAGTTAAATTTTAAACATTTAAAAAATGCTTATTTGTGGGAAAAATCAGGAAGGAAGCTGCTTATGAAAGTCATCTACTATTCTCAACTCCTAGATTCGTTCTTTTACTTTCAGCTTACACTTGTGAACATATTTTATTGCAGATGAAAGCTGTTTTAAGCATACAAAGAGGTCTCCACACTTGACAGCTCATTAATTGATACACACTAATTACATTTAAAAGAGTTTTTATGCTTATTTTCTTTTATTAAAACTAAATATAAGTAACTCTGAAACAATTTTTATATATTTTTAAATTAATAAATATAATAGGTCTAAATATTAATATATTTATTTTAATATTTTATAAATATTTTAATAAATATTTTATACATATTTTAATAAATATAGCACTATATTGTGTAATTTCTGTAACTATTAATGTTTAAAATATAGGCTAAACACCTTAAATAAATGCAGAAAATGTGTATTTACAGCTGTTTAACGTTCATTATTTTAATCCTCTAATAAGTATCCTAGTTCTTGTAATGATAACCATAATGTTGGATTTACATAAAGAAAAAATAATTAGTCAGTAATATTTGTTACATTACAAAACATAACTTGTTTGGCATCACTATTGATCAAATGTGGACACTTTTTTTTTTATTGAAGGGAGATAATTAGCCCGTTTTATTTTAGCAAATATTTCTAATATGTTTCTTTTTTTCTATTATAAAAGAATAAATGCCTTACAATTTATAACTTTGAGATGATCGAACTGTAAAAAGTATATTGAAAATATATAAATATTATAAGACTAAAGTATTAACATGTAGGCCTATATTTTCAAACACGACATTATTTACTTAGTTTGTATGATTACTAGGCATCCATTCCCCCTATAACGTATTACATCATAATTACATGTATAAATACCGGTATACATTAATCTCCATGATCTAAAACACCATAGACCATGGTTAAACTGAGATAAAAATATAATTAGACATCTAATATTAGTAGGTGTTAGATAATCATTTAATTTTAATAATTTCGACTAACAAATGATAATGTTTAGACAATAATTACAAAAAAATGTGATCAGTTTAGAGTTTAGTAATAAAATATTGTAGTTGATATAGATTTCTAAATGCTAATAAAAAGGAGTTAAATACATTTATCTATACAAAATTTTTTTTTTAAGTATAATATAGGAGGTTAACTTTCAGGCTGTTCAGTTTTGGCACGCTGAATGATTTAGAAATCCTAATTAAATAGAGCACTACTAGAGCGCTCTTTCTTCCCGAGTGGCATTCGGGCATGGAATGGGTTATCTGAACAAACCAGGAAAACCAAGTAATACATCATTTAAAACATTGATTAAAATGCAAGACTAGACTTGAACCGCGGATTAGGACGCAATAATCTTCTTTGTGGAGAGCGTCTGTAATAGTAATGTATAAGATAAGATAAGATATAAGTAGGCTAATAAGGTAAAATAATAATGCGTTGCTAAACTCAAACCACGGATATAGCCATGTGCCATGTGCAAAGCGTAATCTATTTATAATAAATTTTCCAAATGTACCCTTTTGTCACTTTGACGGGCATAATAACTATTACATAAAATTTATAACACGTGATTGTAAACGCCCTATAGGTAACTATTTTTATGCTAGATTATTATTTTTAAAAGAATAATTGTTTCGTGACAGCGGCGCAGTTTTAAAAATTCTAGTTGACAACGAGTTGTTGAAATCGCGAGATTGTGCGAGACGGAAAGCGGCTAATTCAAAGGATGTTTATCAACAAGTCTGCATCCTTTCTTAAACATCAAACCACAAAGAAAAGTATTTTTCTAGTTTGCTAATTCAATTCACACATTGTATGGAACTTTTTTCTCTACCAAATATGCTGATTTCGGATACACAATTATTTTGTTGAAATTGTTCCAGCAATTTAAAAAGTAGGCTGGTAATTATAACGTTTATAAAGTTGAAAAAGAACTATTTTAGGTTTGGTTTTTATTTATTTATTTTTTAGGCCTACCGTTCGCCGTTATAATTTACGTATAAAAAATGTAATGGAACGCCGTTTTAGGCGTTAAACTAAAGTTGAAAGTAAAAGAACAACCTTTTAAATATATAAACACACATATGAATTAAATCGTTTGACACATTTGGACATTTAAATTAAATTCTAATTGGCCTACTTATTAGATTATTAGACAAAGTTAAATTTAAATCAAACTATATTGTCTATATTACTAATGTTAATATTAGTTACTATATTAATTATTAACTAGACTAATCTAGATCTAGACTAGTTATTAATATTTTAGTTAGTTAGGCCTATATTAGTTAGTAGTTAGTTGAGTTAGTAACTTTTATTAAGTAACGTCAAAGTCAAGTCCACAAACTTGACTAAAGTCAAAAGCCCAACAAGTTACAAGTGTAGTCAGATTGCTAAATATATGGTTAAATAGTTAAATAGTATATAGTATCATTAGACCTGGACCTGAAAGAGTAGTAGGCTAACATCTATGCCTACTCATCTAGATCTAGTAATCTAGTTACTAGACTAGTAGGTTACTTTATTAAAAGCAATTGGCCTTGTTGGCCTGGCCTTGTAATATAAATTATAATATTAAAAGTAAAAGTCAGCTTCTGTCGCTTCCAAGCTTCGTACAAAAAATGTTCTCCTATTAATAATTAACCTAGTCACCTAGCCTATTGCTATTGCGATTGATGAATTTTACTTCAACTGATGATTTTCTAACCTTTGAATATTTAATTAGCCTATCTCATTGAAATGTAATATATTTTTATATATTTAAATTTAATATTATAATACATAGCATTTAATATAGCCTATCTGTAGGAAGTCTCTGCACTGAAAGGATAAGCTAATGAAGTTAAAGAGGTCACCAATGCAAGGACAGCCTAGGCCTATGCATTAGCCTAATATTTGAAATAATAGATAGGCCTATTGGTTTTGAAATTCTTTTAAAATTATATATTTTAATAAATGTAGAGGACTAGGCTACTCAAAATAACAGCTGCAAAGAAAACAGTCAATTTATCAACATTTCCTCAGAATGGACACAGTTTCTTCAATAAGGTAGGCCTATGTCACATTTCAGAAAAACTTTTTGGTTTGTTTTTAAATCCATTAGGCCTAACCAATTCAATGTTTGTGTTATGTAATCTCTAATATTTGGACTTCAAATTTCAATTTTTTTAAATACTTTGTTGTTTTCATGCAGTGAAATTTCTCTTTTGTTCGGTTGCAGCTCATCTTCGGAGGGGGACTCCATCAAAATTTTTCTTAGAGTTCGCCCCCCTGACCCAAGCATCAGCGAAAATGACTTTGCCCCGCGGGTACTTGATGTAAATACTGCAGACAATGCCATCATTCTGAGAACAAAGCCAGAGCCGAAAGTCTTCACCTATGACAATGTGGCAGATGCTGACATCACTCAGGTTGGCTTATAATGGTTATCCAAAGATAATTTAAAAGTGTTTAAGTGAGCTTTAATTTTCACTTTTTTTTAAATGTGTCATGTATTTAGGAAACAAAGAAAGGTATAAAGTAAATTTCAAACTCTTTTAACAATTTCTAAGTTGTATGATTATGCCTTGTTTTATAGTTAAAAACATTTAAAATATTTAGACAAGTTGATTTGAAGAATTGTATGTTGCTTGTGTGCTTTGTTTTCAATGTAGGTTCATAAAGTTGTAGCCTTTATAACGGGTGTTATTTTATTTTATTTTTTGTTTTTTTACAATTGCAAATTGAATATTTATTTTTTTGGTTCATACAGGAGGCAGTTTTCTCTATTGTGGGTAAAAAGATTATTGAAAGTTGTGTCACTGGCTACAATGGAACCATATTTGCTTAGTAAGTACTTGATCATAGGGCCTAACCGAGTGCAGAGTATCAGAGTGTTTGGAGACATACCTATTTCCTCAACCTGGTTACAAACCGAGTGTTAGCCACCACTCTGGAGTTAGGCTCTTACTTACAACAATTGCAGTAACTAGGACTTTTGGCAAAACTGACCAAGTCTGAATTATATATTCAAAAGTTTGATATTTATTGAAATAAATAAATACAAGTTTTCTTTTTTTTTGTGTGTGTATATTAGTGTGTGCATTATCTGCCCTGTCATAGGGGCTGCTTGGGCTTTAGGTATTTAAGTTGTAAGTTAAAAAAAATAAAAAATCATCCACGTTAATTGCAGAGGCCAAACAAAAATTAAAATAGCAAGTGAAGGGGCCCTTAAAAAAATACAACAGCTTCTGTATAAACTAATATACAAGTACAAGATCCTTTTTGTTTAATGGGAAAATGGACCAGTTTTTTATTTTATAGTTTGCAAAAATATACCAAAGTTTGTGAATTTCACTATAACAGACAAAGCAGTGTGAACAATATTCATGAACAAAATATTTGTATGTCATTATAAGAATATCCTTTTTTTTTAAAATTATAATTCTATAACTGCTTCTGATTTCTTGAATACTAAAAATGATCCCAAAATAAAATGATAAATTGGGACTACACTGCTGGCTAATGCAGTAACATTTAAAAAAAAATACACATACCAGTCTCAGAAATATTGGTTTTGTGAATTTTAAAGTTTGGGAAAAAGTTTGGGGATTTTGAAATGATTTTAGATTGAGAACCCTGAAAGATCATTGATCGTTAGAACTTTGTTTTTCTATTAAAATGCTTGTTTATTGGAATAAGTAAATATATATTAAAAAAAAATATATTTTAAGCATATTCTTTCTTTTATTTTTCTACAGTGGTCAGACTGGCTCAGGAAAAACTTTTACTATGCTTGGTAAATGTGTATTAGTCTAACTAGAATGACTTTTATTGTTTAAAAAAAATAATTTTTGTTTGTATAGAGACATTTTAGCTGATAAGTTTGGTTAGTTACAACATTCTTGATGGAAATAATGCCATGTTTTAAATTTTCTATTTTCCAAAAAATACCAGGTCCCTCAGAAAACTCAGAAAGCTTTCAGCATGAGCTGCGTGGTGTAATTCCCAGAAGCTTTGAGTATCTATTTAGTCTAATAGCTCACCAACAAGAATTGGTAAATTTGATGTTATTTTTGTTTTCATTTTTCAACTTTTAGTTTTTGGAAACTTTGGGAAAACTGACCAAGTTGTTGGGAAACTGACCAAGTTATGGGCAAACTGACCAAGGTTTGGGAAAGTTTGGGAAAACTGACCAAGGTTTGGGAAAGTTTGGGAATTTTATTGCAATGGACAAAGTACAGTAAAAGAAAAAATATATTTCAAATTTTTGAAAAGTGAACAATTATAAAATTAAGGAATTGGTGCATATTGTATTCTTCATGAGTTGGTCAATATGTAAATGATTTCTTGAGCACCTTTCTCTCACATGCAAAACTAGTATATTTTCAACCAAACTTTTACTGTTAAAAATGTAAAAGACTGAAATTCTTTTGACACATTGATAACAATTTTGTATCGTCATATCCACAGCATGGCAGTAAAAAACAGTTTTTGTGTCGCTGCTCCTTTTTAGAGATCTACCAAGAGCAAATCTTTGACCTTTTGGATACAGCTTCACAGGGCCTTCACCTTCGAGAGAACATGAACAAGGGTGTATTTGTTGATGGTCTCATTGAGCAAGTTATATGTAACCCAAGTGATGCTTATCAGGTAACTTGTTTCATGGTACTGACGAAATGCTTCTAAACATTTTATGTTAGTTTTCCATAAAAATGGCCTACCTGTTTTAAGTTAGTGTACGACATAGTGTGTTTTTTTATAATTTTGTTTTATACTGTATGCAAAGGGTGCTAAGTCACTTAAAAAAACATTTTTGTTATTACCATTGTCTTCAAGAATTTGTGTATTTTGTACGATATTTATATAGCTCAACCTTCACAGAACTCAGTACTTTGATAGAAAACATTAAGCGCCTATCAAAAGATGCTAAACTGTGACGTAAAAAAGTTTATTTCTGCAAAATATTTTTTCCCTTGACTTAGTAACTTTTGCAAGTAGAGTACTCATTTATTAGCTAATTTACTATTACTTTATTATTATACCTAAGTATATACTATATACTAGTTAATGTACTAATCTCTGCCTTATACTTAAAAAATGTAATTAGTTTTTTTATCAATATGTACCTTAAGCATCTAAGTTTGTGTAGCTTTAATAGAAGTAGGAATGAATGGGGTACACATGTCTGATGCTCTGTTTGATTTACATGTAATGTCTCCAGGTGCTAATTATGGGGTGGTTGAATCGAAGAGTAGCTGCAACTTCCATGAACAGAGAGAGTTCGCGGTCACATGCCGTCTTTACTGTTATGATAGAGTCTAAGGTAAAGATTGGATTTGTATAGTCAGTTTCTATTTATTATTTGAACAGTGTCTCTAATGTATTCCCTTTGCTGTGATTTTTTAAAATTAGCAAGCTTGTAAATGAAAAATTGAGCAAGTGTTTTTTCTGTATTTTTCCTATTAGGAGGATGTCGGTGGTGTTCAGAACATTAGAACATCACAGCTGAATCTGGTTGATCTTGCAGGTTCGGAGAGACAGAAAGATACCAACACAGGAGGAACTCGACTTAAAGTAATTATGGTTTTCATTTTCTAACATTACAGATGAAAAAAACAACAAAATTCCAATTCTTTTTATATTTGATTGAACCAATTGGATTCATATAACATACAAAGCGACAAAAAAAAGACATATTATGGGGGAGGTTTATTACCACCCTCTACATCAGGGGTCGGGAACCTTTTTGTCTGAGAGAGCCATGGACATCACATATTTTGAAAAGTAATTCTGTGAGAGCCATACATTATGTTTAAAACTAAAAATGCAAGTAAATTGTGTGCATTTTGTGTAATTTCAATACTAAGAGTACAATAATTATGTTATCTCCTTTACCAATTCTGATGCTGGGCTGCAGTATACTTTAGCTAATTTGTAGAATGAAATATTGATATGCAATTAATATGTAGATCAAAGGAGTCTAAAGAAACTTTTTTTTATAATCGAACATTTGTCTGCGAGCCAGATGCAGCCATCAATAGAGCCACATCTGGCTCGCGAGCCATAGGTTCCCGACCCCTGCTCTACATGATGCAGAGTCTAAGTTTTATTAAGTAGCCTTTCATACATTTTCTTGTACAAAAAAATGTGATGGGTCAGAAATTATAATTTTATAATAATAAGAAAAATGTTCCAAAATAAACTGAAATCTGCTAATTGATTCAAATTAAACATATTATATCTATGTAATAGGGGCACAGTAGCCGAGCGGCAGCGCGTTCGACTGGCGAGCCGAAAGTCCCGGGTTCAAATCTTGGTGCAGGCTAGGATTTTTTCCCGGGTCTGGAGGGTGTCCCTGAGTCTACCCAGCTCTGATGGGTACCTGACATTAGTTGGGGTAAAGTAAAGGCGGCTGTGCATAGTGCTGGCCACACAATCACCTAGTATGCCGTGGCCACAGAAACTGGTGAACGCTGCTTCATCGGACCTATGGATCAATTCGGTCCGACGGGTACTTTACTTTACTTTATATCTATGTAATATTTAGAGCATATGATTGTATTTTGTATGTATCATTCCCTTTGCTTGACATCTGATGTCAATTTCTTTTACAACATGTAGGAAGCAGGAAGTATCAACAAATCCCTGTCTGTCTTAGGAAATGTTATAATGTCTTTGGTAGATTTGAGTCATGGTAAGAAGAGACATATTCCTTACCGAGATTCCAAGCTGACATTCTTGTTGAGGGTGAGTACTATAATACCATACACAGGCTTCGTACAGCTCCTGGAACACTCCTTGAAACTCCTGGAAAACAAAAAGTTATGTTCCAGGACCTTAAAACTCCTGGAAAAACTGCATTTAGTCCTGGGAAAATACTAAAAACTCCTTATTTTTTTAAGGATGTTAATTGTTAATAAAAAAAATAGTAATCACTGCTCTTAGATTGTACTTTCACTTTTCCAGAAAGCCCTATTGGTGTTAACCCTCTTTGCCGCTTTCTATTTCCGCAATCATTGATGACACCAGTGATGACACTCCATGGTTCTTTTTTTTTTACTAGATCTTGTTTTTTTTGCTATCCAAACTTGGGATGTAGGTTATATAAGTCCCCATAATGTCGTAAAACACAAAAAAAGCTGTGTAGCGAGGTGTCTGTTTTTTTTAAAGCGCTTAGCTTGGCTTTTCAAAAAATTTACTTCTGAAAAACGTCTGGACTCTTGGAACACTCCTGGGAAACTCCTAGAATTTTGAGGCAAATTTTCTGTACGAACCCTGATACAATTATACAATTAACTGTCAATTTTCTAAGAGAAAAAAAAAAGATAAACTGATTATATTTTTATTTTGATGCGATTCAATTCATTTTTATGAGCTATTTTGTAATCTATGAATTTTGTGTGTCTTGTTTTTTTTTCAGGATTCACTTGGAGGAAATACAAAAACAAGAATGATTGCTTGTGTTCATCCTGACTCTAGGTTGTTTTTAAACTAATTGTTTTACAATTTTTTTAAACCACTAGGCAGTAATGATTATTACAAAAAAAAATAGAGATGTTTAACTTGAAATTTGTTCTTTATGATCATTTTCATTAAATTTTTTAATGTTTTTTTTTTTTAAATTCTTTTATTCTATAGATGTTTTGGTGAAACTTTATCGACGTTGAATTTTGCAAGAAGTGCCAAGCTGATCAAGAATAAGGTGAGTACATCTAGTTGAAATTTAGAAATCATTGAGACTTTTTATCTGTTGGTTTTAAATGCCCCATTATATCTACAATGTTGCCAAAGCCCCCATTGACCCACATAAATTTGTGATAAAAAGTAGATGCTTTATCTGTGTGAGATCTAAACAAGAATGAAAATCTAGAACACCCAATCCTTCCAGAACTAATAATAATTTTAGGGTAAAATAAAAATTTTTGACAAAAAAACTTTATTTGGGGTTGTTTAATATTTTAATATAACTAGTGGTAGTCAGATAAGTACATTTTAGAAAAGTACCATACTTTAGCCTTGAGGCTGCTATTCTGTTAATGAATGATGAGTTTATTGATTCCGTTTTTCAGGCTGTTGTAAATGAAGATATCCACGGGAATAATCAAAAACTTCAGAATGAAATTCGAAGATTGAAAGAGCTCCTGGAATCTATGCAGAACTCACCTGGACCAGAGATTAGACCAAATGTTGTGACTCCTACAGGTTGGCTCCTTCATTTTCTCTTACTTGATGAAACAATTTCTCTTACTTGATGAAACAATTTCTCTTACTTGATGAAACAATTTCTCTTACTTGATGAAACAATTTCTCTTACTTGAATCAATTTCTCTTACTTGATAAAAAAATATCTCTTACTTGAATCAATTTCTCTTACTTGATCAAACAATATCTCTTACTTGAATCAATTTCTCTTACTTGATAAAAAAAATATCTCTTACTTGAATCAATTTCTCTTACTTGATAAAAAAAATATCTCTTACTTGAATCAATTTCTCTTACTTGATCAAACAATATCTCTTACTTGAATCAATTTCTCTTACTTGATCAAACAATATCTCTTACTTGAATCAATTTCTCTTACTTGATCAAACAATATCTCTTACTTGAATCAATTTCTCTTACTTGATCAAACAATATCTCTTACTTGAATCAATTTCTCTTACTTGATCAAACAATATCTCTTACTTGAATCAATTTCTCTTACTTGATCAAAAAATATCTCTTACTTGAATCCATTTCTCTTACTTGATCAAACAATATCTCTTGCAGATTACTTTTTTAAGTGCAATGTAATAGCTTTAACTATTCTTCTCATAATATAGAATAATGATAAACGCATTAGAATTGATATGAAGACCACACTTTTACAGTTTAGAGTTATTCCAATTTTAACGAAGGACTATGCCTTTTTTTTTCATTTTAAAGGGTTTTTTCTTTTCTAATTTTCCTACGGTTATTGCCATTTTTTTCACTTGAATGTAGTTCAGTACGTACTTAGTATGACTATATATATGTGACTGCCGTTTTTTCCTATGTGGTCTTCATATGTATCCTACAATCGTCATTCTTTTGTTTACTATGCCAACTTTTAATAATTTTTTGTTTGCAGATAATTCCTCTTCTTACATGGATGCTGATTCTGTGTGGAAAAAAAATTTCATTGAAGCCATGTTCTTCCGTGAGCAATCAGAAAATGAGAAAAAGGCAAGCCCTGTTTTTTCTTGTTTATGTTTTTTTTTTTTCTTTTAAAAACAATAATTTTAATTTGCATTTACTTTAAATTTTGAAAAATTTCAATTCCATTTATGCAAATAATAGTTTTTAAAAACTAGTTTGGACCGCTGATCTATAAAAATAATGAATTATGCATGGAAACAAATTCTTGAGTCTAATCACCTGCCCTATTTAGGCAGCATCACTAATCTATAAAAAATATGTGTCTTTAACACTGACATGTAAATACATTTCAAAACGATCGCCCCTTCCTACTGGGTAAGCATATAATTAATGTATAGAAATTAAGATTAAATATAAAAACAAATGTAAAATGTATAACACATCTGGAATGCAACCAAAACAAATTCTTTATTTAGAAGAAATTTCTAATCTTTTACTAAAGACATATCTGCTCTTCTACTAGGGCAGGTCTTAAGAGTCACTAAGCTGAACGTCATGTGTGCATCATATCCGCTGCCTCACTTAGCAGTAACAAATTTATTAAGGGGGCTCTATCCATTCTTTTTATAGATCAGAGGTTTACACTCTTTATTAGAGATATATTGCATGTAAAGCTGCATCTAGGTCAGTGCATATTTATTTAACTAACTTTTTCCATGATTGTGTGTTACAGACTTTGCAAGATGTGGTGAACCATCTGCAAGAGCTGTGCAATAAAAAGGACAAATACATACACTCCACCAAAATGATCATCAAATTCCGAGAGAATCACATCCAGTCTTTGCAGCAAGCCTCCAAAGGTTGCATAGAAATAGAGAAAGATATCCTTGTGGTGAGTTGAGCCGTGTATCTATGTGACAAACACTTAGCCTGTCCTGTGCCAAAGTTCAAGGTTTGCTCAGTGCAAGCTTCATGCGGTTTTGTGAATGTTTGGGAAAACCGACTTGATTTGTGAACGCTTGTAAAAATTGACCAAGGTTTGGGAAAGTTTGTGGATTTCACTAAAAATTACAAAATGGCTTGAGTAATACTTGTTTTAAATTTTTAATTAAAAAGTCAGTAATAATGTAGTTAAGTTAAGAAGTCATTTATAACAGTATCGTCATGTTTTTTGTCTTAAATAATTACTTAACAAACAGTCTTAAACCCTTTTTTGTTTAATGTACCAATATACTCTGCCAGTAAACATTAAGGAAATTCACACATTGGTTTGTGAATTTTGTGTAAAGTTTGAGAAAAAGTTTCTTTAAAAGTTTTGGAATTTTAACCCTTTTACTAGTGACCTACTTCCTTGTTATGCATATCTTCATTGCCAGCTATTATTTCAATTTATTTTAGAATGGCCTGAGACATCAATAGGGTTCCAAAATTATTTTTTTACTTTTTTGTTTGTAAAAAAGTGATAATAACATGTAAACTCTTGTTTTAAACTTAATAACACACCTTTCCTTGAGGCAAATATATGCGCCCGGGCCACAGGGAATTGCATCGGCTGATGAAAATATACGTGCTTGGGACGGATGGGAAAAAGTAGGTTGATGGAAATCTACGCGCCTGGGGCTATAAGGATTAAAAAGATTTTTTAGTATGAGCCCAGCAGTGGTTCTTCTTGCGATTCCCCCAGCAGTGGTTCTTCTTGCGATTCCCCCAGCAGTGGTTCTTCTTGCGATTCCCCCAGCAGTGGTTCCTCTTGCGATTCCCCCAGCAGCGGTTCTTCTTGCGATTCCCCCAGCAGCGGTTCTTCTTGCGATTCCCCCAGCAGTGGTTCTTCTTGCGATTCCCCTAGCAGTGGTTCTTCTTGCGATTCCCCCAGCAGTGGTTCTTCTTGCGATTCCCTTTTTGTTATTGATTTTTTCGTTTGTTTGTTTGTTTTTAATGCAGAAAACTTTAAGAGACGAAATCAAAGTGCTAAGACAGCAGCTTGAGAACAACCCTTTACTTGCTAAGTATGCTGGTGAGAACAAACACTTGAGAAGTGAGTTGAAGCAGCTGAGAGCCCGTGAATCTCTGAGTAACATCCACAACGACGTGTCTAGAAGTGCCCAGCTAGAGAGGGTCTTCAAGGAGCTGAAATTATACAAAGGTTGGAACTTGTACTGTTCTGCCCTTTTAGATGCATAGCTGCCAACTGTCCAGATTTTCTGAGTTAAAAAAAAGTACAATGTGTTGATTTTTCTAATTACATTGATGTATGTTTAAAAAAAATTCCCAGTGGAGCAGAAAACACTTTTGCAGTTTCCTGCTATCGCTTGCATTGAGAGTTTAGGGAAATGTTTAATTGTGATTGCCTTGATTCTATGTAGGCATAACAAACTGAATTTACTGTCTCTGGATAATCAGCTCTCAAGTGTGGAAAAAAAAAGTCCTGCTTTCAATAATCTTGAAATGTTCGCAGCTTTGTAGATTTCCTTGTTCTTGTTTATGGATTCTTTGTATTCTGCTAGTTGGCAATAGTGTCTTGTACATTCTCTTCTTATGTCGTTTTAAACACAGTTGTTTAGCGTACCAATTGTTTTTCTTGAGTTTCTTTGACTGATTATGAAGTTTTTATTCACTATGATTTTAATTTAGAATTATGTACAGGAAGCCCTTGTGGTGGCTTGAGGGCGTCTCCCTTGAAGGATGGACTATCAGCCGCTGCTCTGGAGAAACACAGAAGAGAAGTCAAAGGCTATCAGGAACAGGTGGAAAATGTAAGACTCTTTTTTTTGCTTTTATAACAAGTTAATGTTGCGGAGGGGGAGCTCGTTTGGCTGGCGGTCCTGGTCTCAAATCCTGGTGATAGCTAGGGGTTTGATCCTGGGTGTGGAGGGTGTCCTTGTGTCTACAGGGTGCCTGACATTAGTTTAGGCAAAGTAAAGACGGCAGGGCATTGTGATGGCCACACAATCCCTTTGTATGCCATGGCCACAGAAACTGATGTGCGCTGCTTCACCATCAGATGTAATTACTTTACTAATTTCTTGGCTTTAAACTTTTCATTTTTGATGCTTGTTACCTGAAAGTCTAAAGTGGTGTATAAAAAAAACTTTTTGTATTTCTACTCTACAGTTGAGACAACAGCTTCAGGATGTTACGAAAACATCAGAGAACAGGCAGATGGAGATAGAGGTGGAGCTGGTCTCATGTCGCAGGATGATTGTGGAACTGGAGAGGGTACTTGAGGCTCACCAACTGAAGGCTAGAATAGAATGTAATGCTTTAAAAGATCTCCATTGTCAAACATTAAAGGTGAGGCCAAATTTGTCTTTCTTAATATAAAACAGGATTTACAGAGTTCTGTTGTAGATTACCTTAATTATACACATTCACTCAAAAGTCCTTACATGACAGACGAATTTCATCTTAGGTAATGACCACCCCAAAACTATCAGCCAATTCACCAAGCACCCAGGATCAGGCTGTTGGGGACATGTTAGACACGGAAATGGGAATTACAGATTGCATACTTCAGAAAGACTTGGCAGAAGGGGCACATGAGGCTCTGATGGATGAAATCAGAATGCTGCAAATGGAAAACGGCAAGCTAAAAGTGAGTGTCACTAGGCTTTCAGTCATTTTCTGCACAGTAGTCATTCAGTCACTTTCTTCACACTAGGCATTCAGTCACATTCTGCCAGTTGGCTCAGTCTGAATGGCATTGAATAATTTCTATTATAATACTTATTCAATTTTTATAAATTGCAATAACTACTGTAAGTGTACCGTATATAACATTTCAAAAAGACACATTTTTTGAAATAGTAATACCTAAATAGAAATCATTCTGATGGTAGAGAACGTTTATCACAATTCCAATGGTATCTGTTGAAATCTGGTTTAGGATGGATGAGTACTGGATATCCACAGGGGAAAGTAAGGCTGGATGGGTACTGGATATCCACATGGGAAAGTAAGGCTGGATGAGTACTGGATATCCACATGCGGAAAGTAAGGCTGGATGAGTACTGGATATCCACATGGGAAAGTAAGGCTGGATGAGTACTGGATATCCACATGGGAAAGTAAGGCTGGATGAGTAATGGATATCCCTCAGGGGAAAGTAAGGTTGGATGGGTATTGATCTGGCAGCAAGATTACCTTTTATACAGTGGCCAATAGAATTATATCTTTAAGGTCTACAAGGAAATCCTACTGACTTAATTCATTTTTGTATATAAAATGTAAGATTTCAAATTGAAGTAGACAGATTTTTCTTACGTATTTCTTAATGGATTATACTAATTATACAGTTGAGAAACAATTGGTTGTATGTTTTAGATGCCAAAAATGCACATTTTGTTTTCATTATTTTTCTAGTTTATTATTTATTTATTTTTTCAATGCCTTTAGGAAAGAATTGATGAGTATGAAGCTGACATGCTTAGGCAGAAACAGCAGGTTGAAAAGCTGGAACTTTTTAACACTCAGTTAAACAGTGTAAGTAGAGTTAGGCAGAAACAGCAGGTTGAAAAGCTGGAACTTTTTAACACTCAGTTAAATAGTGTAAGTAGAGTTAGGCAGAAACAGCAGGTTGAAAAGCTGGAACTTTTTAACACTCAGTTAAATAGTGTAAGTAGAGTTAGGCAGAAACAGCAGGTTGAAAAGCTCGAACTTTTTAACACTCAGTTAAACAGTGTAAGTAGAGTTAGACAGAACTTTTTAACACTCAGTTAAACAGTGTAAGTAGAGTTAGACAGAACTTTTTAACACTCAGTTAAACAGTGTAAGTAGAGTTAGACAGAACTTTTTAACACTCAGTTAAACAGTGTAAGTAGAGTTAGACAGAAACAGCAGGTTGAAAAGCTGGAACTTTTTAACACTCAGTTAAACAGTGTAAGTAGAGTTAGACAGAAACAGCAGGTTGAAAAGCTGGAACTTTTTAACACTCAGTTAAACAGTGTAAGTAGAGTTAGGCATTCTGTTTCAAATTAAGACACGTACATTACTAGTCAAAAGCTTCATGGTTATTGCATTAGATCTTTGTGAATTTCCTTACTAACAGCTTATATTATTAGCTTGTTGTTTGAGAATTTAAATGTAAAAAAACTGCTACTATTATTGGGCTTTGTTTGTATTACATATCCAGCAGCTGTTTTTCTTGGGTGTTGTATATATTAACCCTAGCCGTACTTTGATATTTTGCATACATATTGTACTTCGTGTTCCATTTTTTGGGTCATACTTTTACATAGAGAAAATATTAGTGTTCCCTTTTTTGGGTCATACCTTTTATACAGACAAACTATTTCTAACACACTTTAGCATTGGAGAATAAGATAAAATCATACATCTTATTAACTTTAAGCACATAAAATGTCATTTATTGATGAAAAATCTCATAATAAAAGATTAAAACAGAAATAACATCAAAGATATCGTTCTTTGAGCCTTCATAGTCATCATGGTTTAAGCATGCAAAAGACAACAGATTTGGGAATATGCTCCTTGCACAAGAAGTTGCAGCACTTGTGGCACTTAGCTGTGCCCTTCTTGTTGACCTTCCAGTGGCACAAACCACAGGGTCCCCTCTTCTTGGCTTCGGTAGCAGGGGCAGTGGCAGCAGTTGCAGGTCCTTCCTCCACAGATATCCCCATGTTCCTCAAACAATCCCTCAGGGAAGAATCTCTGGCTGGACGTGCATGGATGAGAGCAAGATGACATTCTTGCTCTTGTGCCCTTGGTAGCTGAGGATGCATTGGTTGGCAGAAAACCCAAACAAGGAATCATTGAGCTTCAGCTTCTTCTTGGCCTGAAATTCATGCGACAGAAAGCGTTTGTTTTGACGCACAGTCCCAACAATGGTGGTTTTTCTCTGGAGGAGCTTTTCAGCTAAAGCTGTGTCAGTGAAGAAATTGTCCATTGTCACATTCCTTCCCTTGTTTTGGTATGGCAAGGTCAGTTCCATCACCACAGCATGGCCTTGGCTCTGTCCTAAAACACGTGGGATTCGGGACATTGCACCTGTGTATATGATACACTTGCGAGGGTAGTAAGTTTCTGAGTCACAGATCCAGAACAACTTCAGGCCGTACTTTGCAGGTTTGCTTGGTATGTACTGTATAAATGGGCAACGCCCTCTGAAGGGTATGAGCTGCTCATCCACAGTCAATGAAGCTCCAGGAACATAGTACTTTTGGAGGTTGGCAAGGTGGAGGTCCAACACTTCGCTGATTGGAGCGAGCTTGTCAGTTTCTTGTCTTCTGCGACGGGTGTCTTTGTTGTCAAACCTCAATGTGTTTAACAGCTGGAAACATCTGTTCTTTGACATTGTGGCTCGCACAAAATCTTGCCCAATGAGAGCTCCCATATTATAGTCAGGTTTACTTTGCTCTGTTTCTGAGCACCCAGGAAGACAAGAATACTGATGAGCCCTCTGATCTCTACATCGTCTATCTCCTTCCATGCATCTCCTCTCTGCCTTTTTCCTTCTTCATTTGTGTATTTCACAATCAGCTTGATCGTGTCTCTGCAGGGCTTTTGGCATTGTGTGTGTTTGGAATACGATTCCGCGGAAGAGTCACAATATTTGACCTTGTAGTTTGAGCATTTGGTGCCATAGGGGTACTTTTCCACTCTGTGCCATCTTTCCCATAGTAACTTCTTGTTCTGACTACAGTTCCATCAACTAGTTCTTCAAAAAATGGAAAGAGTTCAAGTTTGGGTCAATGCTTTCTTCCTCACTACTATCACTAGATCGAGAATCATCATCACTATCAACACTAAAAGGGACAAACTCATCTTCATCACTTATTTCAACTTCACTATACTGATCAGCATCAGTATCATCTTCTTCTCTGTCAATAGCTCTGACTTGATCAACATGATCTCCTGCATCATCAACTCCAACTTGAAGTAAATCAAAAATATTTCTGCTTGAACCAGGCCTAGCTTCTTCACCAGCCGTTATTTTGATTTTACTCCAGGGGAGATAATTAACAATGCCTGCTTGAACTAACATAAACAAAGAATATCTATAACTTGTGATATATGACTCCTCTATATAAAAGTATGACCCAAAAAGTAGAACATGAAGTATGAATGTGCATTTACTTTTTTTCCCCCTATTTATGAGTATGACCCAAAAAATGGAACACGAGGTACGATTTGAGTTTTTTTTTTTGTTGGTCAATTGCTCTAAAATGGAAAACCTAATATCGTTATTTTATGATGTAAAAATGGTTAATTGGAGATGTCACAGAAGATGGATAGTGTACTATGACTGGTTGCTGAGCAATTGTGTAAACAAACCCTTGTGTTCCCTTTTTTGGAACACGAAGTATGGCTAGGGTTAAATAGGTTTAAATGAATTATAGAGTTATTTTTTGTGAAGGTTTCATTCCTTCACTAATGATAAATTCAAAAATTGATTCATCTCTAATATATTAACTTATTTTCTACAACACTCTGAGTCTCAGCTATTGTGCAATCTTTTGTGTAACGTAAATGTTCATCTTCAGGAAATTAACATTTCTTTCACTTTCATTATATAATATATGTACAAATTCTTCCTGGCTATTGCCATAGTGAATTATTATGGTAGTAAATTTATTATACCTTGGCCAAGTGACTGTTGAATTGAAGCAGTCAGATTCATATTTAAGGAAAACCTTCGGTTTTAGAATAGATTGAAGATGTTTGACTGAATGCATTCCATTGTAAGTTACCTCTCTTATCTTAATTTTAAAATGCACTGTTCAGGTACTTGACAAAGAGAGGGCAGAGAACATAGCCAGACGAAATGACTACACAAGTGCTGTGAATACATTGAAGGAAGAGATAGACACTGTTAAAAATGATCTCAAATGTAAGTCTTATTGTCAGTAGATCTTATTGTCAGTAGGTCTTATTGTCAGTAGGTCTTATTGTCAGTAGGTCTTATTGTCAGTAGGTCTTATTGTCAGTAGGTCTTGTTGTCAGGGTTCATGAAGGTTGGGGGAGGGCATATGTGTCAGAGCGGCAATGCGTTCGGCTGGTGAACAAAAGGTCCTGGGTTCGAATCATGGTAGAGGCTAGGTTTTTTTTTCCTGGGTCTGGAGGGTGTCCCAGCTCTGATGGGTTCTTGACTCTAGTTGGGGTAAAGTAAAGACAGCTGGCCACACAATCACCTAGTATGCCGTGGCCACAGACATTGTTGAACACTGCTTTACTGGCCCTATGGATCAATTTGGTCCAACAAGATACTTTACTTTTTTTTTACTTTACTCATGCAGGTTGAGAAAATTTGGTAAAAACTGAATAAAAGTTTGGGAAAGTTTCTAATGTGCAAAGTAGTTTAAAAAAACTATGGCATTTAGGTGTTCTTTAATCAGATTGTTTTTTTATTTAATTATTCAAGAGCTGCTTTTATAAGTTTTTGGCATACTGAAAGAAATTCACTTCAAGTTTAATTTAAACCACCTTCACATTAACTACCAGGAAACATTAAGACAATATACACATAGACTATTTATTGGTTTGTACATTTTTCATAAGATTTAAGAAAACCTTGGGGGAAAGTATGGGACGTTTGAAATGGTTTAACAGCATGAACCCTGTGTTATGTCTTCTTTGTTTTTGTGTGTCCTTGTATTCTAAATGTTGAATTGTCTTTATAAGGTTTTCTCTATACAATATGGGTTTCATCATAATGGACAAGTCTTAATGACCGTGTCAATATTATCAAAGGGGTTATCGTGTTCACACATTTCGGGTTCATTTCCGCCAATACTCATTAAATGATCTCGCCTTTTGCTGGTGTTTGACAATTTATTTTAACCTGGTCGTCCAGTTCTGGTCTAAATAGATACTAAAGCTACAATATTAGTTATGAGGAATCCGTTTTTAACATCAAAAGTGAGTAAATGATAATTAATACTGAACGTTCTAGACGCGGTAAATTAAATTTAGCGTCGTTTATAAAATAAAGTAGTCAAAGAGTAGTGGTGCTTGGCTTTGAAAAATAACATGATCTTTAGATTAATAAAGACACAAAACAAAATTTTTTTTGCACCAAGCAATACGTCTGGAAATAAAAATAGTTGATTCTTCATCATCATCATTGCCCGTCACCCCAGCTGGGGTATGGGCCGCCAACCACAGATCTCCACAGAGTCCTCTGTCCTGGGCCATTCTCTCCAATTGAGTCCAGCTGTACCCCATCTTTTCTGTGTCTGCCTCAAGGTCGCGTCGCCAGGTATTCCTTGGGCGGCCCCTTTTCCGCTTGCCTTGTGGGTTCCACTTGAGTGCCTGTCTGGTGATGTTGGTTGGCGGCTTGCGCAGGGTGTGCCCTATCCAACCCCATCTTCTTCTTCTGATATCCTCTTCTATAGGGCGTTGGCAGGTTCTTTGCCAGAGGTCGGTATTGTTTATGGTGTCAGGTCAGCGGATCTGGAGTATCCTTCTGAAGCAGCTGTTGATGAAGGTTTGGACTTTGCCAGTGGTAGCTTTTGTCATTCTCCAAGTTTCCGCGCCATACAACAGGACTGACTTAACATTAGAGTTGAACAGTCTGATTTTTGTATCTAGGGACAGCTCTTTGGAGTTCCATATATTCTTGAGTTGGATGAAGGCGGCTCTTGCTTTGCCTATCCTTGCCTTGACGTCTGCAACTGTTCCTCCTTGCTGGTCAATGATACTCCCCAGGTAGTTAAAGGACTGCACCTCCTCGAGTGGGATTCCATGCAGTGTGATTGATTCGGCACAAGAGGGGTTGATCTTCAAGGTTTTGCTCTTTTCTTTGTTGATGTTCAGTCCAACCTGTGCTGATGTGGCTGCCACCATGTTGGTTTTTTCTTCCATTTGTTGTTGACTGTGAGAGACGAGTGCAATGTCATCTGCAAAGTCCAAGTCTTCGAGCTGGTCCCACAAGGTCCACTGTATACCGTTTCTGCGCTCCTGAGTGGATGTTTTCATAATCCAGTCTATGACCAGGAGGAAGAGAAATGGCGACAACAGGCATCCTTGACGAACTCCGGTTCGCACTTGGAAAGAGTCTGTAAGCTCTTTTCTTTGTTGATGTTCAGTCCAACCTGTGCTGATGTGGCTGCCACCATGTTGGTTTTTTCTTGCATTTGTTGTTGACTGTGAGAGACGAGTGCAATGTCATCTGCAAAGTCCAAGTCTTCGAGCTGGTCCCACAAGGTCCACTGTATACCGTTTCTGCGCTCCTGAGTGGATGTTTTCATAATCCAGTCTATGACCAGGAGGAAGAGAAATGGCGACAACAGGCATCCTTGACGAACTCCGGTTCGCACTTGGAAAGAGTCTGTAAGCTGTCCTCCATGTACGACTCTGCAGGACATCTCATTGTAGGAATTCTTGATAAGGTTGGTAATCTTATTTGGGATGCCGTAGTGTCGTAGAAGCTTCCAAAGGGTCTCTCTGTCCACGCTGTCGAAGGCTTTTTCATAATCAATAAAAAGTATATACAGCGGGGAATTCCACTCTAATGACTGCTCGACTATGATGCGAAGCGTCGCTATCTGATCCGTGCAGGATCTGTTTTGCCGGGAGCCTGCCTGCTGGTCTCTCAATTTGGGATCAACAATGTCTCTCATCCTATTAAGGAGGACTCTGTTAAAGACCTTTCCCGGCACTGAAAGAAGTGTGATGCCTCTGTAGTTGTTGCAATTACTGAGGTCACCTTTCTTAGGGAGTTTGATCAGGTAACCTTCTTTCCAATCTGCTGGTATGTTTTCATCTTCCCAAATCCGTTCAAAGAGTGGGTATAGCATCTCTACTGACAAATCCACATCTGCTTTAAGGGCCTCTGCTGGTATGTCATCTGGTCCAGCTGCTTTCCCATCTTTTATACCAGCAATGGCTCTCCTAATCTCGTTTCTGGTCGGCTTTTCGCAATTAATCGGGAGATCCTCATTTGCTGGCACAATGATAGGGGTATCAGTAAGGGGTTTGGGCATATTAAGAAGCTGTTCAAAATGCTGAACCCATCTATTCATTTGTTGATCTAATCTAGTTGATTCTTCGTCTGACGTTAAAAATCCATCATTTTCTTTCAGCGACATCTTTTGAAAATTAACAAATTTTGTTATCCTCTGCATCTTTTCTAACTCGCAGTACAACCAGTAATGCAGCACAACGACATATTTTGTTAGTAAATGAACGAATAGGATCGGAAATGTTACATGATAAACTTTTATATGCATAATATTTAAGACTTGGCCATAGACGTACCAATAACATTTCTTTAATGAGAACAGGGTACAATGTTTGCTATCTTTGTGTGTTGTACAAACAGTGCTCAATGATGAGAATACAGATCTTCACCTTGTCCTCAAGTCTGCTGACAAACAGCTTAAAGAGGAGAAAGAGAGTCAGAAAACTCTACACCATGCTTACACACAAGAAATTCAGAGTTTGGAGGCCAAAGTAAGCTGTTTTCAGTTACCTATTTTGAAAAAAATCAACACTTATAGCTTAGATTTGGGGTAGGCAACCTTTTGATAATAGTGTGCCAAAGTAGGATTTCTAACTCATTCAGAGTGCCACCAACAGGTTAAAAGTCTTTCTGCTCTTTTTTTTAAGAAGACTTGAATTGCCTTTTTGGCCTAGTGCCATTGAAGATTGATCCAAGTCTGGCAAGTATGCCACAGGTTGCCGACACCTGGCTTTGGGGGGGGGGGGGGGGGGAATGCCAATAACAAGCTAGGATAGTTACTAGAATGTTAACGTGTACCGTATATACTCGCGTATAAGTCGCACCGGTGTATAAGTCGCACCCCTAGTTTAAGATTTTTTTCCTTATATGTTGCCATTGACCCGCGCATAAGTCGCACCCCGACTTCCCGGGTTACACTGCCTTTTAACATCTTAAAAATGCATACCTTTTAAACATAAAAGTTACTAAATATTCACCCTAATTTGGAAACTTTCCTTAAGAAATGGTTTTAGTCGTGCATAAGGCAAACACAATCAAATAAAGTCAGGGCTTCATTTATTTTAAACAACCGATCAATAGGCCTACAGACATTAGTGAGATGGGAAAGTAAGGTATCTGTTTCTTCATCTAAGTCCCTTTCCCTACTCAAGTGCCTATCCCTATAGTAACACTACACACACAAAAAGTCTTTGAAGTACGTCATTAGACTCAATGTCGCCTAGACTGGAGACTGGGAGGCGCCGGCATTTATGATGCGCTATACATGTGTCCTAATTACCATTAACATTGTTTGTAATGATTTCAAGTGCGTCTGTGTGACCGACAAATAATGAGCAGTGTTTTTTTCTGAACTCGTACATGCAACTAATGAAAAATAAAACACACTATTGACATTTCACGCGTCCATCTGCAAATCGTAGTTTTGGAAACATTGCCTAGACCTGGCGCGGTTTTATCGGAATGCTCAATACTGCCTTATTAGTAGGCTATAGCCTATAAGCCTAGACCTTAAGTACTAAATAAAACGCATCTTAAGCTTATTGGCCTTCCTACATTATAGGCCTAGACAGGCTTTCACACATTTACGATTCTTTCCATACTGTAATTTGCGTTCAATAAGCCTACCAAAAAATGCCGCCTTTAAGCTTACGCTAATTTAAGCTTACGCTATGTTAAAAAAATCGGTTCAAAAGTTCAAAAGAAAAGATGTGGGTGGGGAGGTGAGTTTCTGAAAAACCTACAATATTTGTCGATTTCAATTTCAGTTATATAAAGAAAGTAATATGTACACCTACGAAAGTTTTCTAAATGTAAAATGTATGCCTACGCATATCCTAATAATTCTACATAACTCCAATGAACTATACGGCTTATGTTGGAAACTTTATGACAGAGTAGTGATGTTTTTCGAACTTTTCAAAAACAGTGTTGGGTGTATAAGTCTGACCCCTACTTTTTGTCAAAATTTTCGGTAAAAAAAAGTGCGACTTATACGCGAGTATATACGGTAAGTCCAGAGTCTGAATATTGTACTCATTCTAAAGCCATTAGTAAATTGTTTCAGCCACAAAGTAGAATAGACGTTGATAAAAACAGAAAAGAACTACATAAATATTTTCCCTAGAAAACAATTCAATAAAAGACTCTTAAAATGAATGTCTTATCATTTAAAAAATAAATTAAAATGAATGTCTTATCATTTAAAAAATAAATACTACCTTAGACTTAGAGCTGAAAAACATCCAAATATTCTTAAGTGTCTTTTCTGAACTGATTTACCTGTGATTTACTTCTATACTTCTACACAGTGTTTATATATTTACCCATGAATTTACTTGTATATATATTTATCTGTGGATTTACTTGTAAATTTATTTACCTTTGAATTTATTTGTATATTTACTTATATATTTCTTTATTAATGGACTGGATTTACTTGTATATTTATTTATTGGTGAATTTATTTGTTTATATATCTATATATTTACCTGTGTATCTGATGTACCACTAGCTGTCTAAAACCAGTATAGATCTGGAGACTACCACGAGGGATTATGAGGAGTCTTTGAAAGAACTTGGAGCCTTAAAGGTCAGCTTAATTCTTGGTTGTACAGAAAGTACTCAAAATTTAATATTTTGATTTTAACATTTGTATATTTATATAAACTATTCAAGTATAAAAGCTGTTAAAAATTTTAAACCACGCTTGATTTGTTATTTCTCGGAAAACTGTAAAGGCTATGTCTCTTATATAGTGCTAGGCTTAACACCGATGCTTGGTTTTATTTAGAATGTCACCAACTCATGCATTCATTCTTGCATTCATTCTTGCATTGCAGGAAGAGCTTGAAACAGCCCGTGTCACTATGTCCTTCCTGGAGAATCATGCAATTGAAATTGAGGAGTCGAGAAACAAAGAAGTCAGAAAGAGAGAGAAACTGGAGCAAGAATTTAGGGTTAGTAAGGGTCATTTAATTGTTTTATTATTTTTAAATTCAGTTGCTGGGGGACCTTCCAATTGAGTTATTAACTCATTTGCTCCTAACCTACTTTCCAAAGACACACCTCAAAATACTAGCTAAAGGGAGGGAACTCCTCATTAAATTTAGTAAATTAGTTTTAAATATTTTTTTAATGACTAAATATTCCCCAAAGTTAATAACAATTACACCATAAAATAGATAAATCCCTTAGCTTTCTGGAAATATATACTTTTATACATAAAAAATGTCAAATTATTGGTAGATTCATTCGCCGCGTGTTGAGACCCTAGGATTTGGCTAAATATTTGCACTAGGCCTAGCGACGAAGTCCGATAAAGTATAATAAAGCCCATAAATCGAGTTGAAATGGAAATTCATCTAAGTCTATATCTAAAGCATCCTTATAATCAGAACTGTTAAGTGTTATATATGGAGGTATAGAGCTATTGATAATCAAACTAAAAAATTAAAGGCGAGGGCTATAAAAATAATATTACAAGGCGAAAGGCCGGATGAAAACTACCCGTATTTTGAAAGCGCATCGCAAAAAAACGAATCATAATAAAAACATCCATTTTTTTTTAACGAAACAAACTATATTCCTACTTTTTTAAAGCCATGCTTGCAGTAAAAAAAAAAAAACAGAACGCATGGCGAAAAAAAATCAATAAACGACGATAGGTTAGTCGCACACGTGGCGCTGCTTTTGGGCGCATTAGTACAGAGGGGGGGTATGCCGCATTCAGTGGCGGTAGTAGCAAATGAGTTAAACTTTCATTATCTACTGATGTAAAGAAATGCTTGTTTCTCAACATTGGTCCCTAAGCTTTCATTAACGCATTCCTCCCACAGTGAACGGATAAAACCACCCTGGCTTTTGGAATTTGATCCACATTTTATAGTTCAGCAGCAAGGACAACCATGGTCAGGCTTGATGACCCTAATCCCTATTCTCATTTTAAAATTCCTTTTTGGATACATAGGTAGTCTTATGAATGGTTTATTTGTTTTATTTCATCTTATATATGTTTGATTTGATTTAAACAAGTTTACTTAGATCTGATACATAGATATGAGAATAGTTTAGAGTAAACAGGGCTATTATCGCTTAAGAACAGGCCAGAAAAGTGTTATTGACTACCCCCCTTCCCATTGATCTGTTGAGGAACCTCAGAAGCATTATACTATTACACAACCTCAGAGTTAGTCTACAAAGCTTTTTATTATAATGGCATTTACATTTAAAAAGACAAATTCAAAGATAACTAATTCTCAGTACAATAGCCCTATCACTTTCTTACAGACATGTAAAGGCTCACTATGTTTTATAGATTTTAAAATAAATTTCTTTCAATTACTGTGGTACCTTAGGTTATGAACTTAATTTGTTCCTAAGCTCTTGTTTGTAGCTTGAAACGTTTGTAACCTGAAACATTGAAATCAATGAAATAAAGACAATCCGTTACAAGATGAAAGAATAGTTCCTTTTTGTAACACTTGGTGGTTTACCTGACAAAACGCAAAAAATATGCGTACTTCACGTATTTAATAAAGAGAAAGACAAAAACCAATAAAACTAAAAGTTGTTTTTCATTGATCCAGATTAAGAAATTTTCAACTTTCTCTAGAGTTTGAAGATTTAGCTTCTGACGTTTAGTTACGCCACATCGCCTGTTTTGAGCAATTCTTTTTTTCTTTATGATGTTGGAGATAGTTCATAACCCGAGGCACTGTTTGTTACCCGAGACAAAAAATGTCAAAGTTGTTGTTTGTAAACCAAATAGTTAGTAACCTGCGTCGTTCGTAACCCAAGGTACCAATGTATCTGGATAGTTAGATCTATAATATAGAGACACCAGATTTAAAGTTCTATGTTATAGCGTTGTATTTTCTTTTGAATTCTTTGGAATAGTAAATGTGACATCAATTACAGAGTGTAAGAAACCAATGAACAAAAACTATTTGTCCACATACAGGCTCTGAAGTCTTCTGGAGATTTAGTGTGCAAGGAACCAGCCAACGCTAATTTAGAACTGAAATTGGTAGAGCTGGAAGCTGCTTTGGCTCTGAAAGAAGAACAGGATAGGGCAATCCAACAGCAGGAGAAGTTAATTGAAGAAAACAAGGTCTGAAATAGAAATATTACCATTTGTTCTCTTTTACAGAGTATTTCATTATGTTAACTTTAAGTAAATTTACCATTGAATCTGTAGCTTTTACTTGGCTCTGTAAAGTTTATCACTCTGTACAAATTATTCCATTCAGTTGAAAGTTTGATTTATTGTCCTGAAGCTGTTTCTTCAGTCAAATTCTCATTTAATTAATAAATCATCTAATTAAAACTAACTCAACTCCAATAAGCATTTGAACAAGTTATCTTTAGTTTATATCTGGTAATTGATTGCTAATTATTTATATAATTCATTTGCTGTAGTTTTTACTGAAATGTTTAAAGAAAGGAGAAAAATCTAATGCTGGAAATTATAGACCCCATTCAATATCATATTATAATATATAGAAATGCCATCAATGAAAAAGACAATCATAATGCTCTATAACTACACGAACACAATTTTAGGAAATATATGTTATTTATAATACAATTTAAAAGTTTAAATAGGTTTGATAAAGGATTAGATAATAGATGCTTTGTTGCTTAATTTTTCAAAAGCATTTGATTAGGTTTAACATCAATGGATTCAGGACTGTTAGTTAAAAAACAAACTTGTTATCATTAATGGTTTGAAGTCATCACCAATAAATATAATCTTTTTAATATTTACACTTAACAGCTTAGTACATCAAAATTTAGAAACAAAATCTTTGGGAAAGTATTAGCAAAGTAGTATTAATGCTAAATGCATTATATTCTAGCTTAGAAATGTAACACTGTAAGATAATTAAATATTCAGAAAGACAAAGATATATTTAAGGAAGCATTTGTGGCATTTAGACCTAGAAAGGGTTACCTGTAAGAGACAGGAAAAGCCTTATCAAAATGCAAGTATAGACTTAAACCACACATAAGTGTACGGCATGGGGCACGGAAGCCGAGGGGCAGCGCGGTCGACTGGCGATCCGAAGGTCCTGGGTTTGAATCCTGTTTTTTTACCAGAACTTGAGGGTGTCCCTGAGTTTATCCCAGCTCTGATGAGTACCTGACATTAGTTGGGGAAAGCGCATTGTGCTGGCCCCTAGTATGCCGTGGCCACAGAAACTGGTGAATGCTGCTTCACCAGCCCTATGACCAATTTTGTCCGAAGGGTACTTTACTTTACCTTTAAAGTGTAGGCAATAATACTCTTCTATATAAAGATAGTGAGAGCTTCTTATAAATGACAAGATCAGATGTTCCCAAAACAATTAAGCTATAACATAACAGAACCCAGCAAAATGTTAATTTTGACATCCACAGGAGATAATTAGCAACCTGATGAACAAAATGCATGAGATGAAAGTGACCATCACAGGGCTAGAGACCACCAACATGAATCTCAAATCAGAGATAGAGAACTACAGGATTGACTCAGAGGAAGCCAAGCGGGACTCTGAGAAAACCTCTGCCCAGTTTATGAACGCTCTGCAGACCCTGAACGAGATGAAGCAGAGTTACGAAACTGTCCTCCAGAAAAGAGACTTTCAGGTAAGGTTTTGTGTGTTTGATTTCAATCTTTCTTTCTACTCTGGCTGCTTATTCAACTCAAATGAAAGAGGCTTGTAAACAAGTCAAAGTAATTTAAAGGCTCAAGAAGAATATAAAATAAAATATGTTTTTTTAATTCTTTACAAACAGTATGATGCTAAATTTATTAAGTAGTAGAAATTTTTGAGAAAATAACAGCAGGCAATTTCATATCTGGAAAACTTTTTCTCACTTACTGTCAATTGTATAAATACTATTTCTGGGTCTAAAAACATAGAAATATTTCTGCTATTTTTATAATCATTGCACTGAATAGTTTGTATGAGAAAGTATTATCCAAACCTTTTAAAGATCATGGCATAGAGAATACTATGTCACTGTCATTTCACAATTGCCTGTCATTTTTTTGGAGGTTTTGAGTTAAAAGAGTTGAAATGTATAGTTTACACAGTCTTCTATTAAATGGCAAATCGCCTATATCTTAATCCAGGGGTGTGCAACAGGGCGGCCCGCGGGCCACAATCTGGTAAACATCAGTTGGTGAACAAGATGTATGAACACCTTTCGTCATTTGAGAAAAAATTACAACTTTTCACGACCCAGTTGAATAAAACAACACTCACTCATTTTCCTACTCTGGCTCTCAGAAAAGCAGAACTAGCAGATTTTGAGACCCCAAACATGCATAAAATGTTGACAAGTTGTGTACTGAATTTACAAATAGCGTTGATGATTTCAGAAAATGTGAAAATGATTTTAAGCTGTGTTTTCAACCTTTTGCTCTTGTACAACAAGCTGGAGCTGTCAAATGGGGGTGAAATGACCGTGGGGGCTATTGAATTATTTTAATGTGAAATTCAATTAACCTTTGCTGAAATGTTTTTAATTGTTGTTTTTTTGTTCTGTTGAATATTTTTTGCTCCGCTTAGATATCAAACCTTCAGGAAGATCAAGACAGTGCCAACAACACCATGTTGAGGCAAGCTGAAATTCTAAATACATTGCAGGACCAAATGAAGGCAAAAGAGGTAATCTATAATGAAATTTGTACTTTTATGTGCGGGTGTAAACTTTTGAACACTGATCTTTGTGTAACAAAATTGAGTTCTGTCCACTGATCTATAAAAAGAATGGATAGCGCCTCCATATTAAATTTGTATACGAAAATTGAGGCAAAAATTGATTAGACTATTCACTTATTGATATAAGCAAGTTAAAAAAATAAACCACCTATAATTACAATAAATCTATGCGATAAAAAGTAAGTCTAAGTCACTTGAAATGTATATACAGGTTAGTGTTTAGGAAATATAATTGTATGGATAAGTAAAAGTCACATGGAATCCTATTGATTTGGGCTTCAAGAATATAGTTTCCTGGGTCCAATCCATTCTTTTTATAGATCAGTGGTTCTGTCATTGACACAAATAACATTAGAGAGTAAATGACTTCTTTAAGTGTCTACTGTCTAAACATTTACCTCCTATTGATCCTATGAGATGACATAATGTGCTTACCTAATGTCTATTATGACTAATAAAACTAAATGAATGCAAGGCAAGGTACAGTATAAACCTCCTCTTCCACTTGACACATTGGTAAAAAAAACACATTAAAAACAGCCTTGCTCTGTTCGTAAAGTTGCCCTGACACTGCTTTCTTTATGTTTGAAAAAAACAACTGTATTTTTACATAAAAGGTACTTGAAGAATTTTTGAAAACCCCTTCTGTGCTAAAAGAACTTCAATGTAAAAAGAAAAATTAAAATAACAAAACTTCTTAGAATAACATGTACTGTTGTCTTGTTATTCTTAGAATAACATGTACTGTTGTCTTGTTATTCTTAGAATAACATGTACTGTTGTCTTGTTATTCTTAGAATAACATGTACTGTTGTCTTGTTATTCTTAGAATAACATGTACTGTTGTCTTGTTATTCTTAAAATAACATGTACTGTTGTCTTGTTATTCTTAGAATAACATGTACTGTTGTCTTGTTATTCTTAAAATAACATGTACTGTTGTCTTGTTATTCTTAGAATAACATGTACTGTTGTCTTGTTATTCTTAAAATAACATGTACTGTTGTCTTGTTATTCTTAGAATAACATGTACTGTTGTCTTGTTATTCTTAAAATAACATGTACTGTTGTCTTGTTATTCTTAGAATAACATGTACTGTTGTCTTGTTATTCTTAAAATAACATGTACTGTTGTCTTGTTATTCTTAGAATAACATGTACTGTTGTCTTGTTATTCTTAAAATAACATGTACTGTTGTCTTGTTATTCTTAGATTAACATGTACTGTTGTCTTGTTATTCTTAAAATAACATGTACTGTTGTCTTGTTATTCTTAGAATAACATGTACTGTTGTCTTGTTATTCTTAAAATAACATGTACTGTTGTCTTGTTATTCTTAGAATAACATGTACTATTGTCTTGTTATTCTTAAAATAACATGTACTGTTGTCTTGTTATTCTTAGAATAACATGTACTGTTGTCTTGTTATTCTTAAAATAACATGTACTGTTGTCTTGTTATTCTTAGAATAACATGTACTGTTGTCTTGTTATTCTTAAAATAACATGTACTGTTGTCTTGTTATTCTTAGAATAACATGTACTGTTGTCTTGTTATTCTTAGAATAACATGTACTGTTGTCTTGTTATTCTTAGAATAACATCTACTGTTGTCTTGTTATTCTTAGAATAACATCTACTGTTGTCTTGTTATTCTTAGAATAACATCTACTGTTGTCTTGTTATTCTTAGAATAACATCTACTGTTGTCTTGTTATTCTTAGAATAACATCTACTGTTGTCTTGTTATTCTTAGAATAACATGTACTGTTGTCTTGTAATTCTTAGAAGAACATCTACTGTTGTCTTGTTATTGATGAAGTCTTATGGCAACGTACCTTGTTGTGCACCTTGCAAAATAGTGAATTGACTCTACAATGTGTTTGGCATGAGAGTTGTTCAGTTGTATGTTTCATGAATGAAATGATAGTTATATAAAGAGTTTTTAAAATAGGCATGTATTTTAATTGAAAGATCTATACAAACTGCAATCTGCTATTTGACCACCATTCTCTATACACAATTGGATCAATTCATGATGTTTTTTTACTTCACTGTCTCTCCCTTGTCTATTACATTATATTTATGTTAACAAGCCAATTTTTTAAATAAAGTTTTTTTTTTATCTTATCCACTTCATTACTCGTCTACAGCTGTTATGCAAAGAGAAGTCAGCTATGATTGAGGAATTGAAGAACAAGGTAGGACAGTTTTACTTTTAACTCTACATGTTCTCTCTGTGGTTTTGTTCAAAAGGTGGTCACCTCCTCTCTACATGTTCTCTCTGCGGTTTTGTTCAAAGGGTTGTCACCTTCTCTCTACATGTTCACTCTGGTTTTGTTCAAAAGGTTGTCACCTCCTCTCTACATGTTCTTTCTGTGGTTTTGTTCAAAAGGTTGTCACGTCCTCTCTACATGTTCTCTCTGTGGTTTTGTTCAAAAGGTTGTCACCTCCTCTCTACATGTTCTTTCTGTGGTTTTGTTCAAAAGGTTGTCACGTCCTCTCTACATGTTCTCTCTGTGGTTTTGTTCAAAAGGTTGTCACCTCCTCTCTACATGTTCTTTCTGTGGTTTTGTTCAAAAAGTTGTCACCTTCTCTCTACATGTTCACTCTGGTTTTGTTCAAAAGGTTATCACCTCCTCTCTACATGTTCTCTCTGTGGTTTTGTTCAAAAGGTTGTCACCTCCTCTCTACATGTTTTTTCTGTGGTTTTGTTCAAAAGGTTGTCACCTCCTCTCTACATGTTCTTTCTGTGGTTTTGTTTAAAAGGTTGTCTCCTCCTCTCTACATGTTCTTTCTGTGGTTTTGTTCGAAAGGTTGTCTGTCAACTCCTCTCTACATGTTCTTTCTGTGGTTTTGTTGAAAAGGTTGTCAACTCCTCTCTACATGTTCTTTCTGTGGTTTTGTTCAAAAGGTTGTCACCTCCTCTCTACATGTTCTTTCTGTGGTTTTGTTTAAAAGGTTGTCTCCTCCTCTCTACATGTTCTTTCTGTGGTTTTGTTCGAAAGGTTGTCTGTCAACTCCTCTCTACATGTTCTTTCTGTGGTTTTGTTCAAAAGGATGTCACCTCCTCTCTACATGTTCTTTCTGTGGTTTTGTTCAAAAAGTTGTCACCTCCTCTCTACATGTTCTTTCTGTGGTTTTGTTCAAAAGGTTGTCACCTCCTCTCTACATGTTCTTTCTGTGGTTTTGTTCAAAAGGTTGTCACCTCCTCTCTACATGTTCTTTCTGTGGTTTTGTTTAAAAGGTTGTCACCTCCTCTCTACATGTTCTTTCTGTGGTTTTGTTCAAAAGGTTGTCACCTCCTCTCTACATGTTCTTTCTGTGGTTTTGTTCAAAAGGTTGTCACCTCCTCTCTACATGTTCTTTCTGTGGTTTTGTTCAAAAGGTTGTCACCTCCTCTCTACATGTTCTTTCTGTGGTTTTGTTGAAAAGGTTGTCAACTCCTCTCTACATGTTCTTTCTGTGGTTTTGTTTAAAAGGTTGTCAACTCCTCTCTACATGTTCTTTCTGTGGTTTTGTTCAAAAGGTTGTCACCTCCTCTCTACATGTTCTTTCTGTGGTTTTGTTCAAAAGGTTGTCACCTCCTCTCTACATGTTCACTCATTGTGGTTTTGTTCAAAAGAATACCGCCACCAGTTAATAAAACCGTGTTTTGGTTTCTTTCAGTTGGAAGAAAAAGAGAAAGCCTTCCAGGAGACAATGCAGAGGTTCAAAGATCGAATGAGAGAAGTGAACAACTCTGACGAGAATGCAGATGGACTCAAGAAATTGCTGAACCAGAAAAATCTGGAGCTTGAAACGTATCCAAAAAAACCAAATGTTTAAAATTATGAAAAAAAAGTCCATTTTAAATCCAGTTTCTTGCTAAAATTTAATTTAAAAAATATTTCTTAGTATTTTGTCAATTGCTTTGCTTGAAAATAGTTTGTTCTTTGAAGCCAACTGACATGACACTTATAACCTTAACTTTTCTGGAGTATGATTGTCAACAACAAAAAGTTGACCTGTATGCTCCAGGAGTACGAGCAGACGCGTAAAGAGAAGAATGAAGAAAATGAACATCTGAAGGTATTTTTTATAAATGTTTTTTTAAATTTTGTTTGGTTTAAACATGATATGTATAAATTTGGGCTTTTGAAAATCTGTTATTGATATTTTTTATTATAATGTATGTGAAGCAGCAATCACCAGTTTCTGTGCATACGTTCGGATTGTGTGGCCAGAACAATGCCCAGCTTTACATTACCATAAATAATGTCAGGTGCCCACAGAGCTGGGTAGACTCAGAGAGACCCTCCAGTCCTGGGAACAAGTATTAGTATTAGCCTTCCCCGGGATTTGAACCCAGAGCCTTTGTAACACCAGCTGAACGCACTGCTGCTTGGCCACCTTTCTCCTTAGTAATTCTCTGGGGGGTACTTGTACCTCATTTTAGAACCTCTACAGTGAACCATCGTGTGTTTATGAGTGAGAACCCTTCACTGTACTGATAAATGTTTTATTTCTCTTCTCAGACTCAGGTGTCAGAACTGGAGAAAATTAAAGACAGCCTTGTGACTAGAATGCAGGAAGTGGAGGAACTGAGAATAACATTGAACACAGTGAAAGCCAGCAATAAGGATCTGTGAGTCCTTAGTTCTTGCTACTTGAAATACACACAGCAGATCTTGTCTTACATAGTTACAGCCAGCTAGCTGCTTCTATGCAGAAGATTATTGTGTCCTATGCTTATAATATGGGATTTGAGTCTAGTCTTACATTTTAGTTTTTAAAATGTTAAAGGGTTGTTTTTCCTGAGTAGTTCCATGCCTAGCTGCCACAGGAGAAGAAAGAGTTTAAATGAATTTCTTCTTGCATATAGAACAAGAAAGCTTTTCTTTCTGAGTAATGCTGGGTTGTATGTATGTTACAAAGTAAGGCTTTTTATAGCACTACAAGCTACATTGCCCGGCGTTGCCCGGGTGAAAAAAAAAAGGACTGTCTGGGGTGCAGATAACAAATTTATAAACTACACTACTACACTTACTGAATACTTTTAGAAAAGTAAATAAATATTGTAATAGGGTAAAAAAAATAGTCAAATATTTTTATTTAACAAAATCTATATTGCCTATAGATTTACAATGTCTTTTGTTTTTAAAAGTTTGAAAAATTAATTGTCGAAAAAAAAAAGTATAGTCTAACTGGAGAATCGAACCCTGGTCGCCCGTATAGCAGTCCACTACGTTTACCACTGAGCTATCGAAGACACATGTCCGATGTGAAAAACTATTAGAGGGTATATTGGACTAGGCCTAGATAGGTCAGTGACACACGTGTTTTCAAATTGACCAATGGGGATCCTCGCGGGGCTTAACACTGTCTTTTTATATATATAGATAACATGGCTTTTTAACTTCCTCACCCCCCTCCCCAAAGTGAGTCTAAATAGAATGATTTTATTAATAGCATTACACCTGCTAGCTGCAAATTGAATGATTTTATTAATGGCATTACACCTGCTAGCTGCAAATTGAATGATTTTATTAATGGCATTACACCTGCTAGCTGCAAATTGAATGATTTTATTAATGGCATTACACCTGCTAGCTGCAAATTGAATGATTTTATTAATGGCATTACACCTGCTAGCTGCAAATAATTACTTTTACTTGTAAAGAGCTTACAGTGCCTTTTTTAATTATTTTTTTGTTTATTTCAATATTTTCTTTAGTTAATAAATAATAATAGTTAATAAACTGTGCCATCCTTAGCTTATTATTTAGTCTTATTAACCATTTAAGAAGCTTCTGTTTGCTTATAAATATGTACGTTTTCTTTTCCTTCAACAATCAATCAAATGATTTGAATGAGCACTTTGAATGGTAAAACTGGAGCTCAAATGAAGATTCTTTGTGTCTTACTAAATAATTTTTGTTCAAAGATGTTACATATCTTGACATATTGACACCACTGTTGGTATATACATGTTTAGAAAGTTGATGAAATATAGGTAATGTTTAACAAGGTCTTAAATAGTGGATGACCTGATATCTTAGCAATCTGTGTTTGTAAACAAAACTATCAACTCTATCATGAATGGAATTACTTCTGGCCCCATTTTGTGCATGAAAGGGTTATTACAATCTTACAACAGTAGGCTACTATAATCTGACAGTAAAGGCGGCTGGGCACTGTGCTGGCTACGCAATCCACTAGTATGCTGTGGCCACAGAAACAGGTGAATGCTAATTCACCGGCCCTATGGGTCAGTTTGGTTTAACGGGATACTTTACCTTACTAAGCTCCTATGAATAGAAGCTTTATCAATATGAGCAGGGATGTGATGATTAGACTTTATGAATTTGGTCAGAGAGCCGATGTTCCACCAAAAATAATATATATATATAAGTTAGTTCACATTAAGCATTGAACATTTCTAACTCTTTCTTTTGTACAGTCTGGTGACATCCCTGTATTAGACAAGCTATTAAATGAGTAGTTCACTTGCAAAAGGTGTTAAGGCAACAGAAACTGATTTTAAAAGAAATCAACTTTCTTACTTCACAATTTAGCATCATCTGCATGGTGCTTCATATTTTCCATCAAAGATAGAGCGTAATGAGAATTGTTTAAAAGTTCAGCTAAAGATCATCATATTAATACAAAGATATTCATGAAAGACCAGGGGTGAAGCCATGAGGGGGCTGAAGAAAACTAAGTCCCTTTTGATGTTTCGAAAACAAATTTTTTAAAGAGTTTTGTTTTTAATTTCTACTAAATTTGCCAAAATATTAGTAAATGTTTATCAATTGAAATTTAACTCCCCTTCCCCCTGGAAAACAATCCTGGGTTCGTCCCTGTTGAACCCTCAGGGGCCCTTTAATTTGGTTGGCTCTGGATGGGGCCCTGTGCAGTAAGGGCAGTACCGTTAACTAAGTTGATTATAATTAGAAATCACAATTGATTCCCTTGTGTTTTCATAGTTAAACGTAACAAAAGAAATAAAAACAAGTATTTAGACAATAATTGTACTTTTATTTATCAAGGTGGTTTCCCTTAAACATTTAAACATGGTAGGTCACCGGTGAACCCTATGGGCCTCTGACAGTGGTAATAACAATTTTTTTTTAGTTGTACAAGTGACTTAGTACTTTTTTGAAAGTGGACTACTCAAATGTGATATTTTGAAAACTTTAATTTTTTTCACAAGATAACCCTTTCTTTCACATGATGGAAGCCGTCACAATGTGAACCACCAAATATCCTTTCGTGTTTTAGGGATCAGAAGTTTCTCTCTAGCTTTAATTATTTTCTTCATCTCAGCATGAAATCTCTGGAGAGCTCCCTCAAGGAGAAGGAGCAGGAGGTCAAGCAGGAGCAGCTCAGGAACAGGGAACTGGATGCAAAGTTGAAGGGCCTTCTGGAGGAAAGGGAGAGGATTGAGGCACAGTGAGTAACTTTTTGTTACATTTTGAAACATCAGTGTACAATGAAAGTACTTCAGTACGCTTCCCTAGTTTTTGTATTTTTTATGTTCAGTTGTTTTTTCACTGTTGCTCATTAGGAATAAATGATCACTTATATTATTGTATGGGGCACGGTGGACTGGCATACCTTAAGTCTTTGGTTCGAATCCTTGTGAAGGCTAGGATTTTTTCCCGGGACCGGAGGGTGTAACCCAGCTCTGATGGTTACCTGACTTTAGTTGGGTTTAAGTAAAGGCAGCAGGGCATTGTGCTGGCCACACATTCACCTAGTATGCCGTGGCCACAGAAACCGGTAAATGCTGCTTCACCGGCCCTATGATCAATTCGGTCTGAAGGGTACTTTTTATATTATTGTATTGTTCGGGGGTGTGTAACATTTGTCATCATCGGGCAGTTTATAAAATTGAATACAACATGTTAGGCCACACAGTCTGAACATTTATTTAAAATAATTTATACAATGAATTCTGCAAACTGCCATTAGAAGATCTGTGGGGGCCACACTTAAAGGCTTGAGGGGGCCATATTGTGGCCTGCTGGTCACCTGTTGCATACCGCTGTTACTGTGATAATTAGAAGGACATAAAAAAACTTGACTTGTCATGAAAACCATTCATGTTTTTCTTCTAGGTACGAAGCTTCAAAACTAGAAGAGCAGAATAACAGTGAGGAGATAGCCAGGTAATATTGTTACAGTTGAGGATTAACATAGACCTGTTTGATTCAGAGTTATTTTGTAGATTATTATTGGCAAATGGGGCACGTTGGCCGATGGCAGCACGCTGGGGCAGTGTACCAAAGGTCCCGGGATCGAATCCTGGAGAAGGCTAGGATATCTTCCTGGGTCTGGAGGGTGTCCCTGAGTCTAGCCAGCTCTTGATGGGTACCTGACTTTAGTTGGGGTAAGGTAAAGGCGGCAGGGCATTGTCCTGGCAACACAACCCCCCTAGAATGCTGCTTCATCAACTCTATGGATGAGTTTGGTCTGACGGGATATTTTACTTGGTTATTGGCAAAGTTAATTATTTGAAAAAACCACAACAACCTTTCAGATGTGTGTATAGTATGTGCTAATTCTGGCGTGTCTAAAACTCAATATCTTCTAACTTGTTGCAAAGACTATAATAAGATGGACCGCTAGCTTTGATATTTTTGTTATTTGATAACTTGAAATACTTAATTTTGGAATTTCCGATCGCACTACAGCCTCTTGACTTTTTTAGTTAGGTTTTTGGTTTAGTGATTCGCTATGATTTTCTCAATAGAAAATTAAGATTAAAATCCCGAAATTGTATACAGCGGAAACCTTTAATGCAATCGAAGGATCCTAGAAGTAATTTAAGACAGCTTTATTGGTTGCGCACGGAATAAAAAAGAACATATAAGCTCTAATAATAGAACAAGTGGTCCATGACTCTTCCTGTACCGACCTACTTTATATCTATGATCTTCAGTCCCGCTATATACGCGCCCGGGACTGTAAGGGTTAATTGTGTAAAACTGCATTCTCCACTAGAGACTTTAATGTATTATTCTCTATTTTCAACTTATTTTTTAAAAATTTAGGCTTCAAAGTATTCTCGATACTCATTACACTGAGAAGACAGAACTTAGCTCCAAGCTGGAGAGCCTCCAGGAAGAGAAAACCAAGCTGAAAGATGTGAGTGACTGTAGAATATTGCTACAGACATTATAATAATTATGAAAAATGAATAGTTCTATTAGTTATTTCAATCATTGCCAACTGCCAGCTTGAGGTTGCTCTATTTTATTCATAGTCCTCGAAGATGTTTTACACGCTTGAAATGGTGTCCGCCTGTTTTATATTCTTTTTCCATTTACATTGAGCCCTCGCTAATGCGCGGATTTGACATTCGCGGATTCATGACTTCGCTGATTTTTTTTATTATATTTATTATATGAGAAAATATATTGCGGATTTTCCATAAATGTCAAAAATAGTCGCGATATATAAAGACCTAATTGCTAAAGATGTGTGCCTGTGTACTGTATGTACATACTGTAGAAGTGTAGATATCTGTACATTACTATGAAGGATGGTTTTTTAACAGTACGTAAAGGGAGGGCTTTAAAAGTCCGAATACTTGTCAAATAAATACTGTAAATATGGTGCCCCTACTTTGCGGATTTTCAGTTATCGCGGCTGGTCTCGGAACCTATCTACCGCGATTAACGAGGGTTCGCTGTACTTTTATTCTTAAGCCTGTCTACACGGCACGGAGATTACTATTAAAATACTGTCTGCGACCACTGTGTTTGTCTACCTGAACTCCATAACTTACACAGTTTAACTTTTAAAAATGACAGTGAGCCTTATCCAATGGATATACTTCATAGTAAGGGATAATGGAGGTCCACCACCTTCCCACCCACACAATTTTAGTTGTCACACATGATGGGGTGGGGTGTTGTTGTAATGTCACTTTGATCAAATATTCAAGTGCTGGACTAACTGTTGATTTTCCTTTGTGGTTCAATATAAGCCAGGGCATATATATGATGGAAAGGGTGAATTGTTAAATAATAAGAGATTGTGGGTGTGTGTAGGCTGCTAATGTGGGTGTTTATCTTTATTCAATAGAAAAATTTAACTTTTTAGCTTAAATAAATACAGTGACTATAAATAAAAACAATGGGCATGGTGGCCTAGCGGCAGCGCAATTGACTGGCTTACCAAATGTATTGGGTTTAAATCTTGGTGATTTGTTTCCTGGGTCTAGAGGGTGTTTCTGAGTTTAACCAGCTCTGACTTTAGTCATGGTAAAGTAAAGGCTACTGGGTATTGTGCTGGCCACACAATCCCCTAGTAAGCAGCGGCCACAGAAACTGGTTCACCGGCCTTATGGATCAATTTGGTCCAACGGGATACCACTTTTACTGAAATAAAAACACCTTAAGTTGTTATTAATCTCTCTCCAATCATTCCTATTTTATTGTTAACAGGAGTTGTCTACCCTGAAGGAGCTAAATGCTCAGCTGGAAGAAGAGAGCAATCGTTTGATTGGCCACACAAATACCAATCAAAAGATCCGTTTGTTTGACAAAAAGAATCAAGAATACAATGAACTAACAAAGGTAATGTGCAGGTTAAAAGTTAATGTGTAGATAAAAATAAATACCTTGAACTTGTACAGAACAAAATAAATGTAATTATCAAGAGTCTCTTACTCATCAGTCAAATCTCAATTCCTATGTTTGGTTTTCATCTAGTAGACAAACATGGCCAATCTAGTCTAGTAGTGTAGAACATGTGCTTTGACATTATTCTTTCTGCACATACAATTTAAAGAATGGCTTGTTTTGAAAAAAAAAAATGTTCACATGATAACAGACTTTTCAAGTCTTTGTCTAAAATGTATAAATACTATAAAGGCTAATATTACTATTCTGACTTTTGTTACTTGCTCATAATTTTGTATATCTTTCTTTCTAAACCCCAATGATACTCACTTGCTAAAAATTTCTGTTTATACCTGCGTTGAACAAATACAGCTCTCAGCAGATCTTTGTAAAGTGCTGCTCCCTCTTTAACTAAAAAATTTGTAATCTATTATTTCTGAGCATTTTTGTTTTCAAATCTTGTAAAATTGACTAAGCAAGTGATGTGTTGAGTTGTTTCAATAGTAGGTCTTCACTTGACTCAGTCTACGAAGTGTAGATCTTGGATAAATGTTTTACTATTTACTAATATATTTTATTTTTTTAAAATACGAAATATTGCATTTTTCTTTCTCTTAATTTTAGTCTTTTCAGTTGTGTTTTTTTTTACCATAAGCGTTGAATTGAAGACTTGTATAGCATATATATTTATTGAATAGCATTTGAAATACTATGTGGCTTTTTTTTTGGTGCAATATCAAAAACCAGAATGTGGCTCTCATTGACCTCATGTGTGCCTACCCCTGTTTCTGCAATAAATGAATAATATGTTTATAATTATTAGTTTCATATATAGTCGTAAAAATTAGTTTTAAAGAAAAATCATGTTTCAAGTATATTCATAAAATCAGTTATAAGGAACACATTTTTTCAGATATATATTCATTGGATTGGGATGCAGCTGCAGTATATAGAGTTGTGTTGAGAAAGTACCATTCTGAGAGTACTGGGTTTAAATCCAGTAAGGCTAGACTTTTTTCCTGGGACATCAGGGCTTCTCTCATTTGGGAAAAGTAATGTAGGTTGGACATTGTGCAGGTTACACAAGCCCCCCCCCCCCCCCCCATTCATCAGCCATGGCCAGTGAAACTGGTAAAAACTCTTTGAAATTCTTTGTTTAATCACTGTAAATGGTATAACTCTTGCTTGAGTGAACACTGTGCGAGCCATGCAATCCCACCTCATAAGGGATCTGCAACCTATGGCATGTGTGCTGACTTGGCACGCGTATCAATTTTCAATGGCACACAAGAAAGATCACACAAAAAGGCAATTCAAGCATTTGAGTGCTACTAGAACAGAATCAAGTTTAGGCTCTTGGCACGTTGAATCAATTAGACTTCCTACTTTGGCACACTATTAATATTATCAAAAGGTTGCCGACCCCTGACCTAAGAAACGACCAATGAAATTGCTGAAATGTTATTTTGATAAATTGTAAACGGTACTGTAAGTCACATGATCTAATAATTTTCTCTCCAGAAATACATTGAGCTGCAGAATGAACACCGCAAAGTACTTCAGGAGTTGAAACCTCAGACCAAGCTCATGACAACGCCTTGCAAAACTGGAGGAGGTGGAGTAGGGGAATGTGCTATTCGTGACATAACCAATGTCAGTCTCAACTGACCTGCAAACTATGATAAACCTAACATTGATTGATCTCCACAACAAAAGAAATGCAAAGTTTGATAAAAGAAGAATTTTCAGTGCAGAAAACAATCATTTTTAAAGTACTAAAAAAAACAACCAAATGAATCTGGGTTATTAAGAGATCATAACATCAATCACTTTCAGTTGAAGGAGAATCTCTTATTATAACAGATTCTGATTAAAATTAAACTTTTTCCTAGAATATTTTACCCAATATTTCTCTAGATCTGTGCATTTAACTGTAGCCTGTACATTTGTGTGTTTTTATTAAACTTATTCCTCACCCATGTTTTAAATGGCTTCAGGGAAAGTTAAAAATGTTGTTTTTATTTTTTTTTTATATATTATATAGATATTTCCATCAGCACCCACAGAATTGTAAATAAATTATTTTAGATTTTGTAGAATTTTTACAATTTATTATGTTCAGGCAGCATTTTGTCCTGTACTTCTTGGAAGTACTAATTTATTCTGCAAACCTATGGAAATGTTGGTTGTTGTTTTTTTTTAGTATTGTATTTTATTTGTAGCAACCATTCATAGTATTACCAAGGCAGCAGAAACACAACTAAAATATTTTTTTTTCATTCATATGTTAACTATTGTTATAATTGTTAATAATAATAATGCATTTTTTTTTTAAGATATAAGATTTAACAACTAAATAAAGAACGCTTTTATAAAGAAATAAAGAATTGCAATTTGTTTATAATTAAAGTTAGTCAAGTCTTACAAAATGTTTGCCTTTAAATAATTTAGAATTTAAAGAATCGAATATGTACACAGTGCATGCAATCAAAATTTGAGAATCTTTACTTTTAAAATATGTGTGTTTAAGTTTAAGATAGAATAATTGATTGGTTCACCAAAACTATTTGAAATACTCCATTACAATTCAAATTAATATCACAATGCAACTTTTAGTACCCGGTACTGTTATAACATATTGACATTTATCTAATATTGTCCTTGAGGGTGATAATTCTATCAAAGTTGTGTGTACAAACAAGTTTTGATCGAAAATAAGAAAGGAAAAAAAAATAACGAAGAAGTAACACTTTTTTTTGCCAAGTTTAATAAGAAAATTCTAATGGTTCCTCAAATAATTCCTTTTTTTTTAAAAGAGCCCCAATATTTTATGTCAATAAATTAACCACAAACCAAATTTTTTTTTTAATTAACAAAAACATCCATAGTAAAAAATGTGACTGATAATGCCCCAATGTATGGCACACTCTCAGAATAAAACAACAAAAAGTGTACGTAAACAGAAACCCCTGTATCATGACTTCACACACATACGCAAACATGGTGATACATCCAGTTCAAATACTGGTACCTTAATTATACAAAGAACTCACATGGACATACCACACAAATATATATCAGGGGTAGGGAGGTGTCATCAACCCCAGGACCTGATGTGCCAGGGTTTTCTAAACATGTCACACCACAGGCCTTTAAACTGGCTTGGAAAAAAAGAGCAGTGTGCATAGGAATGGGTTTCTATATCTTTCAAAAACTAGCGCTCCAGGGGGGCAGTGTCTGAAGGAAGATGAACCCCCACCAATTCAAAAGTTTGAGGACCCCTGGTCTAAACTGTCCAGCACCAGCATTCAAAATATTTAAATGCACAATATAAAAAAATGACACATATCCACATTTTTAAAAATAAATTTGACATGATCAAGTGAAATGTTGATTTTAATTTAAACTGTGTGTAATAAGAACTTTTAAATAATTTCTAATTTTAAAAAAAGAAAAATTAAGGTATCTCAACCAAAGAAGATTAAAATAATTTCCTGGATGGCTTTTAAAACAAAAAGTGTATAAATTGGATTATTACATTTTTAAAAACTGAATACAATGCCAATACAATACAATTAGTACAACCTTTTTGTTGACTGGTTAGTTAATCACTGTGTTCAAGTACTCCTTGAGCAAAAATTTTGTTTGCTTACATTTTAGAAAAAAGTGTGGTAAATGGAATAAATAATGAGGGGGGATAATAAAAAAATGGAGGGTGGGGGCAACATTTTTTTCATGGCTACGTAGGCGTAAGCTGTTGTATCAAATGATTTAGCTCTAGATTGCGCCAATCGTTCCGAACATCATCCAGGTGGTTGTCAAAGTCTCGCAGTTGACGCTCCTCACCAGAACTCAACAGCTTCTCGAGGCATTCCTCTTTCTGTATGTCATCTTCTGATGAATTACCTCCCCTGTGAAGAAAACCAAAAATGCGCAATGATGCCCCGGCAAAATAAGAACAAAGATAGCATACATGGGCGTCCGTTAAGACAAGGGACAATTTGTTACCCACACCCTGGAAGGATTTTTGAAGCTGCTAAATTATAATCGAATGCCTGGAGATATACAGATGTCATGAATTTAAGTGGAAAATGTGCAACCAGTAAATCAAACTAAATAAATTGTCATGTCCTTATCATTGTCATGGAAAAATTCATTGTTTATGTTATAATTTGATCAATGTCATACACATTGAAACATTTTATTACACCTGAATTCACTAGCAATTCAACAACAACAACAAAAATGTTGAAATCTATCAGAAAGTCCATTTTCTCATTAGACTAGTATAAAACAAGACACCAGTTTCATAGCCACTGCCTTCAATCATTAATATTCATAAATATAATACAACCACAAACCTTGTACAAAAATATGAAGAGTAATCTATTTGATAATATTACCTAGCACATAAAGATGTATAAAACAGGAATCTTTCTTTTCATGTATATTTTTTTGTTATCAGAGGACTATAGAAGACACATCTACATCTTTATTACAAAACTGGAGCATGGTGGTGGGGCCAAAGTGTGTTGGATCAGTTGTGTAACTAGAAGGGAGTGGGGATGGGGCGAACATGGGCAGCAGTTTGGATAAGCACCAGACCCACACTTTCTTAACCTCTGTGTATATTAGCTTACCAAGAAATGAAAATAGGCGTCAATTTCATATTTCCATGCCACAGGGAAAAATTTTGTCCAAAGGTCCAGAAAGATCACCAGAGTCTACCAAGCTATAATGAATAGTTGGCATTTAAAAAGAGACTAACCTCCCTTTCGGCTATGTGCTGGCCACCCAACCTTCCTTCATGCCAGAGAAATTAAGAGTACAGTGCTTAGCCAGCCCTATGAAACAAAAGAGTCTAGAAAGAGATTTCTTTACTTTAGTATCAGATACTCACTTTTTATCGACTTCTTTCCAGCCACTTTCTTTCAATGTGAAAACCTTGTATGGGTGTGATACACAGTTAGCCTTAACTTTACGGTTGTCGACCTTCATGGAATAGAAACAAAACGGCTAAAGTAAGATGTGTACATTTTTTTGTATGAAAGATGACAGGCAAAAAAATGAAAGAAAGAAAAGGTCATAATTGAAAGTGTTAATTCAAAATACATATATTGCTTAGGACCACTGTGATTACTTTTTAACTTCAATTAAAAGTTCACTGAGGATAAAAACTTAAAGCCCTTTTTTTTGGTAAATTGATCAACATTTTCTACACATTGTTATTCCTATCACTAATCCTATATAAATGCCAGCAAAATGTTCAAATATATCTTTTAACTCTCAAGCTTAAAACATAGAATAAAAAAAAATTCATTGGTGAGATACATGTCAATCTTTTTAAGGCAAACACAACACTATGGATCTAAAAAAAACAAACAACATATACACTGTCGCTGATCATTTCAACTTAGAATACAAATCATTTTATTTTTAAGAAAACTTACCAAAAGAAGATGACCATCATGGAAGTTTTCTCGTACTTTTTTACCAATGGTATTGGCTATATGGTTAATCCTGTAAGAAAGGAACAGGTATTACGCTCTAAAATTTCATCATGGTATTGGCTATATGGTTAATCCTGTAAGAAAGGAACAGGTATTACGCTCTAAAATTTCATCATGGTATTGGCTATATGGTTAATCCTGTAAGAAAGGAACAGGTATTACGCTCTAAAATTTCATCATGGTATTGGCTATATGGTTAATCCTGTAAGAAAGGAACAGGTATTACGCTCTAAAATTTCATCATGGTATTGGCTATATGGTTAATCCTGTAAGAAAGGAACAGGTATTACGCTCTAAAATTTCATCATGGTATTGGCTATATGGTTAATCCTGTAAGAAAGGAACAGGTATTACGCTCTAAAATTTCATCATGGTATTGGCTATATGGTTAATCCTGTAAGAAAGGAACAGGTATTACGCTCTAAAATTTCATCATGGTATTGGCTATATGGTTAATCCTGTAAGAAAGGAACAGGTATTACGCTCTAAAATTTCATCATGGTATTGGCTATATGGTTAATCCTGTAAGAAAGGAACAGGTATTACGCTCTAAAATTTCATCATGGTATTGGCTATATGGTTAATCCTGTAAGAAAGGAACAGGTATTACGCTCTAAAATTTCATCATGGTATTGGCTATATGGTTAATCCTGTAAGAAAGGAGCAGGTATTACGCTCTAAAATTTCATCATGGTATTGGCTATATGGTTAATCCTGTAAGAAAGGAACAGGTATTACGCTCTAAAATTTCATCATGGTATTGGCTATATGGTTAATCCTGTAAGAAAGGAACAGGTATTACACTCTAAAATTTCATCATGGTATTGGCTATATGGTTAATCCTGTAAGAAAGGAACAGGTATTACACTCTAAAATTTCATCATGGTATTGGCTATATGGTTAATCCTGTAAGAAAGGAACAGGTATTATGCTCTAAAATTTCATCATGGTTTTGGCCTTATGGTTTATCCTGTAAGAAAGGAACAGGTATTACGCTCTAAAATGTTCTCTCTACTCTTTAAGTAATTGAGACAAAAATAATACATTTTCTTTTTTCTTATCCTTTTATTTCTGAACAATAAAAAAATTAATCTTTTTTCTCTCGGGAATAACTTTACAATTGCTCAAATATTAGAATTAGAGGATACAGTTGGAAAAAAACGTAAAGTAAATGTGGAAAAAAAACAAAAAACTAAATAAATGAGTAATATTGTAAAACACTGTTCACTTTACACCCATACTTACTCATTGTCATTATAATTTTCATTGGCGTGGTAGTAACCAGCTATCACAAAGCCTTTACTCTTACAATAAGCATCAATCTACAAAAAAAAAAAAGATGAAATTTTTGTTTAAATCAAGTCATGTGAGGTGATGATAACTTTAGTAACATTAATATAGTAGGTCTGCACCATATGTTCTCAACCTTTTTTTTTTGGGCTCACCGCCCCCCCTTTTTAAGGCTTTTACAACTTTTTTCCGCTCACTTCGTTAACTATTTAGTCTATATAATACTAGGCCTATACTATAGACTCAGACCACGGATGTGCGTAGGACGCAATAATCTTCTTTATAGAAGGAGCGTCTGTAATGTAGCCTATAACTTCTATAACTATAAGATAACACTAAAAGTATATAGTAGTATATACGGTGTATATAATACTATATACCTATTTAAGCCTATTACTTCACTTCATACAAGACTTACAAGTTTACAAGACTATTAAATAAAAGTCAATTAAGTGACTGCGGCCATACCTAGCTAGACGGCCTACTTTATATGATATATGATTTTGACTAGTTGCTTGACTAATACATTTATAATTTAAAAAGTAATATAGATAGACTAGTAAGAAAGTAAGAAAGTGGAAAGGCCTACAACTTCAATCAACTTGAATTTTGAACTTACTTGTAGTAACGCTATTTCCAGCATAGGTGAAAGTCCCAAAGAAACGTGAAAAAGAGGAACACAGTCAACATACTTCAATCCTTTAGTAGATTCCTTTCCTTTAGTATCCTCAGCCAAAAGTATCCCATTAACAGCAGCATGAGGATATTTCGCTGCATGCAATAATATCTTGCAATGCGCTTGTACACTGATGGTTAGGTCAGCCATGTTTACAGTCAATAGATTTGCTGCGACATTACAAAAAACTTCAAAATAATTTGCACGAGTAATAATAATAAAAAAAATAACTTTCATAAAACACGATGAAATATAAATATACATAATTTAATACAAAATTTATAGATGTATTTTGATATGTCATAATTTTTTTTTTTATTTTATGCTCGGTACTAAAACATGTCAGCCTTCATGAATTTTAGTTGTTTGTGTTTACATTTATTAGGCCTATATAATAGAAATACTTTTCTAAATAAAAAATAAATAAATAAAGAGAACGGCAATTTGACCAGTAACATTTTATGATGGGCGTGAGAGGTGTCGTTTTAGCCATTGAAGCTGGCGTATGTGCTGCAATGGCATCTGTTACAGCTAAACTTGCTGTCAGTTCTGATTCAGCGTATGAATTGGCAACTTCCCTTTGTTATTTGTTAGAGCACAGCTTTCAGCTCCACATTTTTTCAGTGCAGCAGGTAAGCATAAAAACAGAATAAGAAAAACACAACTTAGACTTAGACAACTTGAAAGATCAGAACATAATTAGCTGCTACACTGCTTACTTACTTACTTACTGCTAGCTAGTGAGCCTAGTGTCAACTAGTGAATAAATAATTTATGGTTAGGCCTATAGTGTTATAGTATAATTTATAGTTATAGGCACTTAGGGATAGTATAGGTCTAGTAAGTTATAGTTATTATTAAAGTTATAGTTAGGCTATAGTTATAGCCTACTTAAAAAGTAATAATATTATATAAATACGCAAATGCATATATGTGAATAACGCTCAGCATTATGATTATGCACAGATAATTTGCGGTTGGTCACCCGAAGACTGAAGTCATGAAATTTATATTCCATTCGATTGGTTGGCATTTAAACTTTAATGATTGATATTGTAATATTGTTTTCTTGTCACTGTAGTCGATGAAATATAATCCTCTGCCGGCTATTAAGCAACTTTAAAAAAAATTACATTGTGTAATTATGGATTTGCAATGTACTTAAGTTTGTGCCATGCTTTTAAAAGATTGATCATTGAATTCTAGTTATTTCCAGGCAGTTGCGCTTAACGCTCAGTGTTGTTCAGAAATGTATGTAGCCTATATCTTATACCCAGCGGGCAGACCAAGTCGTGGTTTCCACGTTTTTTTCCCCGTCAATATGACATGGTGAAAGAGTCTGACATAATGCCCTGCATTATACAAAGTGGGAAGGAATTTGTGCTTAAAACTCTCTGCGCTATACAAAGTTTCAAGAAGTGGGTATAATTCTGCATATAACGCTTTGTGTTATCCAATGGGGTTTGTGCATAACACCTCCCGCTATCTCATTTTAATTTTCATGCTGTGGCCAACCACACTCCCTCCTGTTCTTGACTCTGTGGAGGCTCTTGATTGTCACAGACTTAACTTGAAATGCCTTTTTTTTTCATAGGTCGCAGTAACAACAAGTTTAATTAGTGTCCTAGGAATTTTTCTGTTCAATGCTTTGATGTGGGTGCTCTTTACAAAATCCATGCATGAATGTTCCTCCACACTAGAAGCAACTGCCTTCAACTTATCATCCAATTTTATTTCAACGGTGAGTATAGACTCTTAGACTAGATTTTGTTTAGTTTCTCTTTTTAGTTTTGTAGTTGAAACAAAGGTCAGCAGTTTGTTGTCTAAATGGTGGGCACTATTTATTACACCCTTAACACTACCAGCTATTGTTGCCACCTTACATTAATAACACACTTACACTTCTTACACTAAGACAAGGACCAAGTCATTATAAAATTATGTTAAAAAGTATGGGACAATCCTTGATAGCCTCCTCTTTATCATGCTGGAGCTTGCAGTGATCATGACAGTTTTAGCACCACATGGATATTCTGCAGGGATAGTAGATGGCGTAATTTGTAATATGCAGCTAACACGCATATGTTTTTTGCAGCGATTGTAGGCCCTAATAGTGAATTTTGTTTAAAGCATGGAGGAATTAAATTATTGATTAAAAGCTAAAACATTTTCAACAGTTGCCGCATAAAAATATTTATATAAGACTAAGGCTGTTACTTTTAAGTTTCTAAAGTAGCCAATAAATACAAGAATCAAATAAGTTTTTTTTCTTATTGCTTTAAGTCGGCTTGTAAAACTGATATTGATGTAATTAGAACAGTGCTGATGACTAGTAACTAGTGCATTTTTGTATCTATTGAAATAAAAGTGCCGTTTAGCTCAACTTGTGCTGCATTGGCTTAGACTTCGACTTAGGGATTAGATAGTTTCCTAATTTCAATTCTCCAGTACTGTACAGTGTAATAATCTATGTCATTAATTATTATATAAAGGCACAATCTTGTTATAAATACATTTTTATAATAAATAACTAGGATGGAAAACTCCATTGAGCTTTAATAATACTGTAATTTATTTTTTCATTTTTTGTTTTTCTTCTTCCAGGCTATATTAGGTAAATTGCTTTTTGGAGAACATTTGAACTTCATGTGGTATATTGGATCGTTACTTATCATTGTTGGATTAACAGTCTTACAAACCTCTCAAGAAAAAGATCAGACTACTACTACTACAACAAAAGTACAAGATCATGCTTGCAAAAAACATTTATAATAAGCTATTAACAAGTGTATACTGTGTGAGTGAGTGGGTCATTGTGTGACTTTACTACCATATAAAACAGAAGAGTTCCTGCAGGATGAGATCAACAGTTTCTGTGCCCACAAGCTGTTCAACTTACTTTACAACAGTTTCTGTGCCCAATTGCTGTTCAACTTACTTTACAACAGTTTCTGTGCCCAATTGCTGTTCAACTTACTTTACAACAGTTTCTGTGCCCAATAGCTGTTCAACTTACTTTACAAGAGTGTTTTTTTTAATATTACAGTAATTACTATTTTAACTTTTGGATTCTGGTTTCATTATTTTGATTGTTTAAATTGTTAATGCTATACTATAATTCAAAATGCCAGAATTCACTTCTTTATTTAACTTATGAGCAGGTTGAGAATGAAAGAAAGATATAAAGGCTGTAAAGTTTACAATTTATATCAAAGTCTTCTATAAAGCATATATTTTTAAAAGAGCACTCAATGAGCTCTGTATTTACCTGTTTTACAAGGAAAAACCTTTAAAATTGTACATTCCATCAGTAAGCAAGCAATAATTATATTTGTATAATGCTGCCAACAAACATAATGTAAGCTCAGAGTGCATTTAACATACAACTAAGAACACAGATATAATCTCAAGGCTAAGAGGATTTAGTTCTCTTATTCCCTTATAAGTAGTTTCAGTACTTTAATAGAAGATTGCTACACCTTGGTCAAGCCGCAGCAGATTTGCAATACCATCTAAAAGGTTTCAGTTTTTTTAAATAGTATTTTCTTTTGAGAAATCTGGAGGATGTTCCTAGGTCTACCTCATAGGTTCTCAACGAGGGCGTTATCCGGGGGCGAGAAGCTTTAGGGGGGGCGCTGATGTTCCAGGGGGCGATTGGGGAATGCGAAGGGCATCTTCAAATATTAATGATATATTGATTACACTGAGACAACATTAATTTGTTTTGCTTGTTTTTTAAGTACGATCGTTAACAGGAATAGATAGTTAGTGATCATACAAACTAGGCAGTTAATGTAATGTTTGAAAATATACATATACATTTTAGTAATATAATTTTTAAATACTTTCTTTTTACAGTTCGATCATTTCCAAGCTATAAAATGTAAACTGCTTTTGTTATATAAAAGTAAAAAAATTAGAGGGGTGGGAGGAGTGGACGCTAAATCAAGTTGGGGGGGGCGGTGAGCGGAAAATATTTTTAAAAGGGGGCGGTGAGTCGAAAAAGGTTGAGAACCTATGGTCTACCTAGTTGTGATGGGTAACTGACATTGCTTAGGGAAAAGCAAAGGTGACCGCACTGTATCCCTTTGTATTGACATGGCCATGGAAACTGAAGAACACCCATTCACCAGCTCAATGGACCAACGTGCTTGATGATGGTAAAGATGAAAATGGAAACAACGTTGACACAAATTCAGTAAAGTGCACATGTGAATTAGGGCAGAGATGAATTCAATTCATGTCAGGGAAAAAACAGCAACTGACAGTTTTTGAATTTGATGTTAGTTGCAGTGCACTCAGGTATTTAAGTGATACAAACTTGTCAATATTTATGAGCTCTATACCGGTACTTATACTTTTGTTTTGTTTTTTTATAAAACTTAATGCTGTATGCGGTTTAGGATTAATGAATTTTTAAATGATAAATTTGATATGTTACCACAATTATTTTTTAAATTAAAATGCTTTGAAATTAAATAAAGATTTGGTATTTTTAACTTTTTATCTTCATTATTAGTTATTACAATCAATTTTAGGGGGAAAAGCAATATATAGTAATAGTAATATAAATTAACCAGGCTGTGGAGCCGGAGTCAAGGAGTCTGGGGACATTTTAGGTACCTGGAATCAGAGTCTGCACACAATGCTTCGACTGAGATTCGACTCCTACTAAATTTAGATTGGAATTTAAAAAAAAAAGCAAGTTTAAATGTCCCAATTCACAAAAAGTTATAATTAATGACTTTTTTTATACTGTAAGAATAAAAACCAATGCATGCAGTTGATGCAGTATGCCTCACGTAACCGCAAAACGAACACATTAATGGACCGTGAAGAAGCATGGCATCTGCAGATCATTCTACGCCAGTCAGCCTATCTGCTGCGCCATACCTGGCACCAGCACAACCATGACAGTGGATGTCAAGCTGGTTAAAGAATATTCTCTTGTCCGGTGTTATGAGGTAAGGTGTCGTCCATATAGGACGTCAGCTGACGTTTTTTTTAAAGCTTACAATCTGCCCACGGTATTTCAGACATGTTTTATTTAAAAAAGAATCCCTTCAGACTGATTTGATCCATTTGCCAAGGCATACTATGAAACTGTGTGGACAGAATATAGAGACCGACCGAAACCAAATTTTTAGTTTCGGCCGAAAACGAAACGATACCGAATATTATACATTGACTTTCGACTGAAGCCGAAACCAAAAGTTTAACTACAACTTCGGCCAAAACCGAAAAATAAACCGAAAATGCCAAACAAAATTAAATGATTTCAAAAGACTGCACATTTATGTGTAATATTAACTACATTATGGGCACTCTATTTGAGTAAACCATTCTTTAGAATTCCAGATAGAAGATTATTACGTCCACTAGGCCTAAAACTCCTGCAGGGAGTGGCAGGGATTGGTTGGCGGCAGGGATAGAATCCCGGGGCCGTTTTGTTTGAGGTGAAGTAACCAAAGCTTATGAGCGCGTTTGTTTGTTTGTGCAAGTGTGTGCTAGTATATGTGTGTGTGAGCGTGTGGCTATGTGTGTGTGTGTCAGTGTGTGTCTGTGTGTGCGCCAGTGTGAGTAGATCAGTTACTTGCTTGATTGAGTTCTACTGTCTGCCTTGTGTCCATTGTCACTCTATGTGTTTGTATGTTTGTGCAAGTGTGTGCTAGTATCTATGTGTGTGTGTCCAAGAGTATGATAATGAGTGTATGTATGTTTGGGTGTGCGTGCCAGTGTGTGCGCGCCAGTGTGTGCGTGCCAGTGTGTGCGCGCCAGTTTGTGCGCGCCAGTGTGAGTACTTCAATTATTTGCTTGATTGAGTTCTGATGTCTGCCTTGTGTCCAGTGCCACTCTATGTGTCAAACTGGACTTCTTCAACATATTGGTTTCCTGCAGATCTTGTCTGTGTATTTGTGTGTGTCTGTTTGTTTGTTTATTATGACACATTCATTAATTTGTTTTGTGAAGACTTAAAAAAAAATAATTATTTGTTAGGGCCTACTAAAATTAAACTTTAAATAAATATTACATTTTGTATTTTTGATTTATTTAATTTTTGTAACATTGTCTCTCCTTCTCTCTCTCTCTCTCTCTCTCTCTCTCTCTCTCTCTCTCACACACACACACACAAACACCCACAGACATTCTGTCACTCGCTTACTCAATCCCTCCCACTTTGTATTCGCATGATCATAACTTCACTTAATCATTGACATGCCAGAAGAAAGATGGTTACACAGCAAAGTAGTAATAATACATTAAGGAATAAAATTTTAACTCGGAAATACAACACAACGATAATTGATTACAATCCTCAAATAAAAATCACGAATCCGAGTATCTTATTATATGTGCAAGAACTAATACATAGCCTACACGTTTTCTTTCTTCCCGAGTGGCATCCGTGGATGAAATTGGTTGCCTGAACAAATCAGCATAACAAACAACATAAACATCATTGAAAACCTTAACCCTTACAGTCCCGGGCGCGTATATAGCGGAACTGAAGGCAGCATAGATAGAAGTAGGTCGGTACGGGAAGGGTTAATATAAAATGCAAGACTAGACTCACACCAGAGATAAGCGAGGGACGCAATAATATTATGTATGAGGACGGAGCGTCTTTAACATATAATATAACTTAATTGTTGTTAGCAGGGCCCTTACATGTCTATATGGCGCCCCAGGGCATAAGTTTCAGTGGCGCCCCCTCATACTGTAACTCGTATGTTCTCAACCTCTTTCAGCACACCGCCCCTTTTTTCAATTTTTTTTCGCTCACCGCCCCCCTCCCCTTGCCGTAATTAAAAATTAAATTAATGAGTTAAATTTGCCGCATAAAATTTGTTACAGGACGACTAGATTTGTGTGCGTTTTTATAATCCTAAAAAGAGATGAAATGAACATGTCTTTTTTATTATTAATAAAAAATATACTGCACAAGAAGTTTTAAAACAAAATCAATATTAAAGTGAAGCTTGTATGTTGCTAGCAGTCTGTATCTGTTTGGTTCAATTTCGGGGTAAGAGAAACGTGTGGTGGGAGAAGCGTGTGGTGGGAGTAGCGTGTGGTGGGAGAAACGTGTGGTGGAAGAAGCGTGTGGTGGGAGTTGCGGGTGGTGGGAGAAACGTGTGGTGGAAGAAACGTGTGGTGAAAGAAACGTGTGGTGGGAGAAACGTGTGGTGGGAGTAGCGTGTGGTGGAAGAAACGTGTGGTGGAAGAAGCGTGTGGTGGGAGTTGCGGGTGGTGGGAGTAGCGTGTGGTGGAAGAAACGTGTGGTGGAAGAAGCGTGTGGTGGGAGTTGCGGGTGGTGGGAGAAACGTGTGGTGGAAGAAACGTGTGGTGGGAGAAACGTGTGGTGGGAGTAGCGTGTGGTGGAAGAAACGTGTGGTGGAAGAAACGTGTGGTGGAAGAAACGTGTGGTGGGAGTAGCGTGTGGTGGAAGAAACGTGTGGTGGAAGAAGCGTGTGGTGGGAGTTGCGGGTGGTGGGAGTAGCGTGTGGTGGAAGAAACGTGTGGTGGAAGAAGCGTGTGGTGGGAGTAGCGTGTGGTGGAAGAAACGTGTGGTGGGAGAAACGTGTGGTGGAAGAAACGTGTGGTGGGAGAAACGTGTGGTGGGAGAAACGTGTGGTGGAAGAAGCGTGTGGTGGGAGAAACGTGTGGTGGGAGTAGCGTGTGGTGGAAGAAACGTGTGGTGGGAGAAACGTGTGGTGGGAGTAGCGTGTGGTGGAAGAAACGTGTGGTGGAAGAAGCGTGTGGTGGGAGTTGCGGGTGGTGGGAGTAGCGTGTGGTGGAAGAAACGTGTGGTGGAAGAAGCGTGTGGTGGGAGTAGCATGTGGTGGAAGAAACGTGTGGTGGAAGAAACGTGTGGTGGGAGAAACGTGTGGTGGGAGAAACGTGTGGTGGGAGTAGCGTGTGGTGGAAGAAACGTGTGGTGGAAGAAGCGTGTGGTGGGAGAAACGTGTGGTGGGAGTAGCGTGTGGTGGAAGAAGCGTGTGGTGGGAGTAGCGGGTGGTGGGAGTAGCGTGTGGTGGGAGAAACGTGTGGTGGAAGAAGCGTGTGGTGGGAGAAACGTGTGGTGGGAGTAGCGTGTGGTGGGAGTAGCGTGTGGTGGAAGAAGCGTGTGGTGGAAGAAACGTGTGGTGGGAGAAACGTGTGGTGGGAGAAACGTGTGGTGGGAGAAACGTGTGGTGGGAGTAGCGTGTGGTGGAAGAAACGTGTGGTGGGAGAAACGTGTGGTGGGAGTAGCGTGTTGTGGAAGAAACGTGTGGTGGAAGAAGCGTGTGGTGGGAGTTGCGGGTGGTGGGAGTAGCGTGTGGTGGAAGAAACGTGTGGTGGAAGAAGCGTGTGGTGGGAGTAGCGTGTGGTGGAAGAAACGTGTGGTGGGAGAAACGTGTGGTGGAAGAAACGTGTGGTGGGAGAAACGTGTGGTGGGAGAAACGTGTGGTGGGAGAAACGTGTGGTGGGAAAAGCGTGTGGTGGGAGAAGCGTGTGGTGGAAGAAGCGTGTGGTGGGAGTAGCGGGTGGTGGGAGTAGCGTGTGGTGGGAGAAACGTGTGGTGGAAGAAGCGTGTGGTGGTAGTAGCGTGTGGTGGAAGAAACGTGTGGTGGGAGAAACGTGTGGTGGGAGAAACGTGTGGTGGGAGAAACGTGTGGTGGGAGTAGCGTGTGGTGGGAGTAGCGTGTGGTGGGAGTAGCGTGTGGTGGGAGAAACGTGTGGTGGGAGTAGCGTGTGGTGGGAGTAGCGGGTGGTGGGAGTAGCGTGTGGTGGGAGAAACGTGTGGTGGGAGTAGCGTGTGGTGGGAGAAACGTGTGGTGGGAGAAGCGTGTGGTGGGAGAAGCGTGTGGTGGGAGAAGCGTGTGGTGGGAGTAGCGTGTGGTGGAAGAAACGTGTGGTGGAAGAAGCGTGTGGTGGGAGTTGCGGGTGGTGGGAGTAGCGTGTGGTGGGAGAAACGTGTGGTGGAAGAAGCGTGTGGTGGGAGAAACGTGTGGTGGGAGTAGCGTGTGGTGGGAGTAGCGTGTGGTGGAAGAAGCGTGTGGTGGGAGAAACGTGTGGTGGGAGTAGCGTGTGGTGGAAGAAACGTGTGGTGGGAGAAACGTGTGGTGGGAGTAGCGTGTGGTGGAAGAAACGTGTGGTGGAAGAAGCGTGTGGTGGGAGTTGCGGGTGGTGGGAGTAGCGTGTGGTGGAAGAAACGTGTGGTGGAAGAAGCGTGTGGTGGGAGTAGCGTGTGGTGGAAGAAACGTGTGGTGGGAGAAACGTGTGGTGGAAGAAACGTGTGGTGGGAGAAACGTGTGGTGGGAGAAACGTGTGGTGGGAGAAACGTGTGGTGGGAGAAGCGTGTGGTGGGAGAAGCGTGTGGTGGAAGAAGCGTGTGGTGGGAGTAGCGGGTGGTGGGAGTAGCGTGTGGTGGGAGAAACGTGTGGTGGAAGAAGCGTGTGGTGGTAGTAGCGTGTGGTGGAAGAAACGTGTGGTGGGAGAAACGTGTGGTGGGAGAAACGTGTGGTGGGAGAAACGTGTGGTGGGAGTAGCGTGTGGTGGGAGTAGCGTGTGGTGGGAGAAACGTGTGGTGGGAGTAGCGTGTGGTGGGAGTAGCGGGTGGTGGGAGTAGCGTGTGGTGGGAGTAGCGTGTGGTGGGAGTAGCGTGTGGTGGGAGTAGCGTGTGGTGGGAGTAGCGTGTGGTGGGAGAAACGTGTGGTGGGAGTAGCGTGTGGTGGGAGTAGCGGGTGGTGGGAGTAGCGTGTGGTGGGAGAAACGTGTGGTGGGAGTAGCGTGTGGTGGGAGTAGCGTGTGGTGGGAGAAGCGTGTGGTGGGAGAAACGTGTGGTGGGAGAAACGTGTGGTGGGAGAAGCGTGTGGTGGGAGAAACGTGTGGTGGGAGAAGCGTGTGGTGGGAGAAGCGTGTGGTGGGAGAAGCGTGTGGTGGGAGAAGCGTGTGGTGGGAGAAGCGTGTGGTGGGAGAAGCGTGTGGTGAGAGAAGCGTGTGGTGGGAGGTGGGAGAAGCGTGTGGTGGAAGAAGCGTGTGGTGGGAGAAGCGTGTGGTGGAAGAAACGTGTGGTACATGGAGTGTGTGTGTGCGTTTGATATTATGGGATAAATGAAAAAAATAATAAAATAAACTAACCAAAGGGACGTAAAACAATTTTAATTTACACAACACAAAGTGCTCAAGGAAAGTAAGAATATTTCATAAGACATGAAAAATTAATAAATATTCAACATTAAATAAATTATCACTGAAACGCAATTGTTAAACGAAATCAACGGTGGTTTCGTAATCAGGATAAAAATATTACTTTAAAAAAAAATAGAACCAGTTACATCAAAGTATTATCGAAAATTCAACATTAAAACTTTGTCTTTATTTTTAGATTTAGTATTTTTCTACCTATGTGAAGTATGTGCCAAATTGTACTAAAATCTATCGTAGCGCTCATTTCTTTTTATTAGATAAAATAAATTTTTACTTTATTGCCAGGTCCACATATTAATCCCAACAATTTGTTTCTCTTATATGTTATAATTTCGTGTTTATAAAGACATGCTTTCTAGGAGATCCTAGCATAATGTAAAATTAGCTCGTATAGCTCTAAATATGTAGCCTTAGCGTGATCATTATGAATGTTTTTAAATGGTATAGCGTTTACTGTTGCTTTTGAAGTGCTTCACTTTTCTGCGTCTCGAAAGATGTAGACTCGGCTTGGTCATTATGAAGTACAAATACACTTTTATGTGAAGGACTGATCAAACTTTATTCAATAAAGAGTTCACTTTGTAGTGTTCCACATTCCAGCACCTCGGTGTATACTTCGGTGTTGGGTAGACCTACCTGGGTCTATACCTACGTAGCCTCACAGCGGCGACTCGGTGTAACGGAGCAATGATCCGACAAGTTCCACCTAGGGACTTCGTGTAGCTGGACTGGTGAGGCCCGCATGCGGGATTCCCGGGTGAAAGAGCAATGCACGATAGGACTCTGCTGCCGGCTAATGGCGTAGGGATGTCAGTCTCCTAGCCTCCACAGTAGAAGGTTATGGTCCAGCGCGATTGGGCTAGTTTCCAATACTGCAGCATTGCAGCCAGCTGTCCTCTGATGGCTAGCTCAGTCTTTTGGAGAAAGTCGTGCTAAACGTACTTCAGCGACATTGAGGACAAACACCAGCGAACGGTTGATTGGACCCATTACCCGGGTCCTGTAGGTAGTGCGGCAGAGGCATTGCCCGATCGTTTGTTTTGCTACGTCACCCCTTTAGCCCCCCCCCCCCTGGGCGATCGCTCCTCCTGGAGCAAAAAAAAACTCAATTATGGCTCTTACAACTAAAAATTCGAAATGTAGTCTCGACATAACTCACTTAAGCTGTCGCGGGCACTCGGCAAGTCGCATTGGGCCGTTGCTCGATAAGTCCACAACCACGGCTAGACTCTTATTGCAGGCGTCCAAGGTACACACTATCTCCGTATGGGAAAAACAAAGTCCGGGGATGGTGAAACCCCGGGCGCTGCTGTCGTCAAGTAGTCTAGTCTGGTAGCCCCTACCCTTGACAAGAATGCGAGCCGCGATTACTCTCTTAGGGCTCGGAGAACGAATTCCGCTTTATCATGCAACTGGGACACAACTCCCATAAAGGGTCTGCGCAAACGGTTGGCCCATTCACTCAGAATAGCTGCAAGGCTGGGTACTCTGCAAGCACTTGATCCACCGTCTCTACCGCCTCCCTGCAGTTTCTACACTGCAAATCCTCTTGGGGGTCTAAGCCTGCTGAAGTAGGTCCCTATCGGACAATTGACAAGTCTTAATTAGGCGTAACCTTTTGAAATGGAAGAGGTCACGTGCTTCCGGTTCTATTTTTAAATTAATAAACAAAAAAAGCATGCTTTTGCTGGTGTTGGATAATTGATTTCAACCTCGACGGCCCGTTCTAGTCTTTTAGAATTATACAAAGGGTACAAGATTAGTTATGGGGAATCTATTTTTAACGTAAAAAGTGAGTAGGCGATAATTAATACTCTAGTGTTAGTCGCGTAAGGTTAAATATATCTTTGTTTACAAAATAAATTAGTCAAGAGTTGCGATTCTTGGTTAAAACCTTTGATAATTGGACACATAAGACAAAAATGGACTAACTTCTTGAGAATCGAATGCAATAAACTGCAATATTTGGAAAACTCAAAAACCTGGCATGATACGGGCCAACTTGTTCGAAAAGACGCAGTTATTCTCTGCAGACTACATACAGGACATACAAAACTAAAACATTCTTTTCTCTTAAAACGAGAAACGGCTCCAATGTGTGCTTCCTGCAATTTCAACTTAACGGTGTCTCACATTTTGTTGGAATGTAATTCATTTGATGAAATTCGACGTAAATTCTATTACTGTAGAACTCTTCATGAACTTTTCAGCAAAAATTAAACCAAAGCATATAATAAACTATATTGAAGACATACAACTGTACAACAGAATTTAAAGATATAAGAACAATAAAATGGATACAAGAGAAACATGACAAAAATGTTATCAAAAAGGCCCTATATAACCCTCGATGTTGATGGGCCGGAAATTCAACAATTCAATTCAATTCAATTCAATTTGGAAATGGCGCCTGTTTTATAACCTTAACATACGGTGATTAGTAATAGGTCTAAGTTTATTTTAAAAAATAAATTAAGGAATTAAGCAATATTGTTGATAAAATATAAATTTCTTTTGGAGGATGTTTCCAATTTATAGGCCTACATTTAGCTTTTAACCCGATTATTCCAACGGCTTAAAAGACTATAGAGCAGAAACAAACATCTAAATAAATAAACAAACTCACGGTAATTATATATATTGATCAGTGACAATCGAAACAAAATGGTGGAAATTTCTTCAAGAATGTTACTTCCATTCTTTTTATAGATTAGTGATTAAGACGGAAAGCTTGCTAGTAAATTACCGCACACTTTGACATCTGTAGCATAAACTAGACTAGAGATTTTTGGTTTGAAATAATTATTAAGATGCTAGTGGTTATGCCCGTCAAAATGACGGAGAAACGAATGATTACAATATGTTTTGTTCAAAGAGAAAGAAAAAAACAACTAACACTATTACAACAAAAACTGGAGTGAGAACGTTTCTTTTGGTACCAATTTGATTATTTATAGTATTTGAATCGTTCTATAAATATACTTCATAACCATGTACAATGGAATGTTCTGTATGCATGAATAAAACTCCTAGTTTGAACGTTTAGTTTGTGTGTGTTTTTACAGTTGAAGTATAACGCCATGCTGAACGAACTCCACCGCCACAGGGAGCAGTCCCAGAAGCCCCCGTACTCCTACATAGCGCTCATCATCATGGCCATCAACGCCGGGCCACCCTGAACGACATCTACAACTTCATCATGGAGCGGTTCCCCTATTACCTGGACAACAAGTGAGTATGAAACGTAAGAGTCACTCTTTGGTGTTTGGGGGACAAGGTGGCCGAGCGACTGTGCCTTCGGCTGGCTTGCCGAGGGTCCTGGGGCCGGTGAAGCAGCGTTCACCAGTTTCTGTGACCACGGCAAACTAGGTGATTGTGTGGCCAGCACTATGCACAGCCGCCTTTGCTTTACCCCAACTAAGGTCAGGTACCCATCAGAGCTGGGTAGACTCGGGGACACCCCGGGAAAAAATACTAACCTGCACCAGGATTCGAACCCAGGACCTTCGGTACATGTAACATACATTGTAACAAATTTACGATGTAGCTCTTGGCCAAAGACTCTAATAAGATGGAACGCCTTCTCTATATTTAGAGCTTAAGTGTTTTTTTTTCGTACGCAGCCAACAACGCTGTCCTAAATGGCTCCTGAAGACTTCCGCTGTATACAACTTTCGATTCTAATCCTAATTTTCCATGGAGAAAATCTTACGGAATTACTAAACCGGAAGCCTGAAGGGCCGGGTGCGATCGGAAAGTCCGAAACGGAGGTTTTCAAGTTATCATATAGCATAGAGCATAAATATAAGCAAGCCGTCCATCTTATTAAAGTCTTTGTTCTGACTAAAATAAATTGAAGTTGGACGCGGAAGATGTCTTATAAGTCTATTCAAGTCTCTTCTACAAGAAATTTACTGCTACAGCAGGATGGCTTTGATGATGTTGGCACGCTGAATAAATTAGAAATCCTACTTTGGCACACTGTTATAAAATGGTTGCCGACCCCTGGTCTAGCCCATTGCAAACTAACAATCAAACAAACCATACATATTTCAACAACGTAACAGTTTTTTCCATGAGCTGTTTGTATTATAAGCACTATATCACCAGACCACTGCGTTTAACATTATAAATTTGTAAGGAGGAAAAAAAAAACAGTTACCACTATATACAAACTCTGTAGCACTGCCCCCCCCCCCCCCCAAGTGAATATCGGACTATTAGTTATTTGTCATTGATATGAATTATATTCCGATCTGATCTCATATAATTTTATACCTAAAATTGCATTTTTAGGATTAAGACTCTGGGGATTAAGTGGTTCGGGATTAAATGACTCGGGGATTAAGTGTCTGGGGATTAAGTGGTTCGGGATTAAATGACTCGGGGATTAAGTGTCTGGGGATTAAGTGGTTCGGGATTAAATGACTCGGGGATTAAGTGTCTGGGGATTAAGTGTCTGGGGATTAAATGACTCGGGGATTAAGTGTCTGGGGATTAAGTGGTTCGGGATTAAATGACTCGGGGATTAAGTGTCTGGGGATTAAGTGGTTTGGGATTAAATGACTCGGGGATTAAGTGTCTGGGGATTAAGTGGTTCGGGATTAAATGACTCGGGGATTAAGTGTCTGGGGATTAAGTGTCTGGGGATTAAGTGGTTCGGGATTAAATGACTCGGGGATTAAGTGTCTGGGGATTAAGTGGTTCGGGATTAAATGACTCGGGGATTAAGTGTCTGGGGATTAAGTGGTTCGGGATTAAATGACTCGGGGATTAAGTGTCTGGGGATTAAGTGGTTTGGGATTAAATGACTCTGGGATTAAGTGTCTGGGGATTAAGTGGTTCGGGATTAAATGACTCGGGGATTAAGTGTCTGGGGATTAAGTGACTGTGAACCGCTTTAATACGATACGAATAAAAATGTAAAGTTTCAGTTTTTTTTTAACCTAATGAAAACAATAATTTGGGAAAAGTGCTGAATAGTGGAATGATGGTATCACACATACAGATAGCAGGTTAAATAATCCAGTGTCTTAGTGGCGTTGCATCGTCTTGACAACTCGATAGTTTTTTTGTTTTTGTTTTACAATGATATCAATTTCATACATTTATTCACATCATGATATAATATATCTATAAATATGACTAAAACACAGTGGATATATCAAACTATTGACTAAAATCTTGTTCAAAATGTGTTGTGATATGTTGGAACAATGGAGAATTAGCCAATGTGTTACCATGCTGTACAGCCTTTTGTTCCCCCGAGTGACCGTAGCGACCAGTGGCCCCACCCCGAACGACACTCCTTTCCACCCCTTTCCTCTCATGACACTTGTTCTCACGCAACATTGTCAAGACCACCTGACCGTTGACGTCAGCACTGGACTTTGATTTTCATTGGTTAAGTGTGCGGGCCTTCTTCCTTAGTCCCGTCTCTTCTGACAGCATATTTAAATCCTTTTTAGTGTAGTCTACCGAGGTCTAATTTTCGACAGGAGACTTACGACTTACGAGCACGTCTGACAGTACTATCGAGTCTTACTATACTAAACACAAAATATTCCAGTAACCTAACAATCAATAATACTTTAGAATGGTAAAAATCAGATAAAAAAGTAAGAGGCAATCAACCAAGCATCGAGTTAAAGTGGAGGGAAAAGTTAGGGAGCATAATAGGAAAAAGAGAAAATCCCAAGAAAGCATCTTCAAGGAAAGATCCAGGAATTCCTAACATCTTACCGTTTAGAGAAGAAGTTCTAAAAGAGGTTCAGGCTTACAAACAGAAACGCGAAGAAGAGAAGGTGAACCAAAAGGCTAACAGGAAAAAGGCTAGAGAAAAACTCCAAAACCAGAACAGAAAACTTTCAGATATTATAAAGGGTGGGGAGAAGCGTCAAAAGGCTTACGATAGACAGAATCATGATCAGAAACCAGAACAACTCAACAAAAAGGTTTAGAAAACTCAAGAAAGACTTTTTATAAAGAGTTCAAAAAGGTTATAGATGCTGCAGATGTTGTTCTGGATCCAGGGATCCATTAGGGAGCCGATGCTTAGAGGTTGAAGAAGCAGTCTTGGGACAGCACCTGGAAACAAAAAACTTGTCTTGGTTCTCAATAAAATTGATCTTGTACCCAAAGAAATTGTAGAGTCTTGGCTGAAATATTTAAGGAAGGAATTGCCAGCAACACAACAACAGAGGGACAGACTTACCCAAACAAAGGTTGACTACAGTAAAGCAACTGATGAACTTCTCAAGTCAAGTAATTGTCTAGGTGCTAATGTTCTCATAAAGTTGTTAAAAAATTATTGTCGCACAACAGAATTAGCGATCAATGTCGGAGTTGTTGGATATCCCAACACTGGCAAAAGTAGTTTAATCAACAGTTTGAAAAGAGACAAGACGTGTGAAGTTGGGGCTATCCCAGGGATCACAAGACAAATGCAGTCTGTCCATCTGGATAAACACATCAAGCTATTAGACAGCCCAGGTGTGGTTCTCAGCACCAATTTATCAGATGTATCAGCTGTTTTAAGGAACGTGGTGAAACTTGAAGATCTGGATGATCCAATTCCATGTGTGGAGGCCATTTTATCCAGGTGTCAAAAATTACAGATGATGCTTCATTACAACATCCCAGACTATAAAGATTGTCAGGAGTTTCTGACTTTGCTGGCTTCTAGAATGGGGAAATTGAGGAAAGGTGGAATTCCCGATGTCAACAGAGCAGCCAGACACATGCTCAATGACTGGAACTGTGGTAAGATAACCTACTACACTCTAGCCATATAGAATCTAAAATTGTCACCGAGTGGAGAGACACACGACTTTTAAATGGCCACTAAAATATTGGCCCAAAGACTTGGATAGCTATAAATTGTAGAGACACACGACTTTTAAATAGCCACTAAAATATTGGCCCAAAGACTTGGATTGCTAGCTATAAATTGTAGAGACACACGGCTTTTAAATAGCCACTAAAATATTGGACCAAAGACTTGAATAGCTATAAATTGTAGAGACACACGGCTTTTAAATAGCCACTAAAATATTGGCACAAAGACTTGGATTGCTAGCTATAAATTGTAGAGACACGCGGCTTTTAAATAGCCACTAAAATATTGGACCAAAGAATTGGATAGCTATAAATTGTAGAGAACATGGCATTTAAATAGCCACTAAAATATTGGCCCAAAGACTTGGATAGCTATAAATTGTAGAGACACACGGCTTTTAAATAGCCACTAAAATATTGGCCCAAAGACTTAGATAGCTAACTATAAATTGTACAGACACACGGCTTTTAAATAGCCACTAAAATATTGGCCCAAAGACTTGGATAGCTATAAATTGTAGAGACACACGGCTTTTAAATAGCCACTAAAATATTGGCCCAAAGACTTGGATAGCTATAAATTGTAGAGACACACGGCTTTTAAATAGCCACTAAAATATTGGCCCAAAGACTTGGATAGCTATAAATTGTAGAGACACACGGCTTTTAAATAGCCACTAAAATATTGGCCCAAAGACCTGGATAGCTATAAATTGTAGAGACACACGGCTTTTAAATAGCCACTAAAATATTGGCCCAAAGACTTGGATAGCTATAAATTGTAGAGACACACGGCTTTTAAATAGCCACTAAAATATTGGCCCAAAGAATTGGATAGCTATAAATTGTAGAGACACATGGCATTTAAATAGCCACTAAAATATTGGCCCAAAGACTTGGATAGCTATAAATTGTAGAGACACACGGCTTTTAAATAGCCACTAAAATATTGGCCCAAAGACTTAGATAGCTAACTATAAATTGTAGAGACACACGGCTTTTAAATAGCCACTAAAATATTGGCCCAAAGACTTGGATAGCTATAAATTGTAGAGACACACGGCTTTTAAATAGCCACTAAAATATTGGCCCAAAGACTTGGATAGCTATAAATTGTAGAGACAAACGGCTTTTAAATAGCCACTAAAATATTGGCCCAAAGACTTGGATAGCTATAAATTGTAGAGACACACGGCTTTTAAATAGCCACTAAAATATTGTCCCAAAGACTTGGATAGCTATAAATTGTAGAGACACACGGCTTTTAAATAGCCACTAAAATATTGGCCCAAAGACTTGGATAGCTATAAATTGTAGAGACACACGGCTTTTAAATAGCCACTAAAATATTGGCCCAAAGACCTGGATAGCTATAAATTGTAGAGACACACGGCTTTTAAATAGCCACTAAAATATTGGCCCAAAGACTTGGATAGCTATAAATTGTAGAGACACACGGCTTTTAAATAGCCACTAAAATATTGGCCCAAAGAATTGGATAGCTATAAATTGTAGAGACACATGGCATTTAAATAGCCACTAAAATATTGGCCCAAAGACTTGGATAGCTATAAATTGTAGAGACACACGGCTTTTAAATAGCCACTAAAATATTGGCCCAAAGACTTAGATAGCTAACTATAAATTGTAGAGACACACGGCTTTTAAATAGCCACTAAAATATTGGCCCAAAGACTTGGATAGCTATAAATTGTAGAGACACACGGCTTTTAAATAGCCACTAAAATATTGGCCCAAAGACTTGGATAGCTATAAATTGTAGAGACAAACGGCTTTTAAATAGCCACTAAAATATTGGCCCAAAGACTTGGATAGCTATAAATTGTAGAGACACACGGCTTTTAAATAGCCACTAAAATATTGGCCCAAAGACTTGGATAGCTATAAATTGTAGAGACAAACGGCTTTTAAATAGCCACTAAAATATTGGCCCAAAGACCTGGATATCTATACATTGTAGAGACACACGGCTTTTAAATAGCCACTAAAATATTGGCCCAAAGACTTGGATAGCTATAAATTGTAGAGACACAAACAGGAATCCCGGTGCTTTGGTCGCAAATCATTAAATATTGTGGACTACTTTCCTTGTCAAACGGGGGGGGGGGGGGGGAGGAGCGGTCTCCACCGGCCAAACATTTTTTCCAGAGGGAGGAGGGGGGTGAACTTTTGCGTAACGAACATTTACCAAATTATTTGCGAATTCAATACATGTTTAAAAAAACAGTTGAAAAAAATATTTTAATATTTTCAGAAGCCACCCTCAGATCCCCCTCCCATATTGCTTCGTCCCTGGTCTCCACAGGATATCAACAGAACATTACTTAGATCTGTATCTCTTTCTGAATAATTTGTCTGTCCTTAATTAAATCAATGTCCAAAGGGACATTACTGGGCCCATGCACACCCTCATCAAAGAGATCAATAAAACATTCCAGTGTTTCGGTAAAAAAATGTATCTAATTTAAAGTTAAATAAAAAGTCTTCTGCTTGACCAATTTTAATCAAATAAAAACGTTAAAATAGCTTATTTTATTCGGTCTCATAGTCAACATCTCCTAGACTACGATATTTCAGTTAGAAGCAGTAAAAAACGGAAATAAACAATGGATGTATAGACGGCATTTCCGGCGGCTTTCGGCCGCTCTAGGTGTTAGCGATAGAAGCGTCTTTCGGCGGCTCTAGGCATTAAAGCCTTAATTTGGTAAAACACGTGGTACAATTTTATGTTGATTAGGTCGTCTCTCAGATGGCGTTGCATCAGCATGTCGCTTAGGCTATTCTGTATCGACGATGCAAGCACCTTCTAGGTCTAGCGCCATCTAGCGGCATCATTCAATAAAATAAAACACTTCTCCAGTAGTTCGGGGCTGGAACTATTTAAATCATAGGTTCTCAACGGGGGCGTTATCGCCCCCGAGGGGGCGGTGAGCAGCTTTAGGGGGGCGCTAACGTTCCCGGGGGCGACGATTGGGGGGCGGTAAAGGGCAAGTGGGCGGTACAAATGTACCTGATATGATTTCAACTCCAAACATATTGAATCGATTATTTTTTAAAAAGGAAATGTGATGTAAACGCTGCAAAGTATGTAGGCTGCTAATATTAATTATATTAATATCTCAGTTTTACTGAGATGTTATTTAATGCATGTATGCTTATTTGAGAGATTGGAGACTATTACATTGTTGTGGTTTCCTTCAATAGTTCTCTCCTCAATGATATAATCCACCATTCTTAACTCCACCCCCCTCCTTCACTCCATCCTTCCACTACATGCACGTTGATATAATATAGATGCGGATTAGATACGTAGTAATTATACAAACTGGGTAGCCTAGTTAATGTGATGTTTGAAAATATACATAGGCCTATTCATTCTTTAGTAATTTATTTATATATTTATATAATTTTCAAATAATTTGTACAGTTTGTTCAGTTGTAAATTTTAAGCCATTTATTATTTTTTTTTATAAAAGAAAAAAAACAAACATTAGAAATATTAGTAAAATGAAACGGGTTAATTATCTCCCTTAAATTATAAAAAAACACTATTATTGTCTCGATATAATTTTTAATTGTTTGCCAATTTTATAATTTTCTTGTTATGTCTTTATGTATGCCTTTATTGCCTATTTATTGTTCATATTGTTTGTACTATGTGGCAAAATAAATATTGCTCATTGTTCATTGACGAGGACTACAAGCGATGGCTACTGCACACAGAAGCGCATTGGTTAGCAAAAGATAACTGTTTAAATATAATGTATGAGACTTGGATTCAGTGCTCTAGTTTTTTAAAAGCAAATTCGATTCTTTGGGAGAAAATTAAACAGTTTCTTTAAGTGTGAGTTTAGGCAAAAATTTTATATTGCATTATTATCAACCTCGTATGTGGAATGTGGATTTTATGCTAGTACCAATTGGTTGTTAAGAAAGAAAAACAAGACAAGCTGCAAATTGTATAGCGTGGAGACCTTAGGCTTTTGCAAACAAAATTGAAACAAATTTAGACAAACTACTAGTAACACACCAGGCAAACGATTCACATTAACATTGAATTCTTGTTAAGCCTCTTGTTTAGGTAATTTTCTTATCTATTAATTCTTACAATATGTTTCCTTTTCATTTTTTTTTAAAGACAATAAATAAGCACACTAATCTAGTCGGCCCCAAAAAATTGCAGAAACTATATTGATTGGGTGGGGAGAGATGGCGCAAAAAAAGTTGGGGGGGGGCGGTGAGCGGAAAAAAATGTAAAAGGGGGCGGTGAGCCGAAAAAGGTTGAGAACCTATGATTTAAATAGAACTAACTAAGGCTGCATTTACACGTTGCGCTAACAGATGGCGTTACTTGAACCAAGCTCGTAACAGTATTTTCCAAAATTGGGACAAAATTGGGTCTTGCTGGGATGTCGGGACAAGAAGGTCCATAACGGTGACAGTTCCGATATATCGGGACGGATGGCAACCCTAGCTGATGTCGAAACTGAAAAGGCAACTGAGCAAGACTTAGTGCCTATTGATTTCCCGAACTTGCAGGATTTTAGAGTGGAAACTCCTTTATGATGATGCATTTATCTTAAGAAATACCAAAGACTATAATAAGATGGACCGCTTGCTCTATTTTTAGAGCTTATATGTTCTTTCTTTCAGTGCGCAGCCAATAACGCTGTCTTAAATTACTCCTACGGCTGCCTAAAGGTTTCCGCTGTATACAACTTTCGATTTTAATTTTCTATTGTAAAAATCTTAGCGATTAAATAAAACGGAAGTGTACAATATAAAAAGGAATCGAAATTCCATTGAGAGAATTATAGCGATTAAATAAATTGGAAGTGTACAATACAAAAGGGAATCGGGAATTTAAAAAAGAAGTCATTCGAGTCATTAAATAGCAGAAATATTAAAGCAAGCGGTCCATCTATAAAAAATATGGATTAGGCTCGGAAGTAACGTCCTTGAAGAAAGTTCCGCCATTTAGTTTCTACTGTCACTGATCAATATATATAATTTCCGTGAGTTTATTTATTTAGATGTTTGTTTCTGCTCTATAGTCTCCGAAGCCGTTTGACTGATCGGGTTAAGAGTTAAATGTATAAATTGGAAACAACCTCCAAAAGAAATGTTTATTTTATCAACAATATTGCTTAATTCCTTAATTTTTTTTGTTTAAATAAACTTAGACCTATTACTAATTACCGTATGCTAAGGTTATAAAACGGGCGCCATTTCCGAATTATGTCCCTTTAAAATGCGTTCACATTTAGTGTGTTTCGGGAAAATGTCAAACGAACGGACACTTAATCACACAACACTTAAACACACGGACACTTAATAACACGACACTTAAACATACGGACACTTAATCACACGACCCTTAAACATACGGACACTTAATCACACGACCCTTAAACATACGAACACTTAATCACACGACCCTTAAACATACGGACACTTAATCACACGACACTTAAACATACAAACACTTAATCACACGACACTTAAACACACGGACACTTAATCACACGACACTTAAACATACGGACACTTTATCACACGACACTTAAACATACGGACACTTAATCACACGACACTTAAACATACGGACGCTTAATCACACGACACTTAAACATACGGACACTTAATCACACGACACTTAAACATAAGGACACTTATACACACGACACTTAAACATACGTACAGTTAATCAATGAGATAGATAAACACACTTTTTATTATAACACTAAAATAAATAGGAAAATAATATAGATTACGTTTAAAAAAATGGGATAGGGGAAGAAAATACCTCATGGCATCAACAGGGACATCTGTGCTCTACGCCCGTTCTTGGGTATCCTCCCAATTCATCTCAATTTTTTAATGAATTTATTCTTTAAATTTATTTATTTTTTATTGAGTTTCGTTTTTATTTTTTGAACTATATATTCACACAACATTAATTAAACTAAAAAAAAGCTAACTGCTCTTTGGAGACTCAAGTACTTTTCTTGCAGTATCTTACGAGTTATGCTCACTTGAAACAAAACGTTGTGCCGTGTGACAAGTGCATCAATAAATTGAAGTCTGAGATATTTTTAAGTCACCCAAGTGCTTCTACCTTCACAATACTGCCACTAGATCCTTTTATAGAAGTGTCTTCAGAAATCTCTTGTCACTTCTCTATGATATTTCCCCGCCTCATCGCCTCCAGGTTGTGGCCGGGTGAAGTGAGAGGTTGCCTTTTTGCACTCCGCTACGCACAGCGAGGTTGCCAAACTAAGTACTGTTAGGGCATAGTTTCCTATTTTGTAAGATAACTTAAATAAAATACCCTTCGCCTTTCATTACCTAGTAATTCATCTGCCTTTGGTAGAAGCGCACAGAAGCACTAAACTTTAATATAGTTTATATTTTTAATTCCCCAAATAAAACAAAAATCCTCAATTTTTCCCCCTTCCAAAATTGTGCCCCAAGGCGGCCGTTCAATTCGCCTATATGGATGAGCCGGCCCTGAGATTATATAGTCTATTGCAAGGGTCTGCAAACATTTTTAGTCATTGGGTCCTATTAGAGATTTGATACAATCGTGATACACTATTACACAATAATAGGCTAGCCTACTGATAGACATAGATCATTGGGCCAAGGCCTACGTTTTGCTCCAAAAGGGGACATTTTGTGATACCGGTACTTTCAACTTTTATTATCTCTATTTTATTTCTAATAACCAAACACCTGTTTGTTACAGAATAATCTGAATGAACAAAGTATGACATACCAATTATTTCTTCCTCCTGTTTTCATTTTTCAAGACGTTGCGAGCGTTTTGTCTCTGTCTAGCGCTGATTCTATCACTTTCGTTTCATTTTGTCTGTTACTCTCGTTCTATGTAAATGTCGTTTTGTCTGTGTCTGTTATTTTCTTTCTAAGTTAATCTCACACTGTCTATCACTACGCTCGTTTTTATGTTAATCCTCGTATTATGCTACCATCATTTTATTTTAATCTCGTTTAGACTATCACTTTCATTTTGTCAATTACTCTCGATATGTCCGTCACTCGATTAGCTGTCGTATGACTCTCGTCCAATATATCACTTCCCGCGCCAGCAGTTCCCCTGTCAAACATCACCGCTTACCTGCACAATTTGTTTGTTTGCATACCTTCACGGGCTAATGCTATTCACCCTTGCACATCATAACGCCCCCAAGTGAGATGGTGGGGAGGGGGGGGATAACAATCAATAGGTGTCGCAAACTCACACCAGTTCTGACGTTACCACATCACTTGCACGCCCTGACCCCGCCACTTTACACCTCACTGTAAACTCCCATAAAAGGGGGGGGGGGGGAGGCAGCATTACCTCATAATGGCCCTCCTGAGAGTTTTCTTGTATGTTCGCGGCCCGTCTTCACGCTGCTGCTACATTGGAGGGGGGTACGTATAGGCTACATGAAGTCGAACCGTGACGCCCTTTTGATATAAGTTTTCTTTTTTTTTTCAAATTAAGAAGGACAAAAAACAACAGAAAAAGACTCTTGTTACTTTCACTCAAGCGCCGAGCTATTTATATACCGAAAAGGCATCGAGGAAAAGTGGGCGGTGCTTCGATTGTATGATGTCATTCAAAAGGCGGGTGTACTCTTAAACCCTATATTGCAGTGGCTTCTAAAACGTTTTCAAGTTAAGGGGGAACGGGACTGAGTAGGGGGGGGGGGGGCATATTTGGCATTTTTTTTCAAAAATATAATTGTTTAGCTTTTGTTAAAAATAGTTTGTTAAACCTAATTGTAACAAAAATGCATCAAATAAAATATAAAAAATGACGGTTTTGTACTGAAATATTGAGTTTGAAATGTGGGTGTCGACTCAATTTCTTTGTCGATTCTTTGCCTTTAAATGGGTTTTTCTCAATATGTGTTTATTTGTTGTTTTTGTTCTATGAAAAATGTAAAATAATGAGAAGCATTCAAGATAATAATAATATGTTGCGATTTGATATGTATCTTTATATATTATATCTAGAGGTACTAGACTGGGTTTTAAGGTGAATGTATAATTAGTTTGTCTGTAAAATGTATTAAAAGAAAAAAAAAATTCATGAATTGTATACGAAATTCCAATACTAAAATTACAAAATTCATAAAAAAAATACTTTTAACAATATTTAATTAAAATTGTGTCTAGTGCCTAAAATGGAAATAGTACTAAAACACTATTGAAACCAAAATATCTATAATACTTTTTAAAATTGTATAACTTTTGTAATGACTTTTTTTTTCAAAATGGCGGCCGTAACCATGGTAACCATGTTTTTGTCATAAAAAATTACTTATGTTTTTATCAAGGCCACTCAAGATATATTATATGTATGTGCAATTAAAAATAATTTTGGTCCAGTAATAACTGAATTAAATTTTTCAGTCCCATTCCCGCAAATGAACATGATTTAAAAACGAATTCCCCCATATCCTATAAAATTTGAGTACTAAGTTTACCCCTCGGACCCATATGATCTATAGTTATAGGGTTCGGTAAGTGACGCATCGTTCACAAGTTTCCGTAGCCGCCGCATAGTAGGGATTGTGCGGCTGGCACAACTAATGTCATGAACCCATCAGAGTGGGTAGACTCGGGGACATCTTCCAGACCTGTAAATAGATTTTGCATTTAAAAGAACTCGAACCTGGGACTTTCGGTATTCTAACTTTTAGGCTACCGTGTCTCATTCTATATATTATATAACATCACTCAAATGAAAGTTTAGATAAAAATCAACGATTTATATAGCCCCTGCTCAGCCTTGGTGTAATCATTCACTCACAAAATACAATGTGACAATTACCCTTTATAACCACCATTCAAGTCTAAAGATTTCAGTTTCAAAGCATCTCATGGGTTTTCTGCTCACTATTATTTAGAACTTTTACGTGTCTCATTTGAGTCACTTTTAACAAGGCACTTTCGCGTGAACTTTCTCTGGGGCCTTTCTCAGAGAATTGTTAAAGTAGCTTTTTGTTCAATCTTGAAGATGTGTGTGTGTGTGCGGGGGATAAATAGACGAATTACGAAAACTTCTCTCGACGGCAGGAAATTGCCTTCCTTCCTTTCTTACAGAACTCAATGACGGGATGATTAAATTAGGAGAGCAAATGGACGTAACAATATTTATTGATATTGAAAGATGTTTGGTGAATTCATTTCGTAATATCATATCTATATAGATGGAACAGTTGGATCTGTACATACAATATAAAAAATAAATATCGACAGAACACATAATACTAAAGTAATTGAAATATATTAGAAATGGATTTTCCCGAAGCTTTCCGAATGCAAAAGAAAATGAGTACTAGAATGTCCAAGAAACTGCGAGTCACCATAATTGTATGACGTCATAATAAATACGTTTATAAATTTACTCTCTACACCGAAATGAAATATAAATAAACACATCTACATGAACTAGCGAGACAATCTCAAATACAATATAATACAGAAACTATTATCTTATCTTATACATCTTATCTTATACATTACAGACGCTCCTTCTATACAGAAGATTATTGCGTCCTACGCTCATCCGTGGTCTAGTCTTGCATTTTTATTAATGTTTTAAAGTGACTCTATTATTGTTTGTCCTTCTCAAGTTCAGCAAGAGATTGCTCATGGTATCTGCAGATCCATCTACGCCAGTCAGCCTATCTGCTGCGCCACACACTCGCAAATTAATACAGAGGAGTTGGGAGTCTCAGTCGGTAGTACAAAAACTAAGGAGTCGGAGTTGGAACATTCATCTACACTCCACAGCCCTGAAATTAACATTTATTTAGCACTTAAAAAAAAAAAAGTTTTGTCCCCACCTCCCAGTAATGCTTAAAAAGTAAAATAACAAGTCCTTACAATTTTTTATGAAAGTACTGGGCCCAACTAGAAAATTACTACCAATCATTTGTACACGTTCATTAACTAATAGACATTTTTGTAATGTCCTAATAATAATAAGTTTTATACCTAAAAAAAATTGTTATGCTAAAATTAATCATTTAAATTATAATTTAAACATCGATAACAAGTAGGTCCTAAACATACAAACAATATAAGAACAATATTTTTTGTAAGTATTTTTTTTATTAAAATTTTTTCTCCAATTTGCATGTATGTAACTTCATGACCAGATGGTATTTCAACTAAAAAAAAAAAGAAAAACACAAAACAAACCATTTGAAACAGTAATGATGAAGTTGCAGCAAAGAACATGTATTTACAAACATAAACAACCAAGTCAGTGGTCATGTTAACCCTCCAGCGCTAATCCATATCAGATCACAGCCATGAGTTGAAATCAGGATTGATGGTACAGTACCTACAGAATAAACCCCCCCCCCCTGTTTTTTTTCCATCACCATATTTAGTATTAGTATAAAAAAAAATAAACACATGGTGAAATAAATACTTTGGTACATGTAACTAGGTCAGAGGTCAGCCACCTTTTGATAATAGTGTGCTGAAGTAAGATTTCTAATTCATTCAGCATACCAAAAGCTTAAAATTCATGTCTAGCACATAATTTCTTTTAAAGATACTTGAATTGCCTTTTAGCCATTGATGAGTGCCAAGACGCTTACCTAGGTTGCCGACCCCTAAACTAGGTACATATAACTAATCAATGAAAAAGTTGATTCATTTCATATCAAATATCTAGGTTTAAAAAGAAAAAAAAACCTTAAATGTGCAATAATTTCTCAGAATTCATGTTTACTATTTCATCCGCGGTTGATTGTCCAGTTTGTCAATTCATTTCAAGATCTATAAATATATACATTTCTTTTAATAATTAGAATAAATATATATATTTCTTTTCATAATCAGAAAAAAATGGGAAGCAAATTTTGCATATTCAAATATTTATACATTAAGTAAAAGGTAAATAATAATAGGGAAAGATCTCATGAATACAAACAAACAAAACAACACTTTTTAACCCTTACAGTCCCGGGCGCGTATATAGCGGAACTGAAGGCAGCATAGAAAGAAGTAGGTCGGTACGGGAAGGGTTAAAAAGAAAAAATGTTGCATACCTTTTTTTAAACAAAAAAATGTAACATTTCTAAACATATGCATAATATGCACACACAGTGAACATGGGTTACAAACATGACAATATAGGCCAAAAGTAAAATATAAACCATAAAGTTATGAAATTTTAGACGCTGCTGCAAGTGTCATGTTTCTAAAACATTGGATTGACAACAGTACTGCAGACAATATAATTTTCCCCCTCCCCTCAAACACATTGCTTTCCTATAATTTTTTTTAAGAAGGAAAAAAAAAACACACTGGTTTTTTTTTCAAATCTCTTGAAAATAAAATGTTTGTTAAAACTTTAAAATGTAACACAAAAGTTGTTTTAATAATAATAACATGAAGAATTAGGTCCAATGAATAACAATGTATCCACAGTTCAGTAGTTTCCTGTCCAATGAATAACAATGTATCCACAGTTCAGTAGTTTCCTGTCCAATGAATAACAATGTATCCACAGTTCAGTAGTTTCCTGTTTCCTATGTAGGCGTCTCATCTTAAATTGTCCTCCTCCTCTTCTTCCTCCCACTCTCTATCGTTATCTTCCAGCTCTGGCTGATCTGGATTGGCGTTCCTGGCATCACCGTTCTCGCCCTGGGGCCCAAACGACCGGTTCAGCAGCTGTCTCATGGCCTGCATGACGGCCTGAACGCTTTGCTCAATCTGCTGGCTCACCGTGTTTCCACCCCCTGCCGCCCCTTCTTGATCCTGGTCGCCATCCTCCTCGGCCACACTCATCTGCTGGCGCCTCATGTTGGCAAGTTCCTAACACAGTGGAAGGAGAAAGAATCAGAAATGTTTTAAAACGGTTAAAGCCAATTAAAATCAATTTTCCTATTTCATTTCAACACCAAAGTACCCTTCGGGCCAAAGTGATAATAGGGCTGGTGAAGCAGCGTTCACCAGTTTCTGTGGCTATGGCATACTAGGGGATGTGTGGCCAGCTCAATGTCCAGCCACCTTTACTTTACCCCCAACTAATGTCAGGTACCCATCATTTCAACACCTTGGTTTTCTTTTAACCTTCGGGTGAGAAACGTCCAATGTCTAAGTTTTTATGTAATTTCATCTAAGTTGTTTTTTATTTTTAAATTAACCATGTAATAAATTTTAAATGTAAAAAGCATATTAAGAGCTTTTCTCGAGAATTAATGAGCACAAGTGCATTGAGGAATACCATGGCCTATATCAGGGGCCGGCAACCTCCGGCAGGCTTGCCAGACGTGGCATACAGAATGATTTTCAATGGCACACGTGCCAGACGTGGCACTCTGAATGATTTTCAATGGCACGCAGAAGACACTCACAAACTCAATTCAAGTACCGGTATTTTGTACAAAAAATTGATTGTATGTTGACATTCTCTGGCTGTTGGCACGCTGAATAAATTAGACATCCCAATTTGGCACACTATTGACAAAAGGTTGCTCATCCCTGGCCTATATAACTTCTTTGGGGGAGGAGATGGGGCCAAAAAATGGTGAATTTCACTAAGCAATAAGTTCAATTAGTACACTGAATTTCTTACATAAGGGTTGTAAGAGGGCATCAAAGAATGCAGTAAAGTTCTCAGTATTCCACTATGATCTTGTGAAGCCACAGTTTGCCTTTGGACAATAAAAGGACACACAGCGATGACAAATCAATAATTACATCATTATAATAATTACAGTGAACCCATGCTACTTTGCGGTTTGACATTTGTGGATTCACAGCTTTGCTGATTTTTTCATTATATTATATGACAAAATATATTGCAGATATTTTTTTTATTTAAAAAATAGTCATGATACATGAAGACCCAAAATATTTCATTGATACTGTTTTATTGCTAAACAAAAATATATATCCCCATTTTGCGTATTTTCAGCTATCGCGGCTGGTCCCGGAGCCTATCTATCGCGATAAACAGGGTTCACTGTATAATATAAGTTAATGACAAGGAAGTACAATGACATATAAAATAATATTTCTTTAAAAAGTATAATAGGAACATTAACATTGCATTATTAACTTTTATATTAATAAAATCTTTCAAGGCTATATTGACAAATAGAGATACCGGTAATACAAATACAGAACAGAATATATCTAATTGCAAAATGTTTTAGAATGAATTATAATGGGAAATATGATATATAATACATAACATCATAACTGATAAAATTAAAACAACTTCAGAAAAGAGCTGCAAGGTTCATTACTAGTGAATATTCACAACTGACAAGACTAGGCTAACACCAATAGTCAAATCACTAAACCTAGAAACATTAACTCATTTGCTACTAACCTAGTTTCCAAAGACACCCTTGAAAATACTAGTCAAAGGGAAGGAACTCTGTATTAAATTTAGTAAATTATTTTTTAATATTTTTGTTAATGACTAAATATTCCCCAAAGTGAATAAAAATTACATCATAAAATAGATAAATATCTTAGCTTTCTGGAAATGTATACTTTTATACATAAAAAATGCCAAATTATCGGTAGAATCATTCGCTGAGAGTTGAGACCCTAGGATTGGGCTAAATATTTACACTAGGCCTAGCGACAAAGTCCGATAAAGTATCATAAAGCCCAAAAATCGAGTTGAAATGGAAATTCATCTAAGTCTATATCTGCAGTATCCTTATTATCAGAACTGTTGTTAAATGTTATATTTGGAGGTATAGAGCTATTGATTAATAAAGAAACAAATTAAAGACGAAGGCTATAAAAAAAGTATTACAAGACGAAAGGCCAGTGAAAAATACCCGTACTTTGAACACGCATCGCAAAAAAACAAAACTAGATAAAAACACCCGGTTTTTATTAACGAAACAGACTATATTCCTACTTTGTAAAAGCCGTGCTTGCAGTAAAAAAAAAAACAGAACGCATGTCGAAAAAAAATCAAGAAACGACAATAGGTTAGTGACACACGTGGCGGCCGCTTTTGGGCGCATTAGTACGAGGGGGGTAGGCCGCATTGAGTTGCAGTAGTAGGAAATGAGTTAAAGGACAGAAGGGCAAAAGAGTAAAGTAGTAATAATACATTAAACTCTAATTTAGAAATACAACTCGATAACAACCCATTGCAGTGCTCAGATAAACATAAGGAAAAAAACACTTTTCTTATCCCTAATGCAAGAATCAATGCATATAAGTACTCTTTCTTCCCAAGTGGCATTCGGGCATGTAATGGGTTGCCTGAAGAAACCAGGAAAACTAGTAACTTAACATCATTTAAAACACAAATAAAAATGCAAGACTAAACTTGGACCATGGATGAGCGTAAGATGCAATAATCTTCTTTATAGAAGTAGCGTCTGTAATGTATAAATAATATCAGATAAGATAACAGGGTTCATGCAATGGTTAGTCTAACCAAAAGAAACATAATGTAAGTAAAGCAAAAGGCACAATTCTACCCCACAAGCTTGAAAACACAGAAAATTTTTTACCTCGCAGGCCTCGTGTAGGATGCAATGCTGTCATGTGGAGGGAACGGGTCGTAATTTAAAACTGAGCTGCCTAGATATTGCTAAAATGAGACAAAAGAAAAACTAATGAAATTTTTTTTCAAAATGAAAGGAATGTACCATGGAATAAATAACTCCAAGAATATAATAAAAAAATGTTTCAATAATATATATAGCATATATATTAATTTAAAAAAAAAAGAAAGAAAAAAGAAAGTTGAAGATGCTTCAAAATTATCCTGTTGGACCGAATTGACCCATAGGGCAGGTGAAGCAGTGTTCTCCAGTTTCTGTGGCCACGGCATACTAAGTGATTGTGTGGCCAGCAATATGCACAGCCAAAGATGCTTATTATACAAATACATAATTTTTTTAGTTTTTCGAAAAATCTAAATAGATTTTTTGTAAAGATTTAATTTATTGCAACCGGTTAAAATGTCATAGACCACCTTAAGCTATACAGATTTCATGCTGTTATTTAATACTGACCCGAGGCAGACCAAGACCTTGAATTTCTGACAAAAAATAATGCCTCACAGTGGAAAGCGGCGGGTGTCGAAATCTTTTTTTCCTCCTGGAATAAAAATTAAGAAATCTCTACTCTGATACTGATGGTACGAAATGAACATTTTAAAAAGCCTATATATTTATATAGTGGCACTTTCTTACAGTTGAGCATATTCTTTAGGTCTTGGGTCGAGGCCCTTGTCCACAATCTCCACCACAGCCTTGACATTGGTCTCCAGCCAGGAAATGACGCCAGCCTCTTTCCAACAGGACTCACACCTCTTGACATAGAGCATGATCATTCTCTGCAGTTCACTGGTGCTGCATGGGGGAAGGTAAAGTTTATGTTGTTAACTGAGTTGTAGTGCTTGCTGAAACATCAAGACTCCAAGACTTACAAGTTGATCAAATGTTTTAATCAAATTATATCAGCCCAGGTAGTAAAGTACTAAAAGTAGCAAAATTACATATGAGGCGAGGGTTCTACAAGTGTATTAAAAACTTTAAATAAATATTTGAATATCAAACATGCATACGTTGTGTAATTATTATAATGTTTTAAGCCAAAGAAATTACAATTGTCTTTTAAGTAGAAGGAATATCTGTACGGTAACATATAAACTAAGACTAAGATAAAAATATGAGAATACATATAATGCGGAGACTAGCCTATGCACCAAAATCTGTCCACTGACCCCGAGGTCTATAAGTTATAAGACCAGTCAAAATCTCACATATTCAGTCAAAATCTCACATATTCAGTGAAAATCTCACATATTCAGTCAAAATCTCACCTATTCAGTTAAAATTTCACCTATTCATTCAAAATTTCACCTATTCAGTCAAAATCTCACCTATTCAGTCAAAATCTCACAGTTTCAGTAAAAATCTCACCGTTTCAGTAAAAATCTCACCTATTCAGGAACACTGCTATTTTTAAAGTTAAAGCAAAGTCTATGCCCTTTTTACCTGTCATTGAGTTCTCCTGTGCTGAAAAAGGCATGTCCACTCACTCCCTTGTCCAGCTGAACACTGCACTGATCCATCAATGGTATCAACATCATAGGGAAAAACAACAGGCTGTCTTGAAGCTGTAAAGATATCAAGTTATCAATGAGCATTGAAAAACAACAGGCTGTCTTGAAGCTGTAAAGATATCAAGTTATCAATGAGCATTGAAAAACAACAGGCTGTCTTAAAGATATCAAGTTATCAATGAGCATTGAAAAACAACAGGCTGTCTTAAAGATATCAAGTTATCAATGAGCATTGAAAAACAACAGGCTGTCTTAAAGATATCAAGTTATCAATGAGCATTGAAAAACAACAGGCTGTCTTAAAGATATCAAGTTATCAATGAGCATTGAAAAACAACAGGCTGTCTTGAAGCTGTAAAGATATCAAGTTACCAATGAGCATTGAAAAACTTAAACCCAAAAAGCTGAAAACTTATAACAATTAGATTTTAAAACAATACAAATGATATTACTTCTTCAATTTCATCAATAAACAATAAATTAACTCATAAGAAACAATGATTCAATCATCAAATTTGACTGAGCTAAAAAGCCAAAATGACAGTTCACTATTTGTGTGTAGCTTAAATTCAGAAAGCTCCAAACACACACTAAATTACTCAGTCAGGGTTCGTACAGAAAAATTGCCTCAAAATTCCAGGAGTTTTCCAGGAGTGTTCCAGAAGTTTTTCAGGAGTATATTTTTTGAAAAGCCAAGATGAGCTCTTTAAAAAAAAAAAAAACAGAGACCTTGCTACACAGCTTTTTTTGTTTTACGACATTACGAGGACTTTTATAGCCTATATCCCAAGTTTGGATAGAAAAAAAAACAAGATCTAGTAACAAAAAAAAAGTAAACGTTTGCGCGCAGAAATAGAAAGCAGCAAAGCGGGTTAACTCCAAAAGGGCTTTCTGGAAAAGTGAAAGTACAATCTAAGAGCAGTGATTACGATTTTTTAATTAATAAGTAATCTCCCTAAAAAAATAATGAGTTTTAGTATTTTCCCAGGACTAAATGCAGTTTTTCCAGGAGTTTTAAGGTCCTGGAACACAACTTTTTGTTCTCCAGGAGCTGTACGAACCCTGTCAGTATACATAATTTTTCTATAGATAGACATTCCCTGATGAAAATACATGAAGCCAAATAACTATAATTTTATATATTAAAAGATATTTGCTAAATTTTTTTTTTAAATTGTAAATAAACAAATATTTAAAAGTACTATATATATATATATATATATATATACATATATATATTTATAACCAACAAGGGAATTTTATTTTCTACGCAATGATACCTCAAACATGTAGAAATAGTTTGAATTAACAAATAGAAAATAACATTTCAAAACTACCAATTATGAAAAACAAGGAAAAAATAATTTGGATAAAACATGAAAAAAATTAAGTTTTTTTTAGGGTTAATGAAATTATACTAAAAGGTGGTTGATAAAAAAAAAATTGGGGACACAATTTGTTTTCAATTGAAATCACATTTAACTTTGAACTATAAAAAAAAGTACTATAAATGTTATTAATTTAGCTACACTAGATATCATTCTTATTTTAAAATACATGTAAGATCAAAGTACAAGCGTTCCATGGCCTACCAAGGAATCTGCAACTGACGTGTCTCCCCCATCCTTCATGGCTATTTGGTAGTGGGCTAAAGGAATTGACATTGCAAAGTTAGGCACATGTTTCATGGACTCAGTAATCTGTGGAAAAACAACAACAAATAACAACAAACAAAATAACATAAAAAATGCCTTAAAAATTTAGTTTTGCATTTATCAAGGGGACGAAAATATTCACACCTAGTAGCATCACTTAGAATTGAAACAAATAAAATACTTACCAGAACTTCTTTTTCTAATCGCACAAGATGATCATACTGTTCAGCTCTCAGTGCAAAGTAATCTATCACGCTCAAGCAATCCAACGGATCATTTTCTGGATCAAGGCTGGATAAAACACAAACAGAAAAAAAATATAAAGGCAATACAAACAAAATGCGGGCAAAAAGACAAAAACATCAAGTTTTATATTTTGATATTTAAAAAAGAATGAAGACTATAACTACTATAAGGATATTAAATTACATTAAATATATATGTTAATTAGGCCTTACATTTTTTTTTTAGATTTCTTTGTATACAAAATGTTTATAAATGGTATTAGCATCTCTTTCTTTTCATTTTGATGTTTTTATTAAAACAAAGTTTGATAAAAAAGATAAAAAGAGGAGCACTTTAAAAATGAGTTAGGAAGTAATCCCATATAATGCACTTCTAAAAATCAAGATAACAATAGTTACTTAAAAATATTCACACATACAAAAATAATCAGCTTTATTAAAATATACCAGGTGACCCAATAAGTCAATACAAAATAATTGTCTGATCTCACCATACTTGGCAGAGAGAAATCACTAGATCTGTTAAAAAACAAACAAACCCATCATTACCTGAGAAGCACTTTACAAAACTCAAAAGCTGTTCTATTGCAGCCTCGTCTCCCAAGGTTTAAAATATGTTTAAATAAACACAGATAGAAAGACCTGTAGCAAGAAAGTTTAAAAAAAAACACAAAGATTACATAATAATTAACTTGGCAATAAATATAAGTTTCTTTAAAAGATTTTATAATTTTCAATATCTACCAAACCTTTTCAATAACTTTTTAAGTCTAAGTATGCACTATTGTAGGCTATATCAGTCAAACAAAACATAAAAGGCCATAATAATACAGTAATTTGTTTTAACGACCTAATATTTTAATATGTTACACATACTCTCATACATAATATATGTGCGTACAATATTAATATTTTCATTTTTGGCCTTACTACAGCTCTAAAGACCAAATGCATACATTGTTTAAATTTTTTATCAGGCAGTGTTTCGGTCATTGCCATCATAACAAACCTGTTTTCTCGCCTCTTGTAATTCACGTAACAGTTGCCTGCGGCCAGGTTGAACAGGGAATGAAATGCACACTCCATCCCAAACAAGGCTTTCTCTATCATGAAATGGAAAAGAAAAAAGGGAAATCTATAACAGGTAACACAAAACATTGTTTTAAAAAAAAGTTTGACACTGCTGCACTTTAATAGCATTTCATGCTAGTCTCACAAAAAGCAAAGTATGGAACGTTTTTGTATGATACTATGAAATTAATATCTCATAAAGGCATAAAAATAAATGCACTAGACAGCTGCATCGTAAGTATTGGTCAATAATAATAATGGCTCCTTCTGTCTCAATGGATGCGCCCGTTTGTTTAACAAAATTTTGTGTATGATCCATTTTGTATTTGTCCATTTGTTGCAGAGTCTGTTGTGAATGAACATACCAAATCTTGGGTGGTAGTATTTATTACAGTACATTTTTAATCCTATTTAAATTATTTCCAATAATGAAATCTTCATCCATTGATATGGCTCAACTTTAGCCTTATTATAATTAAACTGGGTTTATCATTAATGCATTGTGAACCGCATCAATGCCAACAAGTTTTATGTAAATTACCATTTAAAGACAGTAGCCAACATGATAAGGTCTTACTTTTTTTTTTTGTAATTTTGAATACCGGTAGATGAAACTCATCTTGAATAAATATTTCAGGAGTTATTTCATGTTAAAGAGAAATTCTACATTATGTACAGAATGTTTATACCAATTGATTCGGCAGCTGTTTGATAGTCTTCTGTAGCCCTGTGCAAGTCTGCCATTTGAATGAGTGTATCAACATGATAAGGATGATCTCTGAGAATATTCTGCAAGACATTTTTATAGAAAAAAATGAACAAGCATTTAGCAGACAAGTGATGAGACTTTCAATTTACAAGTCAATATTACATTTCAACATGCTCTAAATCTAAAAATCTGCACGGAATATATATTTAACATATATACAAACTATGATCATTCTTGTGATTTTTAACACTGCACAGTGTAATTGTTTTTTTAACTATAAAAATTAAAATAAACTTTATACAATTGAATTAAAATAAAATACTACTACCTAAAGCTGTGCTTTTTTTTAAGTACCGGTAAGAAAAAAACACAAGAAGGATGCAACTTACAATAATATATTCAGGAAGACCAGATTCTACAGCATCATAGAAGTCATGTTGTACTTTCTGATATGCTAAAGAGTGTTCAAATACAAAACCTTCAGCCTCACCAAGGTATTTCATAGATAAGCCTACGAAAAAAAAAAAAGGAAAAAAATTATCATTGTTCAGGAGGATGCTCTTTATACAACCACCTACAGCCACCGGGGGACTTTGTCTTAAAAATAAATAAATGCAACTTCACCTGAGCCGCTTGTGCTGTGCCAGGTGTCTTTAGGCTGGACAAGCCGCCCACTTCGGCGGAAGGGACGATTCCTCTGACGATGATTTCTAGGATGAAACAAGGGACCAAACGAAAATCATTATTGTAAAACTACGGAAGATAAACAGGTTTAAAAAAAAGCATATAAGTGTCAGTTTATATCTTACTCCTTATTGGATCATGTATGACGCTAGACATTTTCAAGGTTGGATATATTGATTGCAATAAGTGACAAGGGACAGATTAAAAAAAAAAACTGATTGTACTATCTATAGAAGATTATTATTTTACTTAAATAAAGTATATTGAGCTTTGACAAAAAAACAAAACAACTGATGTTTACAAAAATACAAAGTGATTGAATGATGTAAATCTCATTTTAAAAAGATCAATGCAACTTAAACTCACAGACAATTGTCAAGAGAGGTTGGACAGAGCTATGTGACATGAGCATTCAACATGATCACTGTAAGAAATCTCCACTCACCTTGGCTGGTCCCCTCTAACTACTTGAGACCCAAATATTTGTTTTAACTCTGTCTCTGGATTTAGATGCCTGCAAATGTAAATACAAACAAAAACATTTCATTGTACCCCACTTTCAAATGACCAGATTTTTTTATTTGAGTTTCTTTAAAAACATAATATTCTTTAGAAAATAATTTAACAGGCCAAAAGTAACTTTTAACCTTTTAAACCACAAGCTTCTGACAGTTCCTGAACTAATGATAGTTTGCATGAAAAATCTAAGAAGACAAAATTTTGTAAGAAAGCTGTGGTAGGATTCTTGACTTATAATTTGTACATGTGGGACTACTAAGAAGAAATGTATTATGTCCTTGGCTTATCTCAAAGTTTACTTTTGAAACAATACAAGACATCAATAACTGTCAATGTATGGGACTTCTAAAAAGAAATGTAATATGCCCTTGTTTATCTTAAAGTTTACTTTTGAAACAATACAAGAAAATACAAGACATCAAAAACTGTCAATGTATTCAAAATGGGGTTTTAACAGATGACTCTACCATGAAATAGTAATTGCATAGTAAAATATATATCAACAACAAAAATAGAGACTATAGGAAGAAAATGACCAAAATATTTAGTACTGGATATGAATGTTTCAAACATTGACAAAAAAGGAAACAATTTGTGTAAAAAAATCTTGCAATAGACTAAAGTCTCAAAGATTAAAAAAGAAATTTCCTCAAAAGAGAAAAAACATTTTACATCATCTATCCCAGTGGCTTCACAGCCTTATTCACAGCCTTATTCACAGCCTTCCTCTGTAACCTATCAGCGGTTTTCTTCATCCATCCTTTGAACCCAAGTCAACCCTTATATACGCGACCGGGACTGTAAGGGTTAACAAAGATCAGTTTCCACACCATCCATCTACCTGGCTCTTCTCATCGCTTTTAGTGACCAGTTTTTTTCACCCTTTTGTTATATTTGACAGTCCTCAATTTTCTACAGGTGCAAAATTTTGAGCCTCATAACTACAGTTTAAAAGATGAAAATTCGCCAAATCTATTATAAGCCAACTTGGTTTCTTCCCTTTGAAATCAACATGCAACTCAACTTGCTTGATAGCACTTAAAGATTCTGCCAAGAAAAAGGTAAATGCACTTACCTGTAATCAATGTGCAATAAAGGCTTCAGGCTCATTGAAAAATGTCCTCTGCCGTTTTCAGCCTGTATGCTTGAGCCTCCCGGTTCACCAAGTATTCTATTCACCTCTAAAAGCGTTGCTTCTATATCATCTGCAGTTTCCTAGAATTTCAATTTTAAAAAAAACAATACTTTCCTCATCAAAACTAAGTTTTAAAAAAACACAGTTTAGTAAGTATTATACAAACTACAACTATATCATAATATGAGATAGATGACCTGCCTGCTTCATTGAGTTAAGAACACTGTTTTCTTTTTCCTTTCCTTTCCTGTTTTTCTTCTTCCTTTTCTTCTTGCTTTTGCTGCCTGTGTTTTCTTGAACCCCGGATGCTTCAATGTTTTCCCCGTCCACCTCTTCATCTTCTTTAGTATCTGTGCTCTCTCCATCTCCCTCATTTAACTAGTAGAAAGATATATGATTAAAATTGCTTTTGGTCAACAAGCTGAGATTTAGAACGTATTTTACTATTTTTAGGTTGTGTGAAAATATTCACTACAGACTTGATTAGGGTCAAAATGTCACTAAGTGATGGGGCGGGGTGGGATGTGTTTATTTGAAAAACAAACAATTGAAGTTAGACCTAATTTATCTAAAATTAATGCAAAAGTTATCATTAACCGCGAAGCAAAATAAAAGCTAAAAGCACAAGAAAGACTGTGTTGACAATTGACACACCACTTGATATGGTAATAAACGACTTTTGATGTGCGATGTAGTTTGACGGTTGCAATTGCATCAGATTTCAGTCCTTTGTATATATTGTATCATAATATCTTAGCCAGTACATTAAATTTAATTTAAACATTTGCACTATAGCTTGTTAAAGGCTATTACTGTAAAACTAGCAATATAACTAGGGATTACTAGGTGTTCAGTTAGGTCTACCCTTGTTTAAAATTCAATAATGAACTTTCGGAGTGTGATATTCAGACCCGATAGACTTAGTTAGATACTTTTGAACTCAGTGTTTTGACCTATTTTTGGTGGTCACAGGAAGTGATCACTTTTTGTTCCAATTTTTAATTGATGTGGAACATGCATGTGTTCATTTTACATATTATCATTAATACACTCCAAATATACAGTTTTCATTGTTTCTACATGATTAAGGGATAGATAGCTTCATTTGCCTTTGTGTTTCCTTTGTGAAGCCGGCTGGTCCAGCGGTTAGTTCACCGGACTGTCAACCAAAAACCAACTGACACGTCGCAGGTTCTATCCCGGCCACCGGCGGATCCCTGTCGCCCTGCAGGAGTTTTGGGCCTATAAACATATTTGCGCCAGCAGGCAGCAGTGTGTTTACAGAGCGCACTGAGCATGCTAAAATAGCATGGATAGAAGCGCGATATAAATAACCAATTTAATTTAATTTACTTTCCATTTTTTCATTATATTTATCAGAGAGTTTTACTGTTTTTAAAACTACTGATAATTGCCTTTAATTATTTTTTAAATCCCATTTTTGGTCGCCTTTAATTTTAACACAGTCTTGTTCTTCACTATCAAAAACATAATCCTGTGAATTTTCATCGCAATCCGCAATAGCAAAACGATTTTATTGATCGCTCTAGTTTAATACTTATGTATTTATACATTTTCTCTGTTACCATTGATGGCATTCTGAAATGAATTACACTTCAAGTAATTTAACAGCCTATTAATAAAGTTTTTCATGAATCTAAAATATTTTTCACCTTTTTAAGCATATATTTTGAAACATTAAGTGTTTAAGTAGGTCTAACTGAGAAAAAAAAATTGATCGGTAGAGAAGACAAAAAATGTATCATGATATTTTACTATTATTACTAATATTTGAAAAATTAGTATTTTCACTAAATAAATCTCAATCAATGCTATAATCTTAAATCTTAAAATATTTATGATTAAAATATAATCTGTGAAAATTTAATTTAATTATTTACAGCCCTTTTAAAGTTTTATGAGTATGAACATTAAAGTGAAAATAATGAATTGACATTCTCTGTCACAATTTTAACAATTTATTACAAAGGTTAGGCCTATATTATACTATATAATATATTTCACGAGGTTTTCAGGAGGCTGCGGGAACCACAGAATAGGTATAGAACAGAATGCGCAATCCCTATATGCGCAGTCACTAAAATTGAAGCTAAGATTTTTTGACGCAATGCAGCAGTTGCTATAATAGATACGCTTCTAGATCTATAGTAAAATGAGAAAGAATATCTAGGCCTACCATAAATAAAATGGCTTTTTTTATGACTGATATCTACTCTTAGCAATCTTAGGACCAAAGCAAGGCTAATATTATTATGTAATCTGAGTTAATATGAGGTTGTTATACCTTTTGAACTTACTGTTGTTTATCCTTTATGATTATGGAGTCAGGAAAGACATGCTTATTTGTACGATAATCAATCGTTTTCGCTTCATTGTTGCAGTTTATTACAAAACATTTTTGGTACCTTTTGCCTGAATAATTAACTTTGGATGTTCGGTGTGTAGATTTGATGAAAAAGACATTGTAAATAAGCATCAATATATAGTGTAACCTGGACCGCTGCGTTTAAACAGTATGGCATCTGTATTACTTCCGGAAACAGAAAAAAATGCTATACTATTGCACATTCTGTTCTATACCTATATTCTATGGCGTGAACCCAGCATAATAGTCATATGATTCATATATGTTATATTATATTATAACACAATAACAGTCATACTCAGTGACAGTGACTCAATCATACAGTCATACTCAAAGGCAGGCATAGGAATAGGGGCATAGCGGCATAGGGCCATAGCATAGCATAGGCCTGTTACTGATGACTCCATAACATATGATTTGCTCATTTACACATTTGCGTGCACGATAAGAATATTTTATAACTATAACAAACAACAGTTACCAATTCAAATGGATTGTCTGGAACTGGTTTGGCTTTAGATTTCTTTTTCTTCGAAGTCGCTTTCGGCACATTGAGAGTGCTATCGTCATCGTGTGTTTCGTCATTTTCATCACTAGCACTGCTGATATTTCCAATTTTTGCAAGGTCCGCATTGCCCTGCAATCGTCTCAAAGCTCGACTTGACATCTAAAATAATTCAGCAAGCAAATAGGCCCTATTGCCGCCCTATACATATAGATCTAATGAGTTCTGGATTATTAATATTGCGAATTCCACAAAAAAAAAAAACTACTTCAAACCGCTGAGTGTTTTATTTTGTAACTGTTTTCTAAATATTGCTATTGCCATTGCAGATTGCACAGTATATTGTCACTTATCCTAGTATCGTTTAGTTTGTTCTTCCAGTAAAAAGAAAAAAAAATTCACTGAACTATATACGTTAAGTATTAATTTTTGTGGATTTATGCTCACTGATCTATAAAAAGAACTGTGCTATATAATTGGCCCTTTGAATGATTATACATGTAGTATTACCGGTATATCTGGTCACTGGTAGACTGGTAGGCCATAGGCCTATGCTGCTGAATTTGATGATTTTAAATATGCAAATCTCATAGTCTGACACAGGCCTTTAGTAACACTTTAGTGCCTCTTGGCTTTCCCTTAGCCATACCGGCCATGGTCATAGTGGGCAATTTATAAGCTAATGTCTATATGATAGTCAAGCATCATCATATATAGTTTAATATAGAGTCTATAATATTATAATAGACAAGACTGTAATAAAAATTAAGTGCCATTTAAAATTGGTTCAGGTTGCTTTACTTGAGTCTTTCAGGATCTTTTCGTGTTGCAAAACTTCAAGCATATGTAATAAATTGCAATTAGATTTAGTTAGGGCCAACAAAAACTTAGCTTTATTTCCATTTACAAAGTAATTTCTATCATTGTCATTTACAATGAGGTTTGTAGCCTACTTCTTTTTAAGCGTAGGTGTCAAACTCAAGACCCACAGGCCACATCTGGCCTCGCAAACAGTAGTGTCATATTAACCTCCCTACCCGCCTTCTTTCCCAATGCACAAGAAAATTGTTATCACTGCCTATTTTAGTATTGTTTTTATGGTGTGACAATATTAGATTTAGAGTTTGGAAGCATGCAATATTATACAGAGGTGCAGTGACAATATTAGATTTAGAGTTTGGAAGCATGCAATATTATACAGAGGTGCAGTGACAATATTAGATTTAGAGTTTGGTAACATGCAATATTATACAGAGGTGCAGTGACAATATTAGATTTAGAGTTTGGTAGCATGCAATATTATACAGAGGTGCAGTGACAATATTAGATTTAGAGTTTGGTAGCATGCAATATTATACAGAGGTGCAGTGACAATATTAGATTTAGAGTTTGGTAGCATGCAATATTATACAGAGGTGCAGTGACAATATTAGATTTAGAGTTTGGTAGCATGCAATATTATACAGAGGTGCAGTGACAATATTAGATTTAGAGTTTGGTAGCATGCAATATTATACAGAGGTGCAGTGACAATATTAGATTTAGAGTTTGGTAGCATGCAATATTATACAGAGGTGCAGTGACAATATTAGATTTAGAGTTTGGTAGCATGCAATATTATACAGAGGTGCAGTGATAATAGGTAGGGAAAAAGTTAGCAGTAAGGGCCTATATAGTTTTCCAGCTGAAGGGAAATTTGTCAGTTCAATCTCAACAACAAATAGAAAAAAAGTGGAAATGTGTTACGGCATTACTTACTTCTGATCTCGACATCTTAAACATAAACATGTAGCTCCAGAGATTGGTCCACTTGATTACTGATATGCATAGTGCAGTGAAGCGCATTTTTAAGTGATACTGCACAGATGGGAGACACAAATGCAAAGGAACATATTATTGTGCCATATGGTGTTCCCAAATGCACATGTTACTAAAAATATGATCTCACTTCATAATCACTTTGCTTTAATTTAATGACTTTGAAGTCCAGAATCACATATACATTTGCAGATGAAACTGACAGAGCCTCTTAGAGTGCTGTAGTGGAATGGGGGACTAAAGGCAAAGTAAGACATTGAATGGCTTACAAAGTTCATTCGTTAAGAGCAGATTCAATGTGCAGCTCAAACCTTGATCATGTTTAGTAACACAGATCTGGGAGCAGCTGTTTGGGATGAAAATGAAGATTGCAATCGCAAGGGAGTCTCATTTATGACTTAGAATTTCAAAACAAACCCTTACTCCAAAAAAAAAGCACTTTGTTGCCCAGCAAAGTTTGTGAAAACATGTTGAACATTCAGCTCTGGCAAAGGGGCACAAGATTAAATATCTGTAATTATTGATTTGTAATTGATTCAATTTTGTTAGTTTAAATTTATATTATTGTTTTTGATAAGCTTACTTTTTCACTGCTATATGTATCATTTATCCAGTTTGCCTGCAATGTTAAATTTGATTTGAGATTTTATCCCCTTTGCCATTGAACCTCTGATTTTATAATTTTAAGAAATAATTTTGGAATGATTTTGTTAATTATGAATGATGAATTAAAATAAAACCAGCATTAAAGAAGCGTAATTTAAATCATATAGTAGCCTTATATATATATATATAAAGACTATAATTAAAAAAAAAAACAATTTATAGAAATCAAAACATTTGTCCTTCTTTTTTCCATCATTTTGATGGGCATATCAGCTAGTATTAACATAAGCACTGAATTATATACATGTCATGTAAAATACAAATGAGTGACTGTCATTGAGATTATGTATTTACACAAAATTTAGGCCTACCAATTGTTTAAAATTATTTCTTGAACACAATCATATTATCTATAATTATAATTAGGTAGGCCTATTTATTTTGCCTAAACTTTTATTTACAGTGAACTTTGACGCAGATTTACTCTTGCTACTTTACTTATGCAAACTAATATAATATACGCCTAATTAACATCATTATTAGAAGTCAACCATTTTAAATTTAAAAAGCTGACCATCGTATTTGTTGTTTGTCCCTAATTGCAGAGATCAGAGGGCGTACACAAAGCTTTCATTTACCCACTGTCTAATCTCAAGTTTTTAAAATGTCAATTTTGTAACACTACCTATACTCTCATCATCAATGGCATCTAATCTCAATTTCATCTTCAGGCATCATTACCAGAAGAAAGCCTGGACAAGAGAGTACCTGTAGTAAGTCTGGGCTGCCCAAGAATACTGCCACTCTGGTCAGATATGAAGTAGTGCATATTTCAACTTAACACCAGCTGGCTACAAGATATAGTTCCTTCCCTTATTCCATTTGACAAGTGATGCACTTACTACTTACTGCCACTCTGGTCAGATATGAAATGGTGAAATAAAGTAGTGCATATTTCAACTTAACACCAGCTGGCTACAAGATATAGTTCCTTCCCTTATCCCATTTGACAAGTGATACACTTACTGCCACTCTGGTCAGATATGAAGTGGTTAAATAAAGTAGTGCATATTTCAACTTAACACCAGCTGGCTACAAGATAGTTTTATTAATTAACTATTTGACTACTGAGCTCAGTACCAGATTGTATGTCGGAGTTCATTCCCTTATTCTATTTGACAAGCAATACAGTTAGTCAGTTAGTGCAATAGTTCTATCTCCACTCCAACTATGACAAAGAGATATTGGCCTATTTTCAATCAACTTACTTAACATATAAACATCTTCCTAATTTAAAAACAACCCCACACATTTTATTTTTATCATACATTTTATTTCATTTTAAAAATGTATTTACATTAAATTTGCTTTCAAAAAAATAACAGCAACTCTCTGGATAAAAACATTTCATAAGTAAATATATATATAAAAAATGTGAAACATTTTAAAAAGTACCATTGAATTCATTGATGTTAAAAATTATTTTAAAATTTAAAATAGAGGTATAGCAATAAAAATTATTCATTAAATTTATTAGATCATATAAAGGTAAAACAGTTACAAAAAAATGGAAATGACTAATTCAATTAAAAACCTATTTTGCTGAAATACAAAGAAATACAATTACAACACTCATCTACAATGAAGAAAAAAAAATACTGGTCAGGGTGAAAAACTATAAAAAAAAATGTTTAAATAGCCTGTTTGGAATAAGTCTTGTTTTTATTATTGCTCATACTTGACGACGGTGGCGGAGGGGAGAGTTCGGCTTTTGAGGTCAGGAAAGTTAATCTGTCTTTGGCATTCTTCAACATAGTTTCAAGCTCGGCCTGGAAGAGGCGTACAAACCAAAATCACAGTTATTGTGCTATCAATAGAAAATGTGTATTATCACTATAATGAATTGGAACGAAGCTGTGAAAAAACAATTACCTGGTTGTATCTCAAAAAGAGGCGTGTGAACTTGACATTTTTCCTCTTCTGTATATGTTTTAATCCATGCTCTAGACATAGAACTTGTTCATCTTGCTCATTTAGAACCTGTAATAATAATAACACTGCTATGTAAATAATCTCTGTTAGAATAATGATATTTTTTTTATCTATGAAAACTCTGTTAGAATAATGATATTTTTTGCTAATTACAATCTCTGTTAGAATAATGATATTTTTTATGTCCACAATCTCTGTTAAAATAATAGCACTGCTATTTATGGCTGATAAGTGTATTTGGGCACACATAGAAGTTGTATGGAATGCACTCCTTTGAATCTGCGGCACCTACACAGTGAAACAGCTTGCCTCAAATAGTGAGGAATTCTGAGACAAAGATATGTCATTTAAGAAAGAGTTTGAAGACCTTGAATAGGTTCACAGTCACTTAATTTCCACACTTAATCTCTGAGTCACTTAATCCCTAGCCACTTAATCCTAAAAATGCAATTTTAGGTATAAAATTATGAAATCAGATCGGATTTTAATTCATATCAATGACAAAAAGCGAATAGTTGATGTTCACTTATTTATTTTCCAAGTGTGACAATAATAATAATTATTTAAATGCATTAATAATAACATTTAAATCATGTTATTAAATAAAATATAATAAATTTTAACATTAGTTTCAAGTTGTTACAACACAAGAACTCCAAATTAAATTAAACTGATTGTTGTTCATCCATATCATAACAAATTGTTCTTAAGATTTTGTGGGGTAAATGTCCCACATTGTTGGGTGGTGACATGAGAAGAGAGATTGGAGGACATGATGCCATAGTCATTTTCCTACCCAATTCTGTGACTTTGCGTAATACCCCTTGACTAAGATGAAAATAACATACCCTTACTCTACATGTTCTAAGCTTTTCTCTAAAAGCAGTCATCACAGCTTTTTCAAAGTCTGTAACTATAATCTCTGGAGCGGAATTAGGTATTAGTGCTCTAACTGGATCCAACAATCTATTATATGTGACACTTGGTTTGTCCTGAAGCAGGCAGTACATTACCGGTGGAATCACTCCTTGTGCAAATTGAAAATGAATTGTGTAGAGCTTTATTTTATTTTTAAACGTAGAAATCATCAATTGGAATATTACAGACTAATTAATATTCTGCTAATTAGTACACAAGATCTTCACAGGAGGAGCCTTTAATTAAGTCTTGTCTACCATATTCAACTGCTAAAATAAAACAGGACAGCCATGTATTGCTTTAGAAAGGATTAAGTGTCTGGGGATTAAGTGGCGGGGATTAAGTGTCTGGAGATTAAGTGACCTGTCACCCTTGAATAGTGTTTTTGTGCAATTCAGCAACTGAATATCGGTAGTGGAAGGAATGGTAATTGAGCATGCTAAATGCAATATCATGGACAGATGGGCTATATCAATAATCTTGATTATCATTAGAATAGCAATATACCTATATCAAAGTGAAAATCCACTCACCATAGAGAGGTAGCATATCCTATCACAAATTTCACAAACTTTCTCGTTTTCAAGAACTGAAAATCTTTTCTTGGCACTGGGTCCTTGTGGGGGTGACTCGTTGAAAACAGATCTCTTCTCGCTGCGTAATCCTGCAGCATGAAGCTGGGTTCTCATATCGAGCTCTCTGTAGCTGTCAACAACAAAAAATTAATTTAGCAAAGTCATCTCTTTGAGTTTTAATCTGTCCTGGCATAGATATATATACATAGGCAACGACTTACACTAGAGACGAAAACAGTGGGAGAGCCTCCGTGAGGGTTGCTGAATCCACTTTCTCATCTTGAGTGAGGCCACAAAGAAGTGCACACATTGAGAAAAGCTCCCTCTCTCCACTTTTTGTTAGGGCCTGATAAAACATAAACAAGAAAAATATTTCGTTAAAAGATAGATATTTGTGACCCTTCACCACGAAATGAGTCGCATTGTGCCTTAGGGTCATTTTGAGTTATTTGGTTATCCTTATAGTGATTTGAATGCTGAATTTAATGGTGAAAACTGTTTAAAAATGAGAGAATTAGTCACAATAAATAGTATCTTTAGAGTATCAGATAACATTGCAATGGAATATCAAAGTTTGGCTGAACCAAAGAGCTCACAAGACTATGGTATAGAGGACCTTTATTGACACAAAACTATATGGAGCACTGCGCCAGACCATGACACCCCCCATTCCAACACATTTCAGGAGGAAGAATTTTTAAAAGGTGCATGTCATGTTTATCATTAATTCTCACCAGGGAGGCCTCCATTCCCACAGGCAGCCATTTGCAGGAAACTGCAAAGTGCACGCTCTCTGAGACGTTGTACCCGCAAGAAATGGTGGCAGTGTAGGCACCAGGAAAGACAACAACGAATTGGCGAGGGCTGTGACCGCAGCGGTAAACCTTAACACCATGCTCCTTCAGTAGACTAGGATTTACCTAGAATAAAGAAAAAGAAAACATTCACCGAACATTATGTCAGCTAAACTTATAAGTTTTACAGACGTCACTTCTAGATAGAAGATTATTATGTCCACTAGGCCCAAAACTCCTGCAGGGCGGCAGGGATCGGTCGGAGCCAGGAATAGAAACCGCGACGTGTCGATTGACAGACCGGTGAACTAACCGTTGGACTAGCTGGCCTCACAACAATTTCATAGATGAGCCTGCATTGCAAACAGCATGTCAACACATTTAAAAATGCTTTAGCAATAGCGTCAAAATAATTATTTATACAAGAAACATTGTGAATATTCTAAAATGAATGAAAATCAACAGCAAATAAATAATAAATTAAGCTAACAATATAGATAATCAATCAGAAATCAAAATCATTTTTAAGTTTTTTAATATTATGTTGCCAGAAACAATAGCTACAGCTTTATAACTATGGCAGCTTGAATTATTTGTTCTCATCAAGAAAGAGTTTCTTTCTGACAAGCTTTCTGACAAGTTTTTTTCTAACATTTTTCAAGAGTTTAGAGGACTTTTTGATGTCACACTCCAGAATAATATATTATGTATGATTTGAACACAAGACCTTCAGCCGTCCGATTAGTAATGCACTAAATCCTTAATAACCTTTTTTGTACAAGAGAATAAGTAAGATTTGTTACCATGACGCAGTCTTCTTTCAGCCATCTTGGCTTGCTACTCAATAAAGAAGGGGCCAGTTCTAGCATAGCGCTGCGGAACTTAGACCTCTGAGCCTTAGGAATGCAGTACCTAGGAACATAACAAAAACAACAACAATAATAACACATAAACATTCAAAATTTTAATTCAGTGGAACAAAGCTCTCTGCCAAACATCAAATAAACAGAATCAAATTGGTCCAGAATTACACAGATAATCTGGCAAAAGATTTTTGCTTCATAGGCTTTATAGTTTAAATTTAGTCTTGCATTTTGCTAAAAGGTTTTTAAATGATGTTAATTGATTAAAGTGTGAATTAATTCATTTTAGTAAATTTAGCTGTAAGTAATAGAAGAGTTAATCAATGAAAAAAAAAAAGAAAAATAACACACACTGAACATTACTTGTCAGACAGTTACTCTTGTTCAAAACCCAATCAAATATAGAAAATCTACTTCTCTCATTATGTTGGTATGAAGATAAACTCTCTAAACACTATCATCCTAAAACTTTGTTGGCTTACCAAATAATATCAGCTCCAGTATGCAGGTACTGGATGTAAGGGAGGCAATGTGGGTCCGTGGACCAGCATGAGGTAGAAAATAACATGCCCATGTGTAATGTGGGTATGGTGATGCCAGACACCGGGCCAAGGTATTTCAAAAGGCAGGTTGGAGATTCAGGGACATTGTTCAGATTCCAAGGATGTCTGTGAGGAAATAAAAAATCAAAACAAACATTTCAATCATGACTATTGTTACTAACAAATTGGTTAAGGTGGCAACACAGAGACACTGACCATATAGCAGGAGGTCACAAAAAGGCGGGAATGGTCAGGGGGTCAAGATGTCAGCACAGGGAAATGCGGAGTGTAACACAGAAAAAGTTAGAACACTGTCGTGGTAAGAACCAGTATTAGAGAGATAGTGTTAGATAGGGAGACTTTTGTCTGAGTTTAGTGTGTAATTAGAAAACCAGTTCAAGTGATAAGAGTTTAATGTATATTCTTGAATAAGCCTACTATTTGTGTTGTAAATACATAATAAATTGCTTGCTTAAAACTAGCCTTGCACAAATTATTATTTGTGAGAGAGAGTGAAAGTCTTGAAGTGTTAACATTAGACATCTTCAAAATTGTCAGTGACATATCTACAGTGTATCTCCACACAAAAAAGCTTAGCTTCTCATCGTTATACACAAGTCAATACAAGATGGCATATGAGTTGTATTCTAAACTCAACAGTCTTACATCATCCGTGTAATTAACAAATGTGAAATGTTAACTATGCTGTTTTTTTGTAATCCTCAAACTTGTACTGCCTCTTTTTATTGCCGTTTACTTCCTTGTATAAAAGTTGAAAGTTGGTATCCTTGTATCACCAACCATCCATCAAACATGAGCACAGATTATCATTGCTTCTACCCGGTACTATATTGTTGTACATTGTGTACATCTACATCGTGTACATCTACATCGTGTACATCTACATCGTGTACATCTACATCGTGTACATCTACATCGTGTACATCTACATCGTGTACATCTACATCGTGTGCATCTACATCGTGTACATCTACATTGTGTGCATCTACATTGTGTGCATCTACATTGTGTACATCTACATTGTGTACATCTACATTGTGTACATCTACATTGTGTACATCTACATTGTGTACATCTACATTGGGAAATCTATGGGGCATAGTGGCCAAGCGGCAGCACGTTTGACTGGCGATCCAAAGGTTCTGGGTTCAAATCATGGTTAAAGCTAGGATTTTACCCAGCTCTGAGGGATACCTGACACTAGTTGGGGTAAAGTAAAGGTGGCTGGGTATTGTGCTGGCCACACATTCCCTTGTATGCTGTGGCCATAGAAACTGGTGAACGCTGCTTCACCAGCCCTATAATCAGTTTGGTCCGAAGGGTACTTACATTGAGAAATCTGTTATGCCAACACATTCCCATGATTCAACAAGGGCTTGTTAGGTTTATGTCAGTTATGTTTCATAGCCACAATGTAGTAGACTACTTCATCCAATATTAAAATGGAAGTTTTATATTCCTCCTTATGCCAGAATGTCATCTTGTTGCATCTTAAAATTTCTATGCAGGCGCTATCTAGATATAGCTTATAATCAATTACTCAGATTTTACCTTGCTTCGGCACAGTTTTATCTCAACACACACATACTCCATCATTTCTTTTTTTCTTTCTTTTCTTGAAGTCACTGTGGGGAAAATTATAGGGACTAGTCACCGGGCACTTACCTGGAGTAAGCACCGTCTTTCCTTGTAGGGAAGGCACTCGCCTGGGCACGGGTGTTGATGTGTCCACACTGGACGCTGACATGACGATTCCTTTCATCAACTATTTGCCAGTAGTCAGCCTGTGAGAGAAACAAGCATGTATGCATCATGAGAGACACCACAACGCTGTGAAAATCGACAGTTTAAAACCTTAGGTCAAATGCTGGCCACCTGTAAAATTGTCATGCTATTGTATGAGTATCCATGGGAGTAAAAATTGAATCATCCATTTTTGATTAAAGAAAGATGTCAAGAAGAATTAATTCAATAGTGGTCATGTTAATTGGAAAATGTTGTCTATTTTATTTAAAGTCTTCCAGCTGGTAAAGATTAGTCTGTTTCAATGTGTGGAATATCTCACAAGACACATACTGCAATATCTGGGCTGGATCTAAGAGCATAAACACAATTGGAGCAGTAACAAATTTCTCGTCTAAGATTATCTATTGTAGTCCTGTTGTTAATGCCTTTTTTTTTAATGTATAGAATAGATAACATTATATAGATGTATCGTCCGGAAGAGAAAAATTATTTAAAAAGCTGAATTAGAAAAAAAAAAAGGATTAAAAACATTGAGATTTTACAATAATGCTATGTGCAAATTTATGATGAACAATGAATACATACCTCCACTTGAGCAGGAGTTGGGTCATCTTTAAACCACATGGACTGAACATTTCTAGCTATTCTAGAGAACCAGCTGACTGGCATTGATTTGCCCTGATTTAGAACAACATATTGTATTGGCATAGATTCACACTGATATAGAAAAATATTCTATTGTACTAAAACTAAAACCTATCATAGAGTAAACAATGGGAAAGTAATGCAAAATTTATAAATTAGTAAACAAAAAGGGACATCACTCTATACCAACTACAAGGTATTAGCAGCAGTAATTCCAACAGCATTATATATAATGAATACTTAAAAATGTTTTTTTATATTGAGTAAGGACCATTTTGGTTCATATTAAACCACAAAACAGGTTCCTTGATCAAGATATACAGTATACAAAATGGGATTATTCGGCAAGCATAATAACAAGTGAGTTTGACTTCACCCTAATGATCATATTAAAGTGACACCCTCCAGGTACAGGGATTGGAACCTTATACCTTCAGAACAGTCATCTTATGTTCTGACACTGGACAGCTGACTGAGATGGGGGAGTGGGGAGGGAGGGGGAACTTCCAATAGCCAGAACAGTTGTTTGTTTTTTGAGTTGGCTAGCAATATGTTTGTTGTTTGAGTTGGCTAGCAATATGTTTGTTGATTGAGTTGGCTAGCAATATGTTTGTTGTTTGAGTTGGCTAGCAATATGTTTGTTGTTTGAGTTGGTTAGCAACACCAAGACTGCAAACCTTTGTTATTGCTTCATCTTCAACAGTCTGCAGCTCGTAAATGGCCTTCACCTCCTCCTCAAGCTGATGCTTCTTCTCGCTGGACAAGGTGAAGTATGGAAAGACATGATGGCAATATATATCATACAAGCGGACAGTCCGATCCATGGCCTGCGATAAAAAACAATCAAATGGAACCACATAAAAAAAAGTAAGTAAAGTACCCTTTGGACAAAATTGATCACCAGTTTCTGTGGCCACGATATACTAGGTGATAGTATGCACATAAACAATGCACAGCCGCCTTAACTTTATCCCAACTAAGGTCAGGCACCCGTCAGAGCTGGGTAGACTCAGGGACACCCTCCAGACCCAGACAAAAATCCTGGTCTTCACCAGGACTTGAAACCGAGACCTTCGGTACGCCATTCAAACGTGCTGCCACTCGGCCACCCTGCCCCCTAAGGCACCACATAGCAGTTTACTAATAGTGTTTCTAGCATACCTATTTATTGTTAATTTTTTTCAAGATAAAAACCTACATTGTTAACATTTGCACTTCATTTTTTATCTAAGTTATGTACATATATTTCTCCTAAGAAGACACTTTTAGCATCATGTGAAAATCCTTTACGTCTAGTCATACATTAGTTTTAAATAATGTTACGCTGCAGGTTTTCCTGGCTGGTTCATGCAACCCTTTTAGTGCCTGAATGCCAATCTCTGGAATAAGAATAGCGAGCTAATAAAGTTAAGGTCTCAGTTGGTTGACATCATCTATTGTGATGTGTTGAGCAGTGTTAATGTATATACATGTGTTTTTTAAATTCATTTTTCTCCTAAATGCTCAGTGTAATCATACCAAATTTAGGTATTGGAATGGAAGTTTTATATTCCTCCTTATGCCAAAATGTCACTCGTTGAATCTTAAAATTTCTGTGCAGGCGCTATCTAGATATTGGTTATAAACAAAACTAGTTTGTTTTTTAAGTAGCATTTTTACCTGCTTTGGGATGTTCATGATATCAGCAATTCTGGCCCAATGCTTTTTGTCAGACATTATCTTAGGCCCACCTGCCTCTTCCACAAGACGACAAAGTTGAGGTAGATCAATCTGCACACCGCCTATCTGAAATTTTTTACAGGCAACAATTTAAATAAATACTAATACTAAGTAAAATGTATACAGTATACAGAGATAGAAAAATTGAAAAAAATGATTGGACTCGTGTTAATTGTAATATTATATTGAAAATTGAAATGAAAATCACAAGTAATATTTATATTATAATATTTGTTATCCCAATAATGTTTGGTATAAAAAATGTTTTTTCCTGTTGCCTATGTTCTCTACATAATTTAATTACTATTATTATTAGTTTCTCTTCTGCCAATTTTCTCTACATAATTAAATTTAATTACTATACTGTAATTAATATGGATATACTGTGTATGAAATACTAAATTGATTATATTGACACCGAAAGAAAATGACTAGTCATTGGCGTAAAAAGGAAAGTAGCTAAGGGATAAAGCCGTGACAGAAAGGTAGAGTATGATCATCATACTCAGGGAGGATTCTGTGTCTGGCTAATTACTAGTTTTGTCAGAAAATGTCTTTACTGAAACCCAGAAATCATCTATATGAGCATTTTAAGCAGCTAAACTATTCTATTTGAATGTGTCCAATGATTTGTGCTCCCCCTCCCCCCCCCCCCCCCCGAAAAATTATTAAAACATTTGATTTCTGGCACCATCTCACTTTAAATTGACCAGAAAATTGAACAGCAGCCCTAACTCATTTTAAAGTTAAAATCTGATTTATTCCTCCTTGCCTAGCCCATTTTTTTGTAATGATAAAATTTCTTATTCATATTCTCTCCTTTGAGTTCAATTCCTGAGAAGATATTTAGTATTATTCCCCTAAATCTGGAGGGCGTTCTAATTTCCACCCACCTCAGAAAAATACCTGACCTCAATCTTAATGGTGTCCAGTTGGGAAAAAAAGGTAATACAGTCTTTATGTATGTCATAACCCAAAAAGGATAAAAACTGGTCCCGTAAAGAGTATTCCTGTTGGCCCTATATGTTCCACGTAGACAGTGAAGCAGCATTCACAGGTTTCTTTGGCTACAGCCTACTAAGTGAAGCAGCATTCACAGGTTTCTTTGGATACAGCCTACTAAGTGAAGCAGCATTCACAGGTTTCTTTGGCTACAGCCTACTAAGTGAAGCAGCATTCACAGGTTTCTTTGGCTACAGCCTACTAAGTGAAGCAGCATTCACAGGTTTCTTTGGCTACAGCCTACTAAGTGAAGCAGCATTCACAGGTTTCTTTGGCTACAGCCTACTAAGTGAAGCAGCATTCACAGGTTTCTTTGGCTACAGCCTACTAAGTGAAGCAGCATTCACAGGTTTCTTTGGCTACAGCCTACTAAGTGAAGCAGCATTCACAGGTTTCTTTGGCTACAGCCTACTAAGTGAAGCAGCATTCACAGGTTTCTTTGGCTACAGCCTACTAAGTGAAGCAGCATTCACAGGTTTCTTTGGCTACAGCCTACTAAGTGAAGCAGCATTCACAGGTTTCTTTGGATACAGCCTACTAAGTGAAGCAGCATTCACAGGTTTCTTTGGCTACAGCCTACTAAGTGAAGCAGCATTCACAGGTTTCTTTGGCTACAGCCTACTAAGTGAAGCAGCATTCACAGGTTTCTTTGGCTACAGCCTACTAAGTGAAGCAGCATTCACAGGTTTCTTTGGCTACAGCCTACTAAGTGAAGCAGCATTCACAGGTTTCTTTGGATACAGCCTACTAAGTGAAGCAGCATTCACAGGTTTCTTTGGCTACAGCCTACTAAGTGAAGCAGCATTCACAGGTTTCTTTGGCTACAGCCTACTAAGTGAAGCAGCATTCACAGGTTTCTTTGGCTACAGCCTACTAAGTGAAGCAGCATTCACAGGTTTCTTTGGCTACAGCCTACTAAGTGAAGCAGCATTCACAGGTTTCTTTGGATACAGCCTACTAAGTGAAGCAGCATTCACAGGTTTCTTTGGCTACAGCCTACTAAGTGAAGCAGCATTCACAGGTTTCTTTGGCTACAGCCTACTAAGTGAAGCAGCATTCACAGGTTTCTTTGGCTACAGCCTACTAAGTGAAGCAGCATTCACAGGTTTCTTTGGCTACAGCCTACTAAGTGAAGCAGCATTCACAGGTTTCTTTGGCTACAGCCTACTAAGTGAAGCAGCATTCACAGGTTTCTTTGGCTACAGCCTACTAAGTGAAGCAGCATTCACAGGTTTCTTTGGCTACAGCCTACTAAGTGAAGCAGCATTCACAGGTTTCTTTGGCTACAGCCTACTAAGTGAAGCAGCATTCACAGGTTTCTTTGGATACAGCCTACTAAGTGAAGCAGCATTCACAGGTTTCTTTGGCTACAGCCTACTAAGTGAAGCAGCATTCACAGGTTTCTTTGGCTACAGCCTACTAAGTGAAGCAGCATTCACAGGTTTCTTTGGCTACAGCCTACTAAGTGAAGCAGCATTCACAGGTTTCTTTGGCTACAGCCTACTAAGTGAAGCAGCATTCACAGGTTTCTTTGGCTACAGCCTACTAAGTGAAGCAGCATTCACAGGTTTCTTTGGCTACAGCCTACTAAGTGAAGCAGCATTCACAGGTTTCTTTGGATACAGCCTACTAAGTGAAGCAGCATTCACAGGTTTCTTTGGCTACAGCCTACTAAGTGAAGCAGCATTCACAGGTTTCTTTGGCTACAGCCTACTAAGTGAAGCAGCATTCACAGGTTTCTTTGGCTACAGCCTACTAAGTGAAGCAGCATTCACAGGTTTCTTTGGCTACAGCCTACTAAGTGAAGCAGCATTCACAGGTTTCTTTGGCTACAGCCTACTAAGTGAAGCAGCATTCACAGGTTTCTTTGGCTACAGCCTACTAAGTGAAGCAGCATTCACAGGTTTCTTTGGATACAGCCTACTAAGTGAAGCAGCATTCACAGGTTTCTTTGGCTACAGCCTACTAAGTGAAGCAGCATTCACAGGTTTCTTTGGATACAGCCTACTAAGTGAAGCAGCATTCACAGGTTTCTTTGGCTACAGCCTACTAAGTGAAGCAGCATTCACAGGTTTCTTTGGCTACAGCCTACTAAGTGAAGCAGCATTCACAGGTTTCTTTGGATACAGCCTACTAAGTGAAGCAGCATTCACAGGTTTCTTTGGCTACAGCCTACTAAGTGAAGCAGCATTCACAGGTTTCTTTGGCTACAGCCTACTAAGTGAAGCAGCATTCACAGGTTTCTTTGGCTACAGCCTACTAAGTGAAGCAGCATTCACAGGTTTCTTTGGCTACAGCCTACTAAGTGAAGCAGCATTCACAGGTTTCTTTGGCTACAGCCTACTAAGTGAAGCAGCATTCACAGGTTTCTTTGGCTACAGCCTACTAAGTGAAGCAGCATTCACAGGTTTCTTTGGATACAGCCTACTAAGTGAAGCAGCATTCACAGGTTTCTTTGGCTACATCCTACTAAGTGAAGCAGCATTCACAGGTTTCTTTGGCTACAGCCTACTAAGTGAAGCAGCATTCACAGGTTTCTTTGGCTACAGCCTACGAAGTGAAGCAGCATTCACAGGTTTCTTTGGCTACAGCCTACTAAGTGAAGCAGCATTCACAGGTTTCTTTGGCTACAGCCTACTAAGTGAAGCAGCATTCACAGGTTTCTTTGGCTACAGCCTACTAAGTGAAGCAGCATTCACAGGTTTCTTTGGCTACAGCCTACTAAGTGAAGCAGCATTCACAGGTTTCTTTGGCTACAGCCTACTAAGTGAAGCAGCATTCACAGGTTTCTTTGGCTACAGCCTACTAAGTGAAGCAGCATTCACAGGTTTCTTTGGATACAGCCTACTAAGTGAAGCAGCATTCACAGGTTTCTTTGGCTACATCCTACTAAGTGAAGCAGCATTCACAGGTTTCTTTGGCTACAGCCTACTAAGTGAAGCAGCATTCACAGGTTTCTTTGGCTACAGCCTACTAAGTGAAGCAGCATTCACAGGTTTCTTTGGCTACAGCCTACTAAGTGAAGCAGCATTCACAGGTTTCTTTGGCTACAGCCTACTAAGTGAAGCAGCATTCACAGGTTTCTTTGGCTACAGCCTACTAAGTGAAGCAGCATTCACAGGTTTCTTTGGCTACAGCCTACTAAGTGAAGCAGCATTCACAGGTTTCTTTGGATACAGCCTACTAAGTGAAGCAGCATTCACAGGTTTCTTTGGCTACAGCCTACTAAGTGAAGCAGCATTCACAGGTTTCTTTGGCTACAGCCTACTAAGTGAAGCAGCATTCACAGGTTTCTTTGGCTACAGCCTACTAAGTGAAGCAGCATTCACAGGTTTCTTTGGCTACAGCCTACTAAGTGAAGCAGCATTCACAGGTTTCTTTGGCTACAGCCTACTAAGTGAAGCAGCATTCACAGGTTTCTTTGGCTACAGCCTACTAAGTGAAGCAGCATTCACAGGTTTCTTTGGCTACAGCCTACTAAGTGAAGCAGCATTCACAGGTTTCTTTGGCTACAGCCTACTAAGTGAAGCAGCATTCACAGGTTTCTTTGGATACAGCCTACTAAGTGAAGCAGCATTCACAGGTTTCTTTGGCTACAGCCTACTAAGTGAAGCAGCATTCACAGGTTTCTTTGGCTACAGCCTACTAAGTGAAGCAGCATTCACAGGTTTCTTTGGCTACAGCCTACTAAGTGAAGCAGCATTCACAGGTTTCTTTGGCTACAGCCTACTAAGTGAAGCAGCATTCACAGGTTTCTTTGGCTACAGCCTACTAAGTGAAGCAGCATTCACAGGTTTCTTTGGCTACAGCCTACTAAGTGAAGCAGCATTCACAGGTTTCTTTGGCTACATCCTACTAAGTGAAGCAGCATTCACAGGTTTCTTTGGCTACAGCCTACTAAGTGAAGCAGCATTCACAGGTTTCTTTGGCTACATCCTACTAAGAGCCTTTACATTTCACCACCTATCATCAGGTGCCCAAAGAACCCGCCAAAACTGGAGAAAAAGTCCAAGCCTTCAGTGGGATTTGAACCTGAGACATTCAGTATAACAATCCAAGCACTCTTCCATTTGGCTACCACTGTGTCCCCCATTAAAGGTGCCTTTATTTTTAAAATTAACTTATTGTTAAAAAGTATTTTTTTGTCAATACAAATTTTTCCCCCCAAAAGTGTTTTTAGCCAAATCCAACTTTCACAATAAAAAGGTACCCAGATGAGCTTATTTTACCTGAGGTGGGCTTGAAATATCTGCGTTCTCTGATAACAGGTGTTGGTTTATTGCTGCCGTCTGCTGTACATTAGGTCCCCAGCTGTTTACACCAAGAGATAAGATGAAAGAAAAAAAAGCTAAGAAATCAAAATTACGCACACTAAACATTTTTTTTGTTCAAATTACATATTTATATAGCGCTATTCATAACAAAGTCTTCGAATGCGCTTTACATTTACCATCTGTTATTAAAATAAATCGAAAAAGTGTGTTTTTAGTTTTGTTTTAAAAATGTCTATATTGTCAGCTTGTTTGATTTTGTTTGGAAGTTCATTCCACCACAGAGGTGCTACGACCCTGTACGAGCGAGCTGCAAATGTTTTTCTTTCTACGCCTGGCACATTGAGGTGCAGATGCATTCCGTCCGAACGCAGCCCTCCCCTCCTCGGTGTGTGAAGCTCGACCATGGATCACATGTACTGGGGAGCTTGACCATGAAAGCTTTGATAGAGTATTGTCAAAACTTTGAATTTTATCCTAAGTGTTATAGGAAAGCCCGTGCAGTTTTTTGAGACAGATCGTTGAGTTGTCTTCATTGTTTAGGACAATTTTTGCAGCCATGTTTTGGACCCTTTGTAGTTTTTTCAAATCACACACTGGCAGTCCAATGTATACTGTATAGACAGTTCGCGTAGTCTAGATGAGAGATTACCAGGCCTACAATTAAGGTCTCACAAGCTTCTTTTGTTCACACTGCAAGTTTAAGTTTTTTTGGTGGTACTTGGTTTATTTATCTTATACATTACAGACGCTCCATCTATAAAGAACATTATTGCGTCCTAAGTTCATCCGTAGTCCGAGTCTAGTCGTGCATCTTTATTAATGTTTTAAATGATGTTAAGTTACTGGTTTTCCTGATTTGTTCAGGCAACCCATTCCATGCCAGATTGCCACTCAGGAAGAAAGAGTACTTAAATGCATTTGTTCTCGCATAAGGGATAAGGAAAGTGTTTTTATCCTTATGTTTATCTGAGCATTGCAACAGGTTGTTATTGGGTTGTATTTCTAAATTAGAGTTTAATGCCTTATGTATTATTACTACTTTACTCTTTGCCCTTTACTCTATTTACCGTTTGTGGAGTCTGTGTATTTGCTGCACTTGGGGTATGAACCTGACATCATCACTTACTCCACTGCTGTCAAGCTGAACAATATAAAAAAAAACAAAAAAAACATTACGCTACAAAGGTCTTAGAATAATTTTTTTATTCTATTAATTTTTTTCTGGAATCAGATACAAAAGGCAAAACATTTTAAAAAATCAAGTTAGTGCATTGGTTGCCTGGACATTGCTCTTTTTTATTGATTTATCTCATTGACATTACAACTATAGACATGAATCAATTTGGTCTGACGGGATACTTTTACTAGTACGAAAAGCATAAGTCTTCAGTTCATGACTAGAAATTTTCTACTAAATAAAGATTTGTTCTGGTTTTATTCCAGTTGTATTCTTTATTTAAATTTCAAAATTTGTTTTTAAATTTAATTTTGAATTTTATATATTAAGTACATGTTTGCCCATTAGGAAGTGAAGGTCACTTGAAACATATTTTTTTACCACTGTTTAGGAAATATAATTTTATAGATCAGTGGTATGAGAATGGTGAGTTTTGCTGCCCATGCTTAATCAATTCATTTTATATTTTTTTTTATGTTTTGTCCCCTTCAATTAGGAGTACAGCACTGACATACATATTGTTTAACTGTTTAGCATTTTGAAAAAAAACAACTAGGTCTAGATATTTGAAAAATAAATTATTTTGCTATTTGGTATGCTTTATTTATGTATGTAGTTTTCATTTCTTTTTTTTGTACTACTTAAAATAGTAAATTTTATATGGATCAGTGATATAAATCTGTCATAAGCTTTTTTTCCATTATTATTTTAGGTATAACAATATGGCTGATTGTTTCTAAAAGATACGTAATAGAATGTCTCACTATGTCAATGCATAGCATTGTGAAGTCTCCCCACACCCCTCAGTCCAATCCAAAGTGAACAACATCAATAACAGCGGTTAGTTCACCGGACTGTCAACCAAAAACCATCTAAAACGGATCCCTGTCGCCCTGCAGGAGTTTTGGGCCTAGTGGACATAATAATCTTCTATATAGAAGGAACGTCTGTAAACTTATAAGATAAACTTATAAGATAACAAGAGAATAATCATCATCATAAGATTGTCTTTCCTTGTATCTTTTCTTCTGACAAACTCTAGCATTTCTGTCGTTTTTGCCATGCCATGCATGCTGTTATATCACCTAATATCTTCCTTCTCTGTCTTCCCCTTCAGCTTTCCAGTTGTTATGATGTTTTCAATTTTTTCTTTTCATATTATGTGAGAATGATAAGTTTTTTAAAAGCTCGCTTATTTCATTTACACAAACAACAAAATAAAACAAAGCATACTTTCCAACTGGGTGGAGGAATAATTCTACACATCCCATAGGGCTCTGCCACAGGCTGGATTTTACTGATAAAGGCCAGTGGGTTCAGAAACTCTGCCTCCGTGGGATGAAAGACTGGGATGGTGTCTTCTAGCGACGGGCACGGTGGAGTTCCTGAGCTAGACGAGGAAAGTTTGGCTGGGGAATATAAGACTAGTGTCAAAATTGTACTAGAAAGGTGGTTTAATCACTCTGCTTAGAAACTACACAGAAAAATTGTACTCAAAAACAAAGGAAGTAAACCATGCTCAATATATTTCTGAGTATTTTATAAGATCATTGTGTTGTATAAGTGTAAAAAATTCCTTCCTTCCATTTTTTTCTTTAAACAAGAGTGGCATTAGTTGGTGTTTTACAAATAAACTTGTATACTTTTGCTTCTCTTATGGAATAGACACAATGAGGGCAGAAGTATAAAGTGAAGAAGATGTACTATTTCAAGAAAACTCTACAGCAGACAAAATAAAAAATGTGGCTCAGAATATTATGTACAAAGTGGATCTTTTGGTGATGTTTGAACCAGATTCTAGCAACAGTTTTTGAGTTTATCTTTATTTTTAAATAGGAGGCGTGCAGAGCTTTTTCAAGCAACTTGCCCCGCCTGTAGCCTGATCTGCTCTGCCTGTTTTGGTTGAGTAGCTTTTCGGCATTTGTTTGTAGCATGGTCGGCAACATCACTGAACCTGTACTGACTTCATGCCCTGAAGGGCAAATCATTAGTCGTCTAGTCACACCCTCTACACAATCACTCTCATGATCAAGCATGACAGCCAACAGAGTGCAGACGAGCCTTAGTCCAGCCAACCATAGAGAAGAACCAGGGAGAAAACTGAGCAATCTCCTGTCTCACAAGGATCAAGCACTTACCACTACCGGGTGTATGTCTGGACCGTCCCTTCTAACCAAATTAGACAGAACTATAGCAGACTTGACCTTGGAGATCAAAGTGAACAATCAAAGCGGACATGTATAACTGTTATATGTGTGTATTATAGGCTAGTATAGACAATAACAATGTTAGTGGTTCACAAAGTAAAAGTATAAAATTAACTGGGTCACAAAATAAAAAAGCAGCATGGGACAGCACAGCTTGCAATGCTGTTCAATGTTACCTTTTGATTCTAATGATGAGTTGTCAGTATCCTAAAAGAAAAAATCAAGGCCAAAATTTTTTTTTCTTGCTAAGTTGAAATAAACAAAAATTACCTTTCTTTGGTGGAGTTTTTTTAGGTGAATTAGACGAACTGTCTTTGCGTTCTTTATTCTGACGAGTCGACAAAGAATCCTTGCCTTTGTTGGCTGAAGGCCTCTTGGGCTCTTCAGAATTGGAATTCTGCTTGAGACTTTCATCCTGGCTTTGACTTTGGTTGCTGCTGTCTGGTGTGGGCTGGGGTTTCTTTACTGCGTTGGCTGGGGGCTTTCCAATTTCTTCTGCTGTGCTTCTTTTGGTGACTCTTTCTGGTAATTTCCCCTTGCTGCCGGCCCCTGCTTTGGCTTTATTTCTGACCAATGCGTTGTCTCTTTTGGCCCTTTTCAAAGCCATTTGTGAGGCCATAAGAAGACTGTATCCTCTGGTGCGCACTCTCTCAAGAGGCCGCACCTTGTAAGGCCGTCGAGTTTTCATGTCATCCATTTTCTTCTGCCTTTCCTCTTTACTGGCTTTAAACTTGTTTTCCCGGCTCCCATCGGACTCTTCCTGCCTCTTTCCGTCTCTCCCTCTCTCAGGCTCTTCAGGGTTTTGACGTCGCCTGCCAATTTTACTGCCCACCGATTTAGAAATCTCACGAAGCCGTAAACTTATTCTCCGCTTGGTCTTGCTATCTCTCTGCAACTTGCTGGCCAGTTTTTTACTCTTGCTTGCTGCGGCTGAGTTTCTCCTCCCTCCCCTCTCTGGACTTTTCTCTGCTCGCTTCAGTGCTTTCACTCTAGCCTGACTCTCTGGCCGGCGGTGTCGTGACTTTTGCTGAGCCACGCTGGTCAGCTTGTCCAAAAGGTTCTTCCTGGCGCTTCTGGCACTGCTGCCACCATCTTGCCTGGCCCGCATGCCATTCCTGAGACCAGAAGAACTTGGACTGCCTTGCTGACCAGGGCTTCGAACTGGAGTGAAGGCACCTAAAGCAGATCTCTGTAAATAAAAAAATCACAACTTCTTTTATAGCACAACCACATAAATGCAGTAAATATCAAATTTATAAAATCCTGCCTATTCCTTTTTTTACAATAAATTTAAACTCATAAAACTTAATTCATATTTAAGACACTTATATGATACATTAAGGCTGAGGAGCTTAACACATCCATTTCTTTTTACTTGTTTATAATGCAACAATTAACTTAGCATATATCATTTGATAAATTTGAACTGTATTTTTATAATACTACTATTTATAGATGCAATTAATCAAAATAAACCAGTAAAATAGAAACAATGTTAGTAAAACTGAGGTAAAAGATTTTACAAATTGATAACACAAAAGAAAGAATTAGATTTATTTGTAATGAGTGGCTTTGAGCAATGCACCTACAGCAACATAAATAATACAAAGATGTTTAATTGCAATTCAACTAAGTAATAAATCTGATCGGTTATTTAAATTGAGTTCTAAGAGATTGAGCTAGATATAGGATGTACCTTGTTCAGATAATACAAATTAAATTTCACTGTTGAATTGGCTATTGCAATTAACCATCCAACAGCAAACTTTACAGGGAAATTTAAAAACAAAACTCAGCAAAAACTACCAATGCTATATAATGAAGGCACCGAAAGCCAACTAAACAATTCAATAAATCAAAAGTGAACATCATAAAGAGTGAAGCACCATGTGTTTTCAAGGAACTAGTGAAGTGATTGCTTAAATATATAAATAGCTTTGAAGGAACTAAAAAGTTTACTACATGTTTAAGTTGTCTAGTCAAAGATTACTGCAATTTAAAGTTGTGAATATTGTTTAAATAAAAAATACAGAAAAATGTATTTCATTAATTGAGACTTTCATTGAATATAATCAATCCTAATATATATAGTTAAAAAAACTAAACGCAGGGCAATAAATAAAGGTTTAGTGAGTCTGATGTCTTCTGAAGGCTGCAGAATACTACGCAAGGCAGCTAAAGATCACACAACAAGTGCCATAAAAAAAGAATTGAAATGTGTTCAAACAACATGCAATACGACTAAGAATACAACTTAGACAAAGAATACCTGTAACTGAGCATTTTATTGTTAGGAAACCCAATGATCAATCATGCAGTAAAGAAATTGAATTTCAAAAAACCCTTTTATTTTATTTGAAAGATGAAATTGATTTAATACCCCTTGAAAAAACCTGTATTTAGCATGGCCCCTGAGAAAAAAACTAATTTTTATGGAACTATGGCCTAATAGACATAAAACAATGGTGCCACTGAAAGGTCAAAATATAATGAAAGCAAATGTGCACATTAAATAAGTTATGGTACAAAATGGCAATCCAACTTCCAATCCTAATCTAAACTGCAGACTTCTTAGCAGCTCAAGAGTAGATGTATGTCTGTCAGGTTAAACAAACAGTCTACATGTAGTTCCGTATTCAATCACATGAACAGCTGTACAACATCAATTTAAAAAATGTCACCAACTGTGCGGTGACATAGACAAATAAACTGTGCTATGCAGCAGTCACATAATAACTTGTTAGAGCTTATAAAGATTCCTTTATTGAACAAAACAAATGGAAATTTGACTGGATTATAATAAGACAGCTTATAAGATGCCATAATCTTCTTTATAGAAGGATACTCTGTAACATTTAAACTAAGATTAACATAAGCTTCTAACACTAAGGAAATTTTATTTTGTGCAATTGAAATACCATTCATTTTGGCTATGCAATAATATAAAAGCCACAAGTACTACATAAAAATAGCCTTTCACAATTCTGAACTTAAATGTAAAAAAAATTTGCTTCAGTAATCAAAAGGTGCCACATAAGGTGGTGAGCGATAATTACACAACATGCAAACCAAAGATCAATATATATATAGAGTACCTTGAATTGGATACCGGTATTTTATTGTTAGGCAACCCAAATAGTGTGAAGGCATGCAGTAAAAAAAAAAAATCAAATATAAAACAGCAACAACAAAAGGAAGTATAAAACAAAACCCCGGAAAATGAAACAAAATACACAATTAAGTCTGTCAAAAAAAACATTGTACACTTGAGAACAAATATTACTTTTCAAGAGTTTGTTAGTATTTTTATTTTCATATTAATTGATCATAAATGTATAATGTTTTGTACATAAAACTGTTTTATAGAACGTAAACAGCATCAATTGATTAGCTTCAAGACATATCATTATTTCTTTTGTGTGTAGTAACAATTTATATTTTTAAAACGGAGATATTCTGGATATTATTACAGTATAATAATACAAAATGAACATTCAAGTGAAGGTCTATAAAGGATGGTGAAGTTATATCTTCCTGCTATATTATAATGTAAGTATAAGTATATGGGTATATATGGCACAAAAACTAAAAAAGAACTGACATATTGGTTTACATACAAAACTAAATTATTAAAATAGTCAAACGAAAAAAGATTAAGTGAAACAAAAAACACATGAAGTTAAACAAAAAGGCAACATTTAAAATGCAGTATTTTCTCTTGTTACAAAACCAATGAATAAGGATTAAGGTTTCTATTTGCACAAGACTTTCCAACAGCATTAAGGCTTTGGGGTTTCTAGTGGTATAGAATAGTTTGACAACAGTGAGAGTATGTGTTTCAATTGAAACAAAACAGTTTAATTACAACAAGAGCTTATATGGGTTTCTATAGGGCACTAAACAATTCAACAACAATCAGGGTTTGGTTTCTATTGACACTTAACAATTCAACAACAATAAGGGTCTGATTTTCTATTTAGAAACAATAAGGGTTTGGGTTTCTATTGGCACTAAACAATTCAACAACACTCAGCGTTTGGTTTCTATTGGCACTTAACAATTCAAAAACAATAAGTGTCTGGGTTTCTATTCAGAAACGATAATGGTTTGGGTTTCTATTGGCACTAAACAATTCAACAACAATCAGGGTTTGGTTTCTATTGGCACTAAACAATTCAACAACACTCAGGGTTTGGTTTCTATTGGAACAAAACAATTCAACAACAATAAGGGTCTGGGTTTCTATTCAGAAACGATAATGGTTTGGGTTTCTATTGGCACGAAACAATTCAACAACAATCAGGGTTTGGTTTTTATTGGCACTTAACAATTCAAAAACAATAAGTGTCTGGGTTTCTATTCAGAAACGATAATGGTTTGGGTTTCTATTGGCACTAAACAATTCAACAACAATCAGGGTTTAATTTCTATTGGCACTTAACAATTCAAAAACAATAAGTGTCTGGGTTTCTATTCAGAAACGATAATGGTTTGGGTTTCTATTGGCACGAAACAATTCAACAACAATCAGGGTTTGGTTTCTATTGGCACTAAACAATTCAACAACACTCAGGGTTTGGTTTCTATTGGCACTTAACAATTCAAAAACAATAAGTGTCTGGGTTTCTATTCAGAAACGATAATGGTTTGGGTTTCTATTGGCACGAAACAATTCAACAACACTCAGGGTTTGGTTTCTATTGGAACAAAACAATTCAACAACAATAAGGGTCTGGGTTTCTATTCAGAAACGATAATGGTTTGGGTTTCTATTGGCACAAAACAATTCAACAACAATAACGGTTTGGACGTTTATTGTCACTTAACAATTTAACAACAATAAGGGTCTGGGTTTCTATTAGCAGAAACAATTAAACAGCAATAAGAGTTTGGGTTTTTATTCAGCATTAAACAATTCAACAGCAATAAGGGTTTGGGTTTCTGTTGCCACTAAACGTTTCAATAAGAGGTGGTTTCCATTGTTGCAAAATAATTCAACAACAATAACAAGTTAAGAGTGGCTCCTAGATACTGATGGCTACAGCCTGAATGATGTTAAACTAACCAATTACTGTAAAACATGGCTGGGTGAAAGGAAAACTAACACTGGGTATATATAAAACTATTAAAGCGACATAAAACAAGCTTAAAAAAAAGTAATTATTTGGAAGCAAGCTATCAAGGTCAAAACTTATATGCAATACCAAACAATTTTTTTTAACAATTAAGCTAGTATAAATATTTATATCAACTTGATATACAAACTTGGATTAAATTGGTTTTAATTTTGTAAACACATATAATGTATAATTGAAAAAAAAAAATCAAACAATGACCAGAATTAAAAAAAAAATGTTTTCTATAAATATAAGCAGACATAGTCATGAACAACTAAAACTGAAACATTTTAAAAGTATTCATACAATTTGAAGAAACAAAACAATGAACAATTAAGAAAATAATAAATTATTTCAATTTAAGGCAGAGACATGGCAGTAAAATGTTAGATAATTTATTACAGGCAAATGGTAATATTAATGTTACATATTCTTCTTCACTTGTACTATGAAGGCCAGACTTTTTAAAGAGTGAATGCACAACTACTTTAATGACAAAGAACCAAATGTTGTTTTGCACTTCAAGAATCAGTTAATATGTCTTGTGTATATATATATATATATATTTTGGTGTTTTATATTAGAGTTTGGACACGAGAGCATCTAAATGTGTACTTGTTATGAAAACATAAATGTGAATCAAACATTTAGTAACATTATAAATTTAGTTTAGAAAACTAAATTCTTACATGAATGTAATGTGTTAGTATCTGTTTAGTATTAACAGCAATGTCAAAAGCTTATCCGAAAGAGGAAATAATGGTTCAAACATTAATTGGGGCGCATAGAAAGAAAAAAAAACATTTACTGCAAAAATCAACTGTTCAGTGCAGAGCATGGGGGGGGGGGGTTTCTTCTTCAAACTAGTGTTCCAAAACACATTTGCTTGGACTGATATTATCACTTCACATTATATCTTAATAAAGTGATACAAAACAGTTAAACTATAAAAAAAAAGAGTTATTATTGGTGTTTTTTTTAACCTTCATTTCAGATCAAGAATTTCATGTTCATGTAAATTAATGTTAAATGTGTTTAGTGTTACAGCACAGTCACAGGGTTAGCTTAGTGTAACAGCACTGCCATGGGATTAGCTTAGTGTAATGTAACAGCACTGCCATGGGATTAGCTTAGTGTAATGTAACAGCCCTGCCATGGGATTAGCTTAGTGTAACAGCACTGTCACAAGATTAGCTTAGTGTAACATCACTGTCACAGGATTAGCTAGTGTAATAGCACTGTCACAGGATTAGCTAGTGTAATAGCACTGTCACAGGATTAGCTTAGTGTAACAACACTGTCACTAGATTAGCTAGTGTAACAGCACTGTCACAGGATTAGCTAGTGTAACAGCACTGTCACAGGTATAGCTTAGTGTAACAGCACTGTCACAGAATTAGCTTAGTGTAACATCACTGTTGCAAGATTTGCTTAGTGTAACATTACTGTCACAGGATTAGCTAGTGTAACAGCACTGTCACAGGATTAGCTAGTGTAACAGCACTGTCACAGGATTAGCTTAGTGTAATGGCACGGTCACAAGATTAGTTTAGTATAACAGCACTGTCACAAGTTTAGCTTAGAGGAAGAGAAATAATAAGAAATGAAAGTTGACATGCCACAGCAACGTCACAATTTTTGTTTAGACTAAAGAGGACTGTGTGTAGTTTTCCTGATAAAAAGGACACACACAAAAAAACAGCTTTCTTACATTCACAGGCATGAAATAAAGCTAAATACTTTTTTGGGGGGTTACATTTCAACTTTGCTAACCGACAAGATAATGGCAGCACAAGCTAACAGACAGATTAAAATAAGATATAAAAAAATATACAAAATTCTTTGACCTAAGCTGACAGATTTATGGTTTGCTGAAAAATATAGTTCAAGTCTATTGGGGGAGGGGGGGGGGGGCAATCAGCATAAGTGAATTGGGCCTAATTTGATCAAATATATTTTGTTTATATATAATAAATAAAATTCAATATTTTTTTTTCATTAATTTTAGCACACTATATCTTGCTTTATACAAACCCTCCTGGTATATAGAAGGTTATTGTGAATGTGGTTGGAGTCTAAAAATGATAAATGATAATAGGATTTAAAATGGTTTTCTTGATTTGTTAAGGCAACCCATTTCCATGCCCCAATGTCGATTGGGAAGAAAGAGAACTGGGAATTTATTAATTAATCTTTGCGATACCCACAAAAACAAAGCCCATCCTACTGCAAAATACTTAATTGGCGGCCAATACTTATAAAAGTATTAACATTACACAAATGAACCGGCATGTAATTATACAAATTTTTCCTTTATTCAAATGCTTACAAGTAAAAGTGCATTAATATATTTTTTTCTTCAAATAATTAGTTTACAATTTTTTTTTTTTTTGCGCTCTTGTGAATTGATAGACTTTGGCAACTGTTTTCCCAGCAAGTAAAGAAATACAAAATATCTTTTTCTATTCTATCATTTTTATGAGAATCAACGTTAACATTTTTATATAAGAACAGCATTAAAACAGTTAGTAATCAAATATGAATCAATTTATTTTTACAAAAACTTTGGTTGAAATATTTTGTCAATATAAAATGAAACAAAAAACAAAATCAAGTCACAGCATGTGAAAATAATAAAAAATGTTTCAAACTGTTATATTTATTAATGCAATATCACAAAAGTAACAATGAGAGGAAATTCTAGCTACCTCAACTTTAAAAAAAAAAAAAGGGTTAATTGATAGACAAATGCCATTTAGAGGAAACAAATACATCTTTCAAAAAAAGTACCGGGTACAAGCCATTTTGTTTTCTATTGCACATGAATAGACAAAAATACAACAAAGATACATGTAAATATTTGGAACAAATGTGGTGCAATGGCAACTATTACCATTAGGGATAAGGGCCAAAACTTGTTTCTACATTTTGGTATATTGTTGTGTTATAACTGCCCTTAAAATCTGATAATATTTTTGACAAAAAAAAAAGGTATTGAGAGGAAAATGTTTCATCTTCCATCATGACCTACCTATAACAAAATGTAAATCTATTCAACGCCTCAAGGTCTAAACAATTAAAACATTTTTTTACACAAATAATTACTACCCAGTAATATATTATTTTTTCCGACTCACAACGAGAAAGTTTTTTTTTAGTTTAACCAAAAAAAAAATAAATCAATATTGAAGTTTGCACCAATTATAAATACAAGTACAATTTGGAAAAATAGTTATTAGTTGATCAATAAGTTTACTCAATAGATTTTAAGGGAGAGACATTTCAAACTAAAAATTATTTTGTGAAATTGAAAATGTTAAAGATTTAAAACATTTCACATAGCCTGCAGCTGTTTTAACAAAAGGACTTACATAACTCTGAAGCCATTGGCTGAGATGGCGCACACACACACACACACATATAATCATATTCATATAATACAAGATCCTTAAATTTGAGGGCTGAGTACATAGCATAAAAAACAAGAACCCAAATTGCCATCTCCTCTTTTGCCTGGGAGCACAATGTATAGTCTTGCTAAGGGATAACAATTATCCCTGCTGAGCATGTATTGATTCCACAGATACAACAAACCAACTAGCCTGCAGGTTTGAGTTTTTAAAAAAAGTAAAGGGACACAATGCAGCTATTCATTAGCTAGCAGACGGCACAAAATGAAAACAAGTAAAAAAAGCAAATAACAAGCCTTTGCTTGTAACTCTGCAAATCAATTGAACGTAATCATTTTTCACTGTTTTCTTTTCTTTTCCAAGTACCGTACTTCCCGATTGAAAGAAACAAGGACAAACCTTGTTTGTAAGATGCCACAAAATAATAAATTCAAAAGAAGCAAATGAATTACTGAAAACTTAGGCTTGACCAAAGGAAGTAAAATAATTTTGTAAGTAACCAAAAATGCCCAAAATGATGTTTTGGGGGTCAACACAACTGGGGTGGATGCAGAACTTTAGATTGAAAATGTAGTGAGAGCTCAAGTACTAGATCAAACTGGTTCATTTTTTTAAAACTCATTCATCAGAAAAACGTATTCAATAAGTAGGTTGAGATTATTTCCCCTATCTTTACTTTCAAATACATTATATTATATTAACAAAATTGAAAAAAAAAGTAGAAACAAATGTCTTTTGAGGACAAAAAATAAAGTGAACATTCCATAGCATCGTGATAATAATAGCCTTATCAGCGGAGTAAAAAAAGAATTTTTGACATAATGTTTTTAAGAAACAATTATTTAGTTTAAAAAATTGTAAACACTAGCCATGGAATAAAAAAGAAAATATAGTTTAAACAAATGTTTATTTTTAGAAAAGTATGTTTACATTTGATTTCACACAAATCAATTTTTATTCCTTAAAAAATGTTAGGTGGTGGTTTGGGGAGGGGTATAGGAGAGAATGGGGGAGGGGGGATAGGAGAGAACTGGAATCAGCAGATAAATTTAAGCCAAACTGCACTCAGTTTGATATTGTCAATAGCTTAAAGAAAACAACATCATATATGATACAAAATACATATTGGAATGTTTGGCAAACAAAGTAATAAGAAGAAAGGAATCTAACAAACAAGAAACAAACGCAACTATTTTACAAAATAAATCTTATGGCACGGTATTTTTTGTGGAAAACCAATCGTTGTGAAGTAACAAGCTCCAGATGATGTAGTTCTATTCTTTCAATTATTTAAAATTAAAATAGTAAAAATGATAACAAAAGCTTTGGTAGAGTTAACAGAAAAATAAGAACAGGTTTCACTTTTTTACAAACACAGGGGTTAACTCATTTAAGCCCTTAGATTCAGCAGGGAAGGGTTAGTAGAGTCCACAACAAGTTTCTATATGGATTCAAAAGAAAACAACAACATTGGACACAGCTAAATATATTATGATGAAAAAACAAACAAACAACAATGCAGCTCTGAGTGCTACAAATCTGAAGTTTGATTGAAATGATTGAAAGAGAACAATGCACAGTAATCTAGGGGGGGGGGAGGGGAATAGCTTCAACTTCTTTAGATTGCAATTAAAACTCAAAACGTAAGAGAAGACTATTGGAACAAAATGACAGTTTGCTATGAAAAAAGTGAATTATTTAACAGAATATCGCAAACAGGATAGGACCAAAATCAGGGATGTATCAAAACTGTTAAAAAAAATTCTTCTCATTTTTCCTGATTATTAAAGGAAATATACATCTTTACAAAAACAGAAACAAAGAACAAAAACAAAACATAAGGAACATAGGAATACTGTTCTTAGGTTTAAAAATGATAAGAATAATTATTTGGTTTACATATAGTATACTGATAATTTAAAAGAATAAAATATATTTGGTATAATTTAAAAAAATAAAATATATTTGATATACCAGTACCGTACATATAATTTGCTAATAATTTAGAAGAAAATATATTTGGTAGGCATATAATTTGCTGATAATTTAGAAGAAAAAATATTTGGTATACATATAATTTACTGATAATTCAGAAGAATTGTTGTATTTGCCATTTCACAGAGTCAAAAGTAAGTATAAAAATATGTACAAAGTAATGATGGAAACAATATGTCATTGTTGGCTCAATACAAGGCAGTGTAGAACATTTTGGTTTGTTTTGTCAGCAACAAGTGTACATAAAGACAAGGGGCAGTAAGCAGTAACAAGTAATGAGGGAACACAAGTACTTATTTTCAAAGCTGGAGCTAAACAAATACAGAACAATAAATCATTAATCATCAGTGTCAGATGATATTTCTAAAATGTCCACGGGGCCAGGCTTGGAGGCATTCTGAAAGCAAGGGTTTCTGACGGTTTCTGACAGATCTAGCGGCGACTGAGATCGTATCTGCGGCCAGGCCCAGTCCACAATATGCCCAGAAGAACTGCAGATGGCAGGCAGCTCAGAGTTTATTGGGCCTTGTAAAGGAGGCAGGGAGCTGCCAGGACGTTGTGCATTGCCAGAAAATTCCTTATTGCCCTGATTGATTTCATCTTTCAGAATTGAGATCTGAACCTGCAGCTCCTCCATCAGAGCTTCCAAAATGTTTTCATCACCAGCCTGAACATTTTTCAAGCTTTGAGTCAAGCCAAAGGAATCTTGCAGACACAGATCCGACTCTAACAGGCTCACATGTGACAGATCAGAATCGACACAACATCCTGTGCTGTCCTCTTCTGATAAAGGAGGCAAGTGCAGAGTGTCCTTTGCCAGTGGGTTCAACGCATCACAAACATGTCCTACAACACTTACATTTTCATTGGCCATTTGATTAGAAATGCAATCACTATTTTTATCAATTTTGTTTGTTATGAATGCATTAGCTTTTTGAATTACTTTCATCTCAGGGTGATACTGAATGTCCCTAAATGTCTTTTTACTTAAATCACTTACATTTTGCGTGCAGTCAGCTTTATTGTTTAATACTTCAGACGAAGGGGACAAATCCTTGGATACAATTTCATTTTTGTTCCCAGGAATGGGTTTTGAAAAATTTGAGGATTGGGCAACAAGAAGCCCTTCTGATGAATGTACAGGCCCCAAAGAATGGTGCACTATTCTAGGAGCATTGCTAGGAACATGTAAGTCAATAGGCTCGTCAGGTAACAGGCTTACACCATAGTCTGTGCAGAAGACATCAATAAGAGAAGGGTTTGTGCAGGATGATGTACACTGGCTGATGGAGTGAGACAAGCTTTTACTGGGCAGCCCATTAACATCTGATTGCAAAAACTTGGCGGAGTCAAGCTCGGGACAGTTTTTGGACTCATTCTCAATGATGATAACATCATCATTAGTCTCTGATTGTGATGTTCCTGCATACAGGTCTTCTGTTTTTCTCTTCTCCCCTCTGTTCTTCCTGTTCTCAGATTCAATCACAGAAACTTCTGGATCATCAATTTCAGTAGAATGTTCATTAGTATGAGCAGCTGAAGAATTGACTGATAAATTTAAGCCACCTGTCTGATTGGGGTAAACCTTCTGGTAGCTTGTTGTTGGTACACAGTATTCTTGTTGATTTCGTCTTTCATTACTTTGGTGACAGTCAACAAAATCTGATGAGCTATGATGCAAATAAATGCTTTTGCCAAGGCATTGGATTTTTTGTCTGGCATAACTTGTAGTGCTTAGACACTGAGTATTCACTTCAATGCTTCCAGATACACTTGATAAAATGCTTTGCCTGCCACCAGTATCATTGAAATTACAATATGTTGGTGTATCAGCAAGATTCTTAATATGATCAGTGTAAGTTAGATCACCTGTGTAAGTTTTACTGGTTAAATTTTGTGAAACATTTACCTTAGGCTGGTTGCTTACATCTTTGCTTGTTGTTGGATGTACATTATTTGAGCCACCATCTGGTAAGAGGCTATTTTGGGGAATACTATCTGCAAGCAGCCGCCGCTTGTTGAGAATCTGACAGTGTTGTAGCTGACCGTTGACTAAAGCAAAGCCCTGACCAGTGTTCAAACTGCCATAACTGTGCAACATGATCGGAGCTTCACACTTAGGCTTACACCATAATGTTGGATCACTGCCAACACATGCACCGTCATCCAGGGACCTACTTTTGAACAGATGTCTCTTGCCCCTGGCCGCGTCCTCTTTTTGTGAATCTAAACTACTGCGCTTGTATTTTTTTGGTTTACTTTTACTAGTGCTTGCAACAGATTCTATTATTCTGCTGAGGTCTTGACTTGTAAACTGACGATCCTGTTGTTTCTCAAAGGAGTCAGCAGATATATCTTTTTTTTCTCTAGAGACGATGGAAATAAGCTGATCTGTTATGTCTGAGCTGTTGTTGGCATCCACAATGGATTCCACATGACATTTCTTTGAATTGCCATTATTTGTTCTGATCTTTTCCTGAAGGTCTGTTGAAACTAGACTAGTTTTAGCACAGTTAATGATCATTACATTATTGTTTGTGGAAAATTGGTTAAAACCCTTATCACTCTGACTTTCTTCTTCCAAATGGCCACTATTAAAAATATGAACTCCGTTCCCTATCTGTCGCATTTTATGAGAGACACTGGATGCTAACCCATTCTTGGTTTCATAAAGACACTCCTTTGATTTCACATTTATGTTTAAATCATGTTTAGGTCCATCCTTTACTCTGTCCACCAGATGGATTCCTTGCACAGTTACATCAGGCCTACCAGCATCAATTGAAAGACCCTCGTCAGCACAGTAAGATCCCCGCGCCCCATCAATGTTTGCTCTGCCCCGCTTAGGTCTGCTTGTGTTGTTCGGAATGCTCCATTCGAAAATTTCAGTTAGGTCAAAAGGGATGAAATTCTTGGCCACACTGGTAACATTGAGCTGGTTCCCTGCAGTGATAGGATTGGATAGACCTACACAATCTCTTGAGCTGACGGGACTGCTACCTCTCCTCTTCAGTGACAAATCAATGGCAAAGTTTCTGTCGGATTCATCAGCACTTAGCTTTATAGGCAATGCTTCATTGTCTTTTGATCTGATGACTGAAGGGTCTTTTCTTTCATTATCTATTGGGTTATTGCTTTCCACACACTTTTCTCCCTTGTCAAGAGAATGAATAGCTGCAGATTTTGGGGCCATGGGTATTTTAGAGCCACTATTGAATTGTGGGACAGAGACCTTGCTTGAGTGATCCTTGACCTGATTTTTTATACTCATTTTTTTGCTAACAGTTGGCAGCAAGTCAAAGCTTTGAACCAATGATAACCCTGGTCCACTAATTATATCTTTTTGTGAGCAAGAGAAATTGATTTCTGATTTCCCGAACTTGATCAAAGGTTGAACAGAATGTACAACCTGGAAAATGCCTCCTCCTTTGCCAGAAGTGAGGGTCAGTTTGTCAGACATTGTGCCATCAAAGTTGTCTTTCTTATCAAGGCTGTCTTTGCTTGAAGTAAGTTGCTGGCTGCTAATCTTCACATTACAGGCTCCAGACAGGCACCTTTGCAGCTCTGCTGAATGCTTCTTCAGCTCATTCTGGCACAGGCAGTAATCATTGACATCGCCAGTAGTGTTCCCACAGCCAGGTTCTGCTTTTGGTGTTCCTATGCTAAATGTTTCTGAGCAGAGAGAATTATTTGACAGGCTGCAGTGGCCTACAGCGGCACACAAGTTTGTCTGAATCTGCTTATTTCTCCTTTCAGTTCTGCCATTATCAAAACCTTTCCATCCTAAGAGTGTCATTGCTGCTTCAGGAGTACATGAGATGATCCCTCCTTTGACTGAGTTGTCCAAGAGTAATTTATCTTGGTTAAATGGGGCATAATCTAAGCTACTTCTAGTATTCTTTAATTCTGAACATTTCATAATTGCTTCTTCTTCTGGTCCTTGTTGTGATATTTTAAAATTATCCGCTAATTTCTCAACAACACTTTCTTCTTCAGTCTCCTGCTTATCATTGGCTGAATCAAAGTCTTTTGATCCTTGACTTTGTTCGTTTGCAACACCTGGGACATCAGCTAGCTCAGAGCTCTTTTCAGCAGGGAACTGCATGATGTTATTGAACACTGTACGATGCTCACCCTTTTGTCTCTCGATACCATGGAGAACCCGGGGCTCTTGGGCTAATGTCACTTCAGCACTGGACCTGACCTGGTCTACAGCTGAAGAAGGATCCGCATTAGAAAATTCTACAGCCCTCGCCGCCTGTATACTGCTATCAATAACATCCTTGCTGTTAAATTTTTCAAATGCTGAGATAACTTGATCCCTCAACATTAGGATCTCATTGGATGGTGATTCCAAGTTGACACTGGAATGCTTTGAGACATTACGTCTATTCATCTTTGGGAGATTCAACTGTTCGCCTAACTTAGAAGACACTGGTAGTTCAGAGACACATGTTAATAAATCAGGGTAAACCTGAAACACAAGATCTGAACCTGGACATTCAGTTGCCTTGTCTTTGGCTAGCATCATATCTGAGTTTTGCTGGTCAAAAACACTCCAGTCACTATCATAGCTCAAAGGAACAGAATCATTTGTATCTTTCCTGGAGCCTGGTGAGACTTGGTGCTGTTGTGTATTTGACTGATTACTAAAACCTTTCCCATCTAGCATTTTTACAAACTCTTTCTGGAAATCCTTATGGCGACGTGTTTTCTTTGGCATTTTCCTGCTCTGAATTAAAGACCCACGCTGACTTATTTTGGCCAAGGCTGACAAACTATATCTGTCTCTTACTAAATCATCACAGCTATAATGCTTTCTCACCCATCTTTGCCTTGTAATAGATCGTTTTGGAGACCTTGTTAGGCCAAAAGTGCTGATGTCCCTTAGGTCAGTGGACTGACGTGGTCTGACAATTTCACAGTCCTTTACAGTCATATGACTAATTGCTGGCAATTTATTCTGAAGCTCAAGGCTGTGTCTAGCCCAGGTATTTGTATTCTGTCTGTTTTGTTTGCTATACTTGTCACTGTTTGGACCCTTTTTTTCAAAGCCTGAGTGACCATCATGTATATTTCCTTCACTTTCAGAACAAGGATGTGGTCTAGCAGCACTGAGCCAGCCTTTCTGCAAATTACTCCCTTTCAAACTGCGAGTCACTGGCTCCCCACTGGCATTTCTTACAGTATTCACTTCATCATGGCGGTTAGTAGCATTGCTTTGTACATCAGTATCCAAGCTGTAACCCCAATTGTGTTTTTGGGACCCTACATTGTAATCTTTCCTAAGTCTATCATTAAAACTAATGTGTGCTGTGTCTGAGTCGTCGTCAATCACAGAGCCAATACAATTGTCCATTCTGCTATATGTCTTGGAGGCATCCTGCTGATAACCTTTTGACGTGACTTTATTAATGTCATGACGACACCTGGCCGAGTCATACTGCACAGTAGAACCTTTCCCGCCTAAGACTGGGTCACGAGTTGACGGGGCACATTCTGCGATGGAGTCACACGCTTGAATCCTGACACTATGGCAACACCCGCAGTCTTTCAGATGTTCGAGGCACACAGCATCCTGAGAAATGTCCACACACCTGAATGCTTGTAAAGTGTGATGTGTGGAGTGTGGAGCAGAACAAGTGTGATGATGATGATGATGAAATGGGCGCATGCCAGGGGCTTCTCTGGTGGACACCTTACATGCACACTTGGGAGAAAGGGAACTACTACACACAGGCAACTGAGATGATCGGTTTTGAGAACAAGCACAGGGTAACAGAACACATGATTCTGGATACAAACAGTCATGCAAAGAGCAAGATGATTGTTTCAAGCAATGACATGAATTATTAGTTGTGTTAATGTTAAGGTTAGTATTTGATGGGTTAGTATTAGCATGGTTAGACAGATAACTACACTTAGATGCAGAGAGGCTGGTTCTTTGTTTTGGGTGTTCAAAATCTGATCTGCTATGTTTAAAGGCATTAGCAGATTGACAAGTGAACACACGGTTTCTACAACATCTTCTTAGCGGACACAACTTGTCTGAGCTTGTGTCATGCTTTTTTATCAAAACGGGACACGAGGAAATCAACCGCGTATGCTTTTCATATTCAGGGGAGCTCATGAGAGACTCAGGCTGTCTAACAGGAGTGCGGGGTTTATTGACCTTTGAGGACCCACCGGAGAAAGCACACGTGAGGCTGGGAGATGAAAAGGTAGAAAGTGCTGCAAAAGATGAGGATGATGACTTTGATAATAATGATGGTGAAGAGCATTTAGTAGACGATGTGGATGGAGGCAAGCATTCTTGAGGCTCTAATCTATGGCAATGACCAACACGAAAGCTGGATAAGGAAGCAGAAGTACACAAGGGAGTTACCTTGACTTTAAGCGTGTGATCCTTAGCAGAAAGGCCAGGTGTCTCAAGTTTTCTTAGGAGAGCTTCAGGAGACCTCTGCACCGAAGCTGACGAGGAAAGTGAGGAGTAGGATCCCCGACTGGCCGGGGAGTCTGAACGAGAGTGCGGTGAAGACAGCTTTGAAGATGAAGATGAGTGCACCAAGGGAGAGAACGTATACTGTTTACTCAGGTGAGATGCCTCCGAGCGGGTCGATGAGAAGAAAGGCGGAGGAGTAAACTCTCCTGGTCGGATGCCGCTTGCTTTGGAGGGCGAGAGAGGCTTCTCCGGAGTGAAGTAGAACTTATTACTGTACACGGGTGCTGCGGTGCAGTTAGTAAGCCTTGAAATTGTGAGCGTAGGAGAGGGGGAGGAAACTGGGAAGCGGGCCAACGACGACGAAGATGAAGAAGTGGATACCTTGCGCTGAAGGCCCTGCCTAAGGCTAACAATGCCGCGGGCCGTTTCGGGGGTACCAGCACTTGCCCGAGCAGCAGATCGCTTGGCCAGGAAGCTGTTGCCGCCACGGCTACTCTGAAATTATAACAGATGCTTTTTGCAATGTTCGAATCAGACCAGACTGAACACAATAAGACACAGGACAGCTACTAATGTGTGGACGAGACTATGTTTAGGACACATTACAATAGTGACAAAAACAGCTTCACCCTCACCAAATATTTATTAAAAAGTAACTAGTCATAAACAGAAAGTTAATAACAATATAAAACAAAAATTGATTAGTGACAACTGTTTTACAACAAATTATTCTTTAAACATTTGTTATGCAAATATTAGTTCATTTGTAGTTTTTAATTTCCTTTTTAAAAAAAAAGACACAACATAAGAGGACAAGAGTATATTGAATTGTACTGACAGGCCTTTGAAGAAGAAGAAGAAGAGATGCGGTTTTAAATCTAGTTTTTCACAATGATTACTTTCAAATGATGTTAAGTTGTTGGTTTTCTTGATGAAGTGTTTATAAATCTAATGATTTTATTAAAGCTGTTACAGTTGTTAGTTGTATATATTTTATATTCCATTGTAATAAGCCCTAAAGCTTTTTTCTTAATTTTCCTTTGTTTTTTAATGTTTTTTTTATTATTTGAAATATACCAAACAGCAGATGCATATTTTAGTATACATCTACATGTTGTATGTTTCTGTTGCATTTGTTAAAAACAATTATTTAATAAATGCCCAATGTCTTATTTTTTTTTTTTTTTTTTTTTTTTTTGCTATCACTTCATATACATGGCAATAATTTTTCTTTTACAAATAGCCTAAGTATTTTGCAGTTTTGGCTCAAACTATTTACACATTAAAATTAAAAAAGAACCACAAAGAAGACAAAACAACTAGAAATGTCTGGTCAAGGTTAGTAAACAGACAGAGATATTAGTAAGTAATTAACGATTTGTTATATGTTCATTATTGTCTTTTTGAAAATGGTATGTTTCTGAACTATGCAAAAGAAACAGAACAAAAATACAAGGTTTTCTCCACTTACAACCTACAAACTATGAAATTTCCTGCTGCAAAGTAATTTCCTATTACCAATAGCAATCTACATGGCAAAATGAAGAAAAATGAAACAAAACAACAGAGAATAAAACAAGTCGTGATTGTAGGCAAACATACATTGCATACCAGCAAATGAAAACATGTGCTTCAGCTATTGGGCAGCTGAAAGCTTTTTTTAACGGACACCATCGCAGTGAAAGGTAAGACGATTTAAGCTGAATTAAATGTCAGTCTGTTTGAGCTGTTGCAATTCAGGAAAGACGGAGAAATTGGTTCTTGCTGGTCATTTAAAAAAGAGCGTGACCGTCGACTCCAAAAGAGGGGTAAAAAAAGATGTTATAAAAAAAGTTGTTTAAAATTAGTAGAGAAAAGACAAGACACAGTACACTAATGGCTACAGCTGCACAAATAGTGCTACATGTCTCAAATTAAATCCTGTAATCTATCGGCGTGAACATTTGTGATCTTTCTAATAAAAGTTACATGTCTCAAATTAAATCATGTAATCTATTGGCGTGAACATTTGTGATCTTTCTACTAAAAGTTTTAAAATTTCATAAACAGCTTAGTGAAGTGACAAATATGCTGCATTTTTATTTTGATAGATAACAACCAACTATAACTATAACTTATCCAATTTTTATTTCAAAAAAATTTTTGTTTAGTAGATACGTGAAAGTATGAACACAGAGTGACGATCTGTATAAATATGACAGTAAAAAATCATTGACATCTTTGATAAAACTTACAGGGGATGGTGTGGCCACCTGAGCGGCCTCAGCAACTTCCTCGTTGGCCCCACTGCTGGTGCTGGAATCGTCCGGGGTGCTCTCCCTTTGCTGCTTGCCCTTGCCGGCAGCTGCGGCGGCGGGGCCAGGCCTCTGTGCCTCATCGCGGCTCGCCATCTCCTCCCTGGAGTAATTGAAGAAGTCGAGATGAGGAGGCAGCACCGAGGATCCTGGTTGGTTCAGATGCCAGAGAGAAATGTATGAAAGATTAAGTTGAAATGTTGTAAAGGAAAAGGCAAACAAAGCAAACCAATGCCAGCACTATTCAAATATATTGCAGCACTATTCAAATATATTGTACACATTCCATTACTGCAACTCATTTTTTTTAATATAGAACATTTAAATATAAATAAGTATGTGTTGTTAAAGATAGATGCACACTTAGATAACAATGATTTAGTTTAAAATTTTAAACAATTAAAATGAAAATATTAACTTGAAAAAAACTAAAACCATTATGTTTTTTAATTACTTTTTTGTATGTGATTAAGTATTATAATGTCTTCTTGTTATTTTTTCCAATTACCTTAATGAAACTGAAATTAAATGGTATCAGTGAAATGAATTACTTTAAAAAGGAAACATGTTACTGAAATTAGTTACTTTAAAAAGGAAACATGTTACTGAAATGACTTACTTTAAAAAAGAACAAAACTATTTACTATGCAAGAATTCTTAGACTTCACTAAACCAAGGACAAATCTATTTTTAAATGCAGGATAGGAGAGGGGAAGGTGCAAATTAAGCAACAATTGTTACCACCAGAAATTACAATTTCAGTCACTGACAATAATTTGCTCCAATTCAGGTAAATTCCTCCTGGGTCTACCCAGCCTTAGATGCGGGACAAAAATTGGGCGGGGCATTGTGCTAGCCAAACAATACCCCCATGTATGCAGCGGCCACCTGGGCCAACAAGCCAGAAAGTTGTACTTTGCTTGCAATGCTAGTAAAAAAAAAGTAAATAAATACACAAAGTAAATTACTCCCTTTGGGCAGCTGTTGTCCAGAAGTCCATAAGGCTGGTGAAGAAGTGCTCACCAGTTGCTATGGACATTACATTGGCATGCAAAGAGGTTCCTTACCTACAGGAATTGAACCCCAAGACTGTATGGGCAGCTAACTAAGACCCCCCCCCCCCACCACCACCATCGCATACCCCATGCTCAACAAAACATGAATACTACTGAATCTAGCTCACTGAATCTAGCTCAATGATTCAAAAGCTCAAATTGAAACACTCACAACAATAATGGTTTTTCTCTAAAACCAACCAACAAAAACCAATGCTACAACAAAATCAAAACCCATTCTGAATCAATTCTTAAACTACTCTGGCACATCTATTTCCTTTTTTTTTTTTTTGTAACTTTAACAAATAGTAACAAGACATTACAATGCTTAACAAACAGACCTTGAACACCCTGCGGTGTATTAACTAGTGTACAAAATACAAACACATTAAAGTGATTACTATTCAATATCCTAAAGCAATGTTTTTTTCTTTCCTGTCTGCCTTTTTTTTTTTTAAAACATGTATTATAAATTTAGCAATGTGAAATATATTGACTTACCCATTTTTTTTTCAATTTGTAAGTGTTACAATAAGAGAGAGATCGAGAGAAAATGCAGAACAATGACAAAATAATAGTAACAATTACAATGACCAGCCTGACACAGCGATATACTGAATCAGTGACCAGCCTGACACAGCGATAGACTTACTCAGTGACCAGCACCTTGATATTGAAACCAAGCAGAAGGATCTTTTTTAAAGTCAACAAGAATAAGATAAGAAAGAAATTCTTGCTATCTGCCATTAACAGGAAATAGTATCAAGGACAAAATGACATAGAAAATAAGACAACATCTAAAACAACAATGGAACAGTTAAGCATGCAACTAAAACAACTAAGAATCAACAAACGCAAAACTGCATTCACTAAGAACAAAATATAAAACGAGCATGCAAAAACTCTAACGGGTTACAACACCAAAATCATTTTTTTTTGTAACCTCTGAGGCACAAGAAGGTAAGGAAATCTTCAGTCTTTGGAATGCGAAAAGACATCATCTTGGTAGGGGGCGTGGCAGACTTGACAGGTGTGCAGCTTGGTGTCCCAGGGAGTGAGCAGCCCTGAGCAAATTTCCGCTGGGCGTGTATTTTCCTGTCAAAATAACTAACAATGTCTACCAAAATTAACATTTGACAAAGAAATAAACACATTCATATACAGAACACAAGATTAACATTTGACCAAGAAATAAAAACATATGCACAGCATAAGATTAACATTTGACCAACAAATAAACACATACACACAACATATGATTAACATTTGACCAACAAATAAACACATACACACAACATAAGATTTACATTTGACAAAGAAATTAACACAACTAAGAAGGTAAAGATAAACATTTAATACATGTAAACAGAATAGTTCTTTTTCAGAATCTGATATGTATATATATATATATATTATGTATGGAATAAGCTAAAACCTACAAATTCCATTTAAAACTTTATCAGTACTGTGTAATATGTACATTAGAAATTCTATTTAAAAAAAAAAAGGACAAAACCAAATAAAATTCTCTCACCTCTTTGAGCCATTGGCTGAGCTTGTTGACGAGCGAACAGAGTCCTGGCTGCTTTCATCGAGATTGATGTTTGCTGTGGAGGTAGAAGAGGTTGACGCTCTCGACTGAGGCACTGAAGTTGCGAGAGACGAGGTTTTTGATTTCTGAGCTCTGGATGCTGCCAAAGTAAATAAAATTACATCACCAAAAAAACACATTATTTAAAAATAACAAACAAAGTTGATTCAAATTTTTTCAATTAAAAATGTTTTATGAAAACACCAGTGCTGCTGAATGCAAAAGATCTTAGTCCATCATTAGTATCATCTAAATGTTAAATAAAAAGAGGAAGTTGGGCTAAGTGATGTGAAGACGCTGGAGTAAAGAAAACACTGGGTTACATGAGTAATGTAGAGTAGTGTAAGAGCTAGACAAGACCAACAGAAAGATGGGCTGAGAGAGTTTAAAAAATGTTGCTTTGGGTTTATTTAAGTTGTTCAAATAATAAAATTGATCTGAAATCAATGACTCAAAAAATTTAACTTTTACTTTCAGATGGTAAATTGTAGCCTTTTAAATAATCACTATTCTAAAAAAAATATATACATTGAAAATAACCAAAAAAATAGATTTATTTATTCTTAATTAATGCCAAGGTTCTAATAATATACTCTACCTTGATGTGAAATAATAAATTACCTAATATTGCACTTTGCCTAAGATGATATTTGTTCGATATAGGGCTGGTACGAAGAGAATGCCGATGGCCCAGTGATCTTTTGTTTGATTTTAGGCTACTGCTCAATGACCTGGAGCTGCTGGCAACGCTGCTACTCTTACTGCTGCTGTGGGCTCCACCATTACTGGTGCTACTACTGCTACTCTCGTGGCCCACATTTCCGGGGAGGGATTTGCTGCGCCGATTCTCTTGCAGCGATGCATAGAGGGCTTTATTTAATTCCTGTTCCTCTTGCCTTGATAGACCCACAGTGTCATCCTGAAATTTAAACATTAGTTAAACAAATATCATTTCTTGAGCTTTGTATTTCCTGAGATGCATTATAAAACAACAACGATTTATTTTTTATATCATGATTAAGATATTATTGTGATTAAATATATGAAGACCACATGGGATAAAATGATAAAACTGCAGTATTACACATTTGTAGTTTAGAGTTATTCAAATGTTAACAAAGGACTATGCCTCTTTTTTGCATTGTACAGGCTTTAATATGTTCTAATTTTCCTAGAGTAATTGATGCTTTTTCACTTGAAAAATAGTTCATTACATACTATGTATGACTATATAGGCCTATAACATGACCTGGGCAATAACTTGAAAATTTATAAAATATGACTGTGCCATTTTTTCCAGTGTTATCTTCATATATAATCAGTGTGTATATAAGTATAAGGAAGGCATTTCACAGAGTATTTATCAATTATTATTATTACCACAAGTTTTGACTGTACGATTCTACGAGGTCTTTTGCCAGCAGTAGTTTCAGCATTGCGTAGACTGCGCTTTGTTACTGAAAACGAATTGTGCCGTCCTACCATAGTTCATGTAGGACATTAAGATAATTTTTCCTGTAAGTATATATACAATATAAAAGTTAATGCATTATTTTTTTGTTTGATATCTTTTTCAATTTTGAAAGTGTCCATTTAGAAATGTAGAAAAAGATTCTTAGTAAAACTATATGAAAAAGTTTTATTGAAAGAGGCTTTTGTATTAGTAATGTATAGTGTATACTAACAGGTATATAGTATATAATTGATAGTCATAGTATAGTCAGAGTCATATATTAAAATAGGCTTGTTTAAATATGATAAATATAAAAGGATAATTTAATATTAATTAAATTTATATAAATATAAAGAAAAAAAGTTTACTTTCCACATTTGCCAGCCTTTTTTTAGGCTATATATTAATAATTTAGTTAAAATCAAAAGATAACAATTATACTCAGTATAGTCTGAGTGCAAATAAAACAAAGGTAGGCTAGGCTTTATTTATTATGATAAGTAGCCTAATAAAGTACTAAAAAGTAGTAGAAAAAAAACGTCTTTCAGTTTCAATGACAATTACTTTAGTTTAGAGTCAGTAAGCTTAATAAAAGTAATGTCGAGGCGTCCGGACAAATAGAGTCTGTTTTTTTACTGGTAGATATTGTTCCGCCGGGCATGTCCGATAGAGATATTTTTCCTGCAGACCTAAGTCTATCATGGAGACCTACAAGCAAAATTCCCTGGTGTTGCCCAGGGGAAAAAAATACCTGACCATTTTTATTTAACAAAGAGTTAAGAATATCCTTGGCTGGGAATCAAACACCCGCCTCGACCCGCATGAGACTATAATATAATTAATTATAAGATTTTATTAACCGAAAACAATTTATGAAAATTTAAGTCCTGAAATTCTTTACAATATTTTAAAAATAAATGAAAATTAAAAATAGTAGAGAAAGAATATGCAGTTGGATACGCTAACCACTAAGCCAAGAACACACGATACATACAGGTCTGCCCTAAAAATATCTTTCGTGATATGCCAGTCAGAGTCAGAACAATATCTCTCAGCCTATTGACTATTGGTCCGGTTGACTAGATACTCCAAAAAGTAATAGCCTACTAATTAGTCAATTAGTAATATTAATACAGTAAAGACTGTTAAAGACAAGTAAGTTGAATAAGCAAAGTAAAGTCTTTACTAAATCTCTAAGTCTAGGACTAATTATCTAATTCTAAGTAGGCCTAAACTCTAAACATTTATAATTTATAACTTGACTTGAGAGTAGGGCTAAGCTAAGGCTTAAAATCTATACATTTTTTTGTGCAACTATGACATAAAAATATAAACATAAGATAACGAAAAAAGCTAACATATCCCTAAATCTCTATTAACAACTATTAACAAACCACAACAAATTTTCTCCCCCTAAAGTTTGTAAACACCGTTAGTCCAGCCAATAAACGGGAACAGATCATAACATACTTATCATACTAAACTACTTCTGGCGATGGCACAAAGCAGCCGGTGCATAATAGCACTCTGACTATGCACCCATGACCCTTATTACCTTGATGTAACTAACAAAGAACTTTCCAATTAGATTCAATTTCAGACGTAGTAACTACCACTTAAATATCTCTCTATTGATCTTTTTTATGCAGCGTCTACATCGATCACATTTTTCGACTTATCTTTTACTCTTTGTTCTCGTATCACGAATGATTCGCAATATTTTCCCATAAAGTGCGAAAGTAAATTGTGACTACCGGTGTAGACTATTATAATAGGCGTGCAATTATTTGTCGAGTAAAAACTGTTTTGTTGACAGCTTATATTTTTGTAAACTGTGTAAGCTTAAACTGGAAATTTTTTATTTATCTTTACCTTATTAAAAAAAAAAGCCATAAAAAGTAAGGATTAGAAAAAAAAATGTTATTCTGGCGAGGACAGAAGGGCAAAGAGTAAAGTAGTAGCCTAATAATACAAAAGGCATTAAACTCTAATTTTGAAATACAACCCAATAAAAACCTATTGCAAAGCTCCGATTAAAATAAAGACAAAACCACTTTCCTTATCCCCTATACGAGAACAAATGCATATTATAAGTCCCGAGTGGCATTCGGGCATGGAATGGGTTGCCTGAACAAACCAGGACAACCAGTAACTTAGCATCATTTAAAACATTAATAAAAATGCAAGACTATACTCGGACCACGCATAATAATATGAGCGTAGGACGCAATAATCTTCTCTATAGAAGAAGCGTCTGTAATACTGTAATGTATAAGATAAGATAAGAGTACTAGTGTTATCATTAGACATTATACATTATCAGACATTATAGTTAGGCTACTCATGTATAGGGTATAGGCCTATAATGGCTATATAGTGTCATAATTATCATTACGAAATGTAAGCGTAAATCTAATAGTAGGCCTACCCAAAAAATCAGTAATTGGTAGACTGTAATTGGTAAAAGATTTTTAAGATCTAGTTCATAGGTTATCAACCTTTTTCGGCTCACGCCCCCTTTTACAATTGTATTCCGCCTCCGCTCATCGCCCCCCACCCCCAACTTATTTTAAGCACCCACTCCCCAACCCCTCTGGGAGTTGAAGGGTCAATATAGTTTCCGAAATTGACAGACAATAACCAAGACTTTTTTTGGAAAGGGTGGGGTTTTATAAGCTTGCGTGAAGTAAAATTTAATAAAAGGTGTTAAAAGACTTTTAGTAACTAAATGTTGTCACACAATAGACAGCCAATATATCTGGAACAGACTACTTTTTTTAAACTACAACATCAATCCACTATGCGCCGCGCCTAACGATCGCCGATGGCCCGCCGATGGGGGAATTATTTTTACACTAAAAAGTCTTTTTAATTAAAGGGAGATAATTAGCCCGTTTCATTTGAACTAATATTTCTAATGTTTTTTTTTATTTTATAAAAAATATTAATAGCTTACAATTTATAACTTTGAAATGATAAAATTGTAAAAAGTATTTGAAAATTTTACAAATATTATCTGACTAAAGAATTTATATGGGGAGATTCTAACATTACTTTAACTACCCAGTCTGAGTGATTACTACGTATAGGACCTATATATTCCGCTAACATTTACAAATAAGCCAAATATAAAAGCCAAGCACATAAAATTACATCTAAGTAAAACTGAGATCAAAATATAAAAATATTAACAGATGTTAGGGCGACAGGGGTGGGTCAGCGGCAGGGATAGAACCCGCGACGTGTCGGTTGACAGTCCGGTGAACTATTTACAGAAACAGCCGGCCGCACTGACTATACTGATCTTATACTGACCCCTACTTCTTCGAAAACTCATTGCAATTCCTATTTCTTATTAGCATAATAATATGTAAGCCTAGTGTTGGGGATATCAGATATTTAGCAGCACTTGCGTTTACATCACATTTCATCCAAAAACGTATCGATTCAAATAGCTGAGGTGTTCAAATTGTATCAGGTTTTTGTACCGCCCACATGCCCTTCACCGCCCCCCAATCGCCCCCGGGAACGTCAGCGCCCCCCTAAAGCTTCTCACCGCCCCCCGAGGGGCGATAACGCCCCCGTTGAGAACCCATGATCTAGTTTGTTTGCTTATATAAATGAAAACAGAAGTAGACTCTAACTTAGGTTAATCCCCATGGGACCACATTGATCCATAACCCATAAGGGCTGGTGGAGCAGCGTTCGCCATACTAGGCCTATAATTGATATTTGTCCAACACAAAAGAAAAACGGACGAGCCTTCCGGCTCTTACGTCCATGGCGTATCGATGTTCAGGGGCGGCTCAGGGAGGGGCACACCAAGATCTTGTTCGAGCGCCATTCACTCCCCACCTGCGGAATTCCCCTCGGATCAAGATCGTATTGGCTCGCTCGTATATATGCACTGTCGTCCGGTAGTACATAATTCCAGACTATATGTCTGGACATCCAAGCACCAAAGCGATTTTGAGGCCGACTTCTGCGCACATTGTTTCCTCTCCACCGAGGCTCGGAGCCTCTCGGCGGTGCAATGAGACCTCGCAGCAAAGGATGTCCCCCATGCGTTAGCACACCGCTGTGCTCTTGATTCAAGCGTATCGTTGGTTTCCACACTTCGCCGACGTTGAGGCCCATGGGTACAGAAGCGCTCACTGCAGTTTCTATGGCCACGACATACACAATTTTAATGCTCAGCCGCCTTTTACTTTACCTTAGCTATTATCAAGTACCCATCAGAGCTGGGTAGACTCATTGGCAACCTCCAGCTTAGGAAACAAATCATAGCCATCTCCTTGATTCGAATCAAGGACGTTTTGTCCGCCAGCGAATGCCCGGCCTAGGTGCCTCGGTTTGATTTTCCCTTTTGTTTTAAATACAAAAATTGCCTGTTTCTTTTTTTTCCTTGCATAAGCAATTTCTAAATGTAGGCCTAAAAATGTTACCAAAAAAAAAACAACAAAAAAACAAAAAGAAAACAACAAACGCATGTCATATAAAGAAGACAAACCCGTGGCATATTCAACCCTTTATAAGAACCACAACTACACATTTTGCAACACATCTTCCAGAGTTTATTTAGTATATTATACTAGCTGCATACTATTACTAAATAGGCAATCATCGTCGCCTGTTTCCCCCACATGGGGGACAGGCCACTAACAAAAGCTCTCCATGCATATCCCGCTCCTGGGCAAGTCTAACCAGCTGTCTCCAGTTTTGTCCCATCATGCCGGTGTCTGCTTCAAGTTCTCGTTTCCAGTTCGTTATTGTTCTGCCTCTTTTTCTCTTGCCTTGCGTGTTTCAAGTTCCAAGTGAGAGCATATTATGTCTTGTTATGCTGGTAGTGGGCTTAATGTGTGGTATACATAGATGTATATTAGCAGATTATTTCTTCAATTGGTGCCAGAGTATCTTGAGAATTATTCCACGATGGCATGAACTGATTAATGCCTTTATCTTCCTTAAGCATCTTATGTTTGTACTCCATTTTCAGCCCCGTAGAGCAAAAAAGGTTCCACAGTGGCGTTTGAAAGTCCTAACCTTAATATTTTATTGATTTAGTTCCAAACAAGTTTCAATTGATTGAAGGTTGATCTTGCCGTGCCGATCCGCACCTTTACGTCTGCGTCTTTCCCTCCTTGCTTATCTACAATGCTGTCGAGGTAAATACAATTTTTAACTTCTTCCAGTCCTTTATAGGTGTTGGGTTGACTCATGACTGTGTTTGCTTTGAGCACTTTGCACTTTGCTATATGTTCTCTGTGTATTTGTATTTTTAACCCAATGGTAGCTGAGTAGTGTGCCACACTATTTTTAGCCTCCTGCATTTGTAGTTGTGTGTGTGTGTGATAATAAGGTCGGGTCATCTGAGAAATCAATGTCATCCAGCTGTTGCCACAACGTCCATTGTATACCAGTTTGGTTCTATGCTGTGACCTTATTCATATCCCAATCGATAGCTAACAGGAACAAGAATGATAGGGGGCCTTGCCGTATCCTTGTCTTTAGCATTTCTTGAAAATTTTCCAATTTTCCAAATATTTCAATTTCATCCAAAATCGGGGAGTCTTCTTGCAAGTAACATTTTGTCCGAATCCTTGCAACAGAGCATCAAAGCGCAATGCTTGCAAACTTTTCTAGTTTACATAAACCCAAAGATTGAAGCATACCCTTCCAGGTATTCAAATTTTGTTTTCTTTTAGGCAGGTGCTAGATCTAGATCTAGTATCCTGTTCGGTAAGTGTCCTCTGTGGAAGCGGTTGATGCGTCGTTTCGCTCAGGGGTCGGCAACCTTTTGCTAATGGTGTACTAAACTAGGATTTCTATATCATTCAGCGTGCCAACAGCCTAAAAGTCAACCTGCCCCATTAAACTTTTAAATATTATTTTTATAGCAAGACCGGGACCAGAAGCAACTGAGATTATTTATAGAGAAAATCGTTAAAGCGTTTTATATTTAAAACAAAATTAACGTGTTTGTGATTATCCTCCTTTTTATTTGTCTTTATATTAAATACAATATTTTATTACTAAGCTTTCACATTTTTGGTAATTACTAAAAACATTTTAAAAATTAGAACAAATTCAGAAAAGAGCTGAAAGATTCATAACTAGCGAATATTCACAACTAACAAGAGTAACACCAATAGTCAAATGACTAAACCTAGAAACACTAGAGGACAGAAGGGCAAATAGTAAAGTAGTAATAATACATAAGGCATTAAACGCTAATTTTATATAAATCCAACATTATGGTCTTCATTACAAGATATAATTATGTGTGTCCGTTTAAGGAGTTTACCTTTTAACCATTAATAATTAAACTACATAATATAGTGCTATTAAAAGGTTCGCTTATAATTATTAGATTAGAAATATAAATACATTTGTTTGAGAGCATAAAAACTCTTTTAACCCTTACTGTCCCGGGCGCGTATATAGCGGAACTGAAGGCAGCATAGATAGAAGTAGGTCGGTACGGGAAGGGTTAAATGTAATCAGTCGGTATCAATTAATGAGCACCTTGTCTCGAATGCTCTTCTCTAATTGTTTAATGTCAAATACATATATAGTGACTTCTGAGTGGTCAAATATAAGTGACCTCTTTGTATGCTTAAAACAGCTTTCGTGTGCGATAAAATATGTTCACAAGTGTAAGTTAACCAAAATCTGAAAGTAGAACAGCGAATGCCAAACAGTTGAGAAAAGCAGATGAGTTTCCTAAGCAGCTTCTTTCTAGATTTTTTCCACATATGGGTACATTTGGATGCCCATTTTTTAAATGTTTAAAATTCAACTTGCTGCAATTTTAAAATCGCCAATATCCCTGCATTAAAAAATGTATCTACATCTAAGAAGTTTGTAGTAACATAATCAAACCAGTTTGGCTTGATGTGGTAGGAAAAAATGGTGAGATAACTCCGCTTTGAGTGCTTCGATGTTCTTCTGAAACTATTAATATTTGCCCTAATATATAAATGTAGGTCTACAGGTAAGTAACTGTTTTGAAATTGATTTCTCGCCAAGATTGTTCAATTTCAATGCAAATCTATCCCAGTGGACATTAAAAATGCAAGTTCAACTCACTGAAATGTGTTGCTATGTCATTCAGAAACATCGGCTTCAACAGTCAGTTTTCCTCATTCAGAACCGGAAATTGTTGTTGTTTTTCATGAATAAAACACACCCCTTGGAGGTCTCTCGTATGCCATTGGAAACCGCCAAGTTTGGCACGCATGCCTTAGGTTTCCGAACCCTGGGTTAGCTCATAATCGTTTTGTCTGTTCTTCCATCATACAAAGTCACACTATTCCATTGTATGACTTGGCCACAGAACTGGTTGACCTAAATAAATAATTATAGGAGATAGTATACCAGTTACGGCAGCGGATCCCAACCTGTGGGTCGTGACCCCTTTGGGGGTCGAATGACCATTTCATGGGGGACGCCAAAGACCATCGGAAAACATTTATTTTTGAGGTATTTCCACAACAACATGTAGCATACAGCACAGTACTCTTCGATGGCGGCACCTCAGAACCCTTCCCAGTGTGTAGCGGGGTCAAGCAGGGATGTGTCCTGGCATCAACACTCTTTAGTCTAGACCAGGGAATGGCAACCTTTTGATAATATTGTGCCAAAGTGGGATTTCTAATTCATTCAGCGTGCAAACAGCCGTAAAGTCGCACTGCTTTAGAACTTAAAGAATAATAATAGAATATACTTTAATAGTTTTTTAGGAGTCTTCTGCGTGCCATTGAAAATCATTTTGAGTTACAAGTCTGACACGCTTTCCCTAGGTTGCCGAACTCTGGTCTAGAGTCTAGTCTAGACTATTCTTCTTTTCTTTACAGTCTTCAAACCTTAAAAATAAGGCTTTTCAAAAATATTAATGAGCTTTCATGGATAATAAATTCAGTACTATTCAAAGAAGTAAATGCGTACTAATGAAAACTAGCTAGTAGCTAAAAAAAGTTTAAAAATTACATTTATAATGTAAAATTATGAATTAATTGATTGTTCATTTAACGCCTTTTTATTAATGTGTTACCGGTACTAGTAGACTAGTACCAGGTGACCGATCATTCGATCGGTAATAAAGAGCAGGCGCTTGTACCTTAACATCATGTGTAAAACAACAGTGCATAAATTTTAAAAATACTTCTTTACCAGACCAATAAATTGTAGGCCAATTTGTCTTTTTCCTTTTTTCTACTATGAATAACATGGGCTTTAAATTCTAACAGTCGAAGCAGATTTTTATTTGTGCAGTCTAATATCTAGATTTTGCCCAATAACCCCCCCCCCCCCCCCCCAAAAAAAAAAAAAAAAAAAAAAAAAAAAAAAAAAAAAGAAACAACAGCTTAATCTTATTTTAAACCAAAAAAAACATGTAGGCTAGAGTTGTCAGTTTAAATCCAACAGAAATATATGTCATTTATGTCAATAAATCGCCAGGCTACAACGAATACATAAAAGTACTGCGCGTTTGTTTATGTGCAAGTCTAAAAGAGACTCGGGAACTGCCCTTCTACGCTCGCTCCACTGGCTCCCCGTGAAAGCCAGAATTGAGTATAAAGTGGCGCTACTTTGCCATCAGTGCATTTTTAATAACGAGTTTCCGTCCTATCTCAAGGCACTAATCAGACCTTATGTCCCGCAAAGAACACTTCGTTCTGCAAACTCATCGCTTCTGGAAGAGCCCCGTTTCTCTCTGACGACCGTTGGCCTTAGAGCCTTCTCAGTATCCGGTCCGAAGGTGTGGAATGAACTTCCCATTCAACTGAAGCGAACAAGCTCTACTGTCAATATTTACCTTCGATAACATTTAACATGCTTTAGAAACTTACTGTCTTATTTATGGGTTCGGTCGGTTAATGCTACATTTATTTGTTTTGTCTTTTTTTTTATCATCAATTTTGCTCTGTCAGCTGGCCTAGTGTAATATCCGTATTCTTAGTTGTATGTTAAACGCGCTCTGAGCTTACATTATGTTTGTTGGCAGCGCTATACAAATATTATTATTATTATTATTATTTAAAAGACTGAAAATGAAAAGTTTAAATTTAAAATATCGTGAATTACGTTACAATTTTTAGTTCTTCTACCCCTTCCCCTATTGGTGATTTGGTGTACGCTCGTTTGAATCTGTGGCGCCTTCACTGTGGAACGGCTTATCTGAGACACTGAAAAACTCTGTGTCAAAAAAGGCATTCAAGAAGAATTTGAAGACTTTTCTTTTCAACTAAATTGATCAAATACTCATCCATCAGCAAAAAACTTGTTTGAAACTATTTTAAAATGTTATTGTCGTTTCGTGCCTCCATCGGCCGAAACCTTGTTTAAAACTATTTTAGAGTGTTATTGTCGTTTCGATTTTGTGAGCGCGCTGAGCATGCTTTTATTAGCATGGAGTAAGGCGCTATATAAATGACCAATTAATTAATTAATTAATTAACTTTAACAACTGTCAAACTTTCCTATAACATTATGTCAATTTTTTTAACTCCCTCCCTCAACCCATTCAAGCTAACAATGAGTTACGGCCGGCAAATATGTTTGATAGGAATTAAAAAGGTCTACGAATAAATGTAAATCGGGTAAAAAAAATAGGCATAGTCTAACTGGAGAATCGAACCCGCTCGCACGCACAGCAGTCCTCTACGTTAACAACTTAGCTAGAGAGGGCACATGTCAGATGTGAAAAGCTATTAGACAGTATATAGGACTAGGCCTAAATAAGTCAGTGACACAATAGGGATCCGTGGGGACACAAACACGATCTTTTTATATATAGAGATTTTCAATGTTTTCAATGTATTATTTAAAACATTGTTTGACAAAAAAAGTAAAAAAATATAGTTTGGTGTTAACATTATCTAATATCCTCCATTTGTGTTACTATATATAATAAACTATCGCGGCAAAATATAATATTGATTAATTAAAACAATGGTATGATAAACATTTTTTTTTTAAAATTTTGAGCATTAAACTTAAATACTAAATAATTAAAGGTGAAATTATGTTATTCATTGAAAAGACTGCAAATGAAAAGATTATAATATATATAGGCTTCGTTAGATGATGTGTTTAATTTCTCTCCCCCCCCCCACCCCTCAATAAAACTAACAGTATATTACACTTCTGACTATTGTTATAAGGAAAATACGAATATACTGAATTTACATCTTTTCTAGTTTACCAGATTTCGAATTAAATTATTTAATGTGTCTAGACTATTCTTCTTTTCTTTACAGTCTTCAAACCTTAAAAATAAGGCTTTTCAAAAATATTAATGAGCTTTCATGGATAATAAATTCAGTACTATTCAAAGAAGTAAATGCGTACTAATGAAAACTAGCTAGTAGCTAAAAAAAGTTTAAAAATTACATTTATAATGTAAAATTATGAATTAATTGATTGTTCATTTAACGCCTTTTTATTAATGTGTTACCGGTACTAGTAGACTAGTACCAGGTGACCGATCATTCGATCGGTAATAAAGAGCAGGCGCTTGTACCTTAACATCATGTGTAAAACAACAGTGCATAAATTTTAAAAATACTTCTTTACCAGACCAATAAATTGTAGGCCAATTTGTCTTTTTCCTTTTTTCTACTATGAATAACATGGGCTTTAAATTCTAACAGTTGAAGCAGATTTTTATTTGTGCAGTCTAATATCTAGATTTTGCCCAATAACCCCCCCCCTCCCCCCAAAAAAAAAAAAAAAAAAAAAAAAAAAAAAAGAAACAACAGCTTAATCTTATTTTAAACCAAAAAAAACATGTAGGCTAGAGTTGTCAGTTTAAATCCAACAGAAATATATGTCATTTATGTCAATAAATCGCCAGGCTACAACGAATACATAAAAGTACTGCGCGTTTGTTTATGTGCAAGTCTAAAAGAGACTCGGGAACTGCCCTTCTACGCTCGCTCCACTGGCTCCCCGTGAAAGCCAGAATTGAGTATAAAGTGGCGCTACTTTGCCATCAGTGCATTTTTAATAACGAGTTTCCGTCCTATCTCAAGGCACTAATCAGACCTTATGTCCCGCAAAGAACACTTCGTTCTGCAAACTCATCGCTTCTGGAAGAGCCCCGTTTCTCTCTGACGACCGTTGGCCTTAGAGCCTTCTCAGTATCCGGTCCGAAGGTGTGGAATGAACTTCCCATTCAACTGAAGCGAACAAGCTCTACTGTCAATATTTACCTTCGATAACATTTAACATGCTTTAGAAACTTACTGTCTTATTTATGGGTTCGGTCGGTTAATGCTACATTTATTTGTTTTGTCTTTTTTTTTATCATCAATTTTGCTCTGTCAGCTGGCCTAGTGTAATATCCGTATTCTTAGTTGTATGTTAAACGCGCTCTGAGCTTACATTATGTTTGTTGGCAGCGCTATACAAATATTATTATTATTATTATTATTTAAAAGACTGAAAATGAAAAGTTTAAATTTAAAATATCGTGAATTACGTTACAATTTTTAGTTCTTCTACCCCTTCCCCTATTGGTGATTTGGTGTACGCTCGTTTGAATCTGTGGCGCCTTCACTGTGGAACGGCTTATCTGAGACACTGAAAAACTCTGTGTCAAAAAAGGCATTCAAGAAGAATTTGAAGACTTTTCTTTTCAACTAAATTGATCAAATACTCATCCATCAGCAAAAAACTTGTTTGAAACTATTTTAAAATGTTATTGTCGTTTCGTGCCTCCATCGGCCGAAACCTTGTTTAAAACTATTTTAGAGTGTTATTGTCGTTTCGATTTTGTGAGCGCGCTGAGCATGCTTTTATTAGCATGGAGTAAGGCGCTATATAAATGACCAATTAATTAATTAATTAATTAACTTTAACAACTGTCAAACTTTCCTATAACATTATGTCAATTTTTTTAACTCCCTCCCTCAACCCATTCAAGCTAACAATGAGTTACGGCCGGCAAATATGTTTGATAGGAATTAAAAAGGTCTACGAATAAATGTAAATCGGGTAAAAAAAATAGGCATAGTCTAACTGGAGAATCGAACCCGCTCGCACGCACAGCAGTCCTCTACGTTAACAACTTAGCTAGAGAGGGCACATGTCAGATGTGAAAAGCTATTAGACAGTATATAGGACTAGGCCTAAATAAGTCAGTGACACAATAGGGATCCGTGGGGACACAAACACGATCTTTTTATATATAGAGATTTTCAATGTTTTCAATGTATTATTTAAAACATTGTTTGACAAAAAAAGTAAAAAAATATAGTTTGGTGTTAACATTATCTAATATCCTCCATTTGTGTTACTATATATAATAAACTATCGCGGCAAAATATAATATTGATTAATTAAAACAATGGTATGATAAACATTTTTTTTTTAAAATTTTGAGCATTAAACTTAAATACTAAATAATTAAAGGTGAAATTATGTTATTCATTGAAAAGACTGCAAATGAAAAGATTATAATATATATAGGCTTCGTTAGATGATGTGTTTAATTTCTCTCCCCCCCCCCCCCCACCCCTCAATAAAACTAACAGTATATTACACTTCTGACTATTGTTATAAGGAAAATACGAATATACTGAATTTACATCTTTTCTAGTTTACCAGATTTCGAATTAAATTATTTAATGTGTCTAGACTATTCTTCTTTTCTTTACAGTCTTCAAACCTTAAAAATAAGGCTTTTCAAAAATATTAATGAGCTTTCATGGATAATAAATTCAGTACTATTCAAAGAAGTAAATGCGTACTAATGAAAACTAGCTAGTAGCTAAAAAAAGTTTAAAAATTACATTTATAATGTAAAATTATGAATTAATTGATTGTTCATTTAACGCCTTTTTATTAATGTGTTACCGGTACTAGTAGACTAGTACCAGGTGACCGATCATTCGATCGGTAATAAAGAGCAGGCGCTTGTACCTTAACATCATGTGTAAAACAACAGTGCATAAATTTTAAAAATACTTCTTTACCAGACCAATAAATTGTAGGCCAATTTGTCTTTTTCCTTTTTTCTACTATGAATAACATGGGCTTTAAATTCTAACAGTTGAAGCAGATTTTTATTTGTGCAGTCTAATATCTAGATTTTGCCCAATAACCCCCCCCCTCCCCCCAAAAAAAAAAAAAAAAAAAAAAAAAAAAAAAAAGAAACAACAGCTTAATCTTATTTTAAACCAAAAAAAACATGTAGGCTAGAGTTGTCAGTTTAAATCCAACAGAAATATATGTCATTTATGTCAATAAATCGCCAGGCTACAACGAATACATAAAAGTACTGCGCGTTTGTTTATGTGCAAGTCTAAAAGAGACTCGGGAACTGCCCTTCTACGCTCGCTCCACTGGCTCCCCGTGAAAGCCAGAATTGAGTATAAAGTGGCGCTACTTTGCCATCAGTGCATTTTTAATAACGAGTTTCCGTCCTATCTCAAGGCACTAATCAGACCTTATGTCCCGCAAAGAACACTTCGTTCTGCAAACTCATCGCTTCTGGAAGAGCCCCGTTTCTCTCTGACGACCGTTGGCCTTAGAGCCTTCTCAGTATCCGGTCCGAAGGTGTGGAATGAACTTCCCATTCAACTGAAGCGAACAAGCTCTACTGTCAATATTTACCTTCGATAACATTTAACATGCTTTAGAAACTTACTGTCTTATTTATGGGTTCGGTCGGTTAATGCTACATTTATTTGTTTTGTCTTTTTTTTTATCATCAATTTTGCTCTGTCAGCTGGCCTAGTGTAATATCCGTATTCTTAGTTGTATGTTAAACGCGCTCTGAGCTTACATTATGTTTGTTGGCAGCGCTATACAAATATTATTATTATTATTATTATTTAAAAGACTGAAAATGAAAAGTTTAAATTTAAAATATCGTGAATTACGTTACAATTTTTAGTTCTTCTACCCCTTCCCCTATTGGTGATTTGGTGTACGCTCGTTTGAATCTGTGGCGCCTTCACTGTGGAACGGCTTATCTGAGACACTGAAAAACTCTGTGTCAAAAAAGGCATTCAAGAAGAATTTGAAGACTTTTCTTTTCAACTAAATTGATCAAATACTCATCCATCAGCAAAAAACTTGTTTGAAACTATTTTAAAATGTTATTGTCGTTTCGTGCCTCCATCGGCCGAAACCTTGTTTAAAACTATTTTAGAGTGTTATTGTCGTTTCGATTTTGTGAGCGCGCTGAGCATGCTTTTATTAGCATGGAGTAAGGCGCTATATAAATGACCAATTAATTAATTAATTAATTAACTTTAACAACTGTCAAACTTTCCTATAACATTATGTCAATTTTTTAACTCCCTCCCTCAACCCATTCAAGCTAACAATGAGTTACGGCCGGCAAATATGTTTGATAGGAATTAAAAAGGTCTACGAATAAATGTAAATCGGGTAAAAAAAATAGACATAGTCTAACTGGAGAATCGAACCCGCTCGCACGCACAGCAGTCCTCTACGTTAACAACTTAGCTAGAGAGGGCACATGTCAGATGTGAAAAGCTATTAGACAGTATATAGGACTAGGCCTAAATAAGTCAGTGACACAATAGGGATCCGTGGGGACACAAACACGATCTTTTTATATATAGAGATTTTCAATGTTTTCAATGTATTATTTAAAACATTGTTTGACAAAAAAAGTAAAAAAATATAGTTTGGTGTTAACATTATCTAATATCCTCCATTTGTGTTACTATATATAATAAACTATCGCGGCAAAATATAATATTGATTAATTAAAACAATGGTATGATAAACATTTTTTTTTTTAAATTTTGAGCATTAAACTTAAATACTAAATAATTAAAGGTGAAATTATGTTATTCATTGAAAAGACTGCAAATGAAAAGATTATAATATATATAGGCTTCGTTAGATGATGTGTTTAATTTCTCTCCCCCCCCCCCCACCCCTCAATAAAACTAACAGTATATTACACTTCTGACTATTGTTATAAGGAAAATACGAATATACTGAATTTACATCTTTTCTAGTTTACCAGATTTCGAATTGACAATGTTAACATATTCTAATATATCTTACTTTGGTAGACCTTTATAAGCAAATCATACATATTTTTAATGAAACATTCATTGAATTTTTAAAAAAAGTGGATACTAATACAGTGTTTATTATTTACAGTGTAGAGTATACTGCTACATTGTATGCTATATACAGCGTAGTGTATACTGCTACAGTGAACACTATATACAGTGCAGTGTAATCTGCTACAGTGTACACTATATACAGCTATTCATTGTTTAAACACAAAAAAAGTTTTAGAGGTGTTTTTTTTTCAAAAAATGTTAGATAAAAGAAAGTTAAAAATAGACCTTTAGTTTGGTGAAACTTCATCTAATTCTGTTATTATTTAAACGGCAAACTATTATCTGACTATTAGATAATTCGTAAATATGTATTTGTTTTTCTTTTTTTTTAAATTTAATCTAAAATATATTGAAGTTTAATCTAAAATATATTGAAGACGTTCTAATCTAAATAAGCCGCGAGGGCCGCATATTATCATTTGTCCGCCCGCGCGTTACCCACTGGCTGTAGTTTGGACACCCCTGCATTACATACATTACACTTGGTCTTGCTTTAAATTATTTCTATCATCGGTGCGCAACAGTAGTTTAAACAAGAAATTAAACTTCTTTCTACTGTAGTAAGCCTACGGGTATTCCCGAAACGTCATAACTGCGACGCAACAAAACACCACTCTTGAACACCGCACTACACGTGGGTCGAGCAATGGCATGTTTTCACGGCCAAAATCAATTATCTACGATAAATCTAAAGCGTATTTTTGTCTAACGTTCATTTCCGATTTTTATTTGTGTGGCCGAAAAGGTGTAGATTTTTTTTTAGGGGAAACAAGTCGTGCATTAAAACATGAAGATAATCGTTAGAGCGCTTTTGAAGAAAATTTCCAGATATATATCTATATATATAAAAAGACAGTGTTAAGCCCCGCGAGGATCCCCATTGGTCAATTTGAAAACACGTGTGTCACTGACCTATCTAGGCCTAGCCCAATATACCGTCTAATAATTTTTCACATCGGACATGTGTCTTCGATAGCTCAGTGGTAAACGTAGTGGACTTCTATACGGGCAACCAGGGTTCGATTCTCCAGTTAGACTACACTTTTTTTTTTCGACAATTAATTTTTCAAACTTTTAAAAACAAAAGACATTGTAAATCTATAGGCAATATAGATTTCGTTAAATAAAAATATTTGACTATTTTTTTTACCCTATTACAATATTTATTTACTTTCCTAAAAGTATTCAGTAAGTGTAGTTTATAAATTTGTTATCTGCACCCCAGACAGTCCTTTTTTTTTTCACCCGGGCAACGCCGGGCAATGTAGCTTGTATATATATATATATAGTACCAGGTGACCGATCATTCGATCGGTAATAAAGAGCAGGCGCTTGTATCTTAACATCATGTGTATGTAAAACAACAGTGCATAAATTTTAAAAATACTTCTTTACCAGACCAATAAATTGTATTTGTCTTTTTTCTTTTTTTCTACTATGAATAACATGGGCTTTAAATTCTAACAGTCGAAGCAGATTTTTATTTGTGCAGTCTAATATCTAGATTTTGACCGATAAGTCTCCCCCCCCCAAAAAAAAAACAACAACAACAACAACAAAAAACAAAACAAAACAACAGCTATATCTCATTTTAAACCAACGAAAAAAACATGCAGGCTAGAGTTGTCAGTTTCAAATCCAACAGAAATATATGTCATTTATGTCATTAAATCGCCAGGCTACAACGAATACATAAAAGTACTGCGCGTTTGTTTATGTGCAAGTCTAAAAGAGACTCGGGAACTGCCCTTCTACGCTCGCTCCACTGGCTCCCCGTGAAAGCCAGAATTGAGTATAAAGTGGCGCTACTTTGCCATCAGTGCATTTTTAATAACGAGTTTCCGTCCTATCTCAAGGCACTAATCAGACCTTATGTCCCGCAAAGAACACTTCGTTCTGCAAACTCATCGCTTCTGGAAGAGCCCCGTTTCTCTCTGACGACCGTTGGCCTTAGAGCCTTCTCAGTATCCGGTCCGAAGATGTGGAATCAACTTCCCATTCAACTGAGGCGAACAAGCTCTACTGTTACTTTCAAAAAGAACTTAAAAACTCATTATTTCAATATTTACCTTCGATAACATTTAACATGCTTTAGAAACTTACTGTCTTATTTATGTGTTGGGTCGGTTAATGCTACATTTATTTGTTTTGTCTGTTTTTTTTTCATCAATTTAGCTCTTTCACCTGGCCTAGTGTAATATCCGTATTCTTAGTTGTATGTTAAACGCGCTCTGAGCTTACATTATGTTTGTTGGCAGCGCTATACAAATATTATTGTTATTATTATTATTTAAAAGACTGAAAATGAAAAGTTTAAATTGAAAATATCGTGAATTACGTTACAATTTTTAGTTCTTCTACCCCTTCTCCTATTGGTGTACGCTCGTTTGAATCTGTAGCGCCTTCACTGTGGAATGGCTTACCTGAGACACTGAAAAACTCTGTGTCAAAAAAGGCATTCAAGAAGAATTTGAAGACTTTTCTTTTCAACTAAATTGATCAAATACACATCCATCAGCAAAAAACTTGTTTGAAACTATTTTAAAATGTTATTGTCGTTTCGTGTCTCCATCGGCCGAAACCTTGTTTAAAACTATTTTATAGTGTTATTGTCGTTTCAATTTTGTGAGCGCGCTGAGCATGCTTTTATTAGCATGGAGTGAGGCGCTATATAAATGACCAATTAATTAATTAATTAATTAACTTTAACAACGGTCAAACTTTCCTATAACATTATGTCAATTTTTTCAACTCCCTCCATCAACCCATTCAAGCTAACAATGAGTTACGGCCGGCAAATATGTTTGATATGAATTAAAAAGGTCTATGAATAAATGTAAATCGGGTAAAAAAAATAGGCATAGTCTAACTGGAGAATCGAATCCGGGTCGCAAGCACAGCAGTCCTCTACGTTAACAACTTAGCTAGAGAAGGCACATGTCGGATGTGAAAAGCTTTTAGACAGTATATAGGACTAGGCCTAAATAAGTCAGTGACACAATAGGGATCCGTAGGGACACAAACACGATCTTTTTATATAGAGAGATTTTCAATGTTTTCAATGTATTATTCCAAACATTATAGTTTGGTGTTAACATTATCTAATATCCTCCATTTGTGTTACTATTTATAATAAACTATCGCGGCAAAATATAATATTGATTAATTAAAACAATGGTATGATAAACTTTTTTTTTTTTAAATTTTGAGCATTAAACTTAAATACTAAATACGGTAATTAAAGGTGAAATTATGTTATTCATTGAAAAGACTGCAAATGAAAAGATCATAATGTATATAGGCTTCGTTAGATCATAGACTATAATATACATGGACCGCTTGCTTTAGTTTTTCTGCTATATGATGACTCGAAAGACTGCTTATTTCGGAATTCCCGATTCTAAATGAAGTAATTGTAATACAAATTCCGTTTTATTGAATCGCACCATTTTTTTTAGAAATTTTGTGCGTCAATCTATGATTAAGATATGGACGCTATGGATGAGGAAGTTTTTGTTGATGAATTGAAAGGCATACTGGAGGTAAATGTTCAAATTAAATAATTACTTATTGAAGAAGTATGGAGTTTATCTGTTAGACTCATGTTCGGTGTATATTATAGTCTATGGTATTTCTGCTATATGATGACTTGAAACACTGATGATCGGAATTCCCGATTCTAAATAACGTAATTGCTATACCGGAAATAAAGTTATTGATATACAAGTTCCATGATTTTCTCAATGAAAAATTAAAATCGAAAGTAGTAAAGAGCGGAAACATTTATAGATCAGTGTGGTGTGTGCACGGAAAAAAGAAAATAAGCTCTACAAATAGAGCAGGCGGTCCATCTTTTTATAGTCAATGATATATTAATAGGCCTACAAGTATTCATTTAAAGTCGAAAAAAATGTGATCGAATAAAACGGAACTTGTATTACATTTACTTCATTCAGAATCTGGAATTGCAAAAAACAGAAGATAATAGCATAAAAAACTAAAGCAAGCGGTCCATGTATATTATAGTCTATGGTTAGATGATGTGTTTAATTTCTCCCCCCCCCCCCCCCGCCCCTCAATAAAACTAACAGTATATTACACTTCTGACTATTGTTATAAGGAAAATACGAATATACTGAATTTACATCTGTTCTATTTTACCAGATTTCGAATTGACAATGTTAACATATTCTTATATATCTTAATTTGGTAGGCCTTTGTAAGCAAATCATACATATTTTTAATGAAACATTCATTGAATTTAAAAAAAAGTGGATACTAATACAGTGTTTATTATTTACAGTGTAGAGTATACTGCTACATTGTATGCTATAATATTATACAGCGTAGTGTAATCTGCTACAGTGTACACTATATACAGCTATTCATTGTTTAAACACAAAAAAAGTTTTAGAGGTGTTTTTTTTTTTAAATGTCAGATAAAAGAAAGTTAAAAATAGACCTTTAGTTTGGTGAAACTTCATCTAATTCTGTTATTATTTAAACGGCAAACTATTATCTGACTATTAGATAATTCGTAAATATGTATTTGTTTTTCTTTTTTTTAAATTTAATCTAAAATATATTGAAGTTTAATCTAAAATATATTGAAGACGTTCTAATCTAAATAAGCCGCGAGGGCCGCATACTATCATTTGTCCCCCCGCTCGTTTCCCACTGGCTGTAGTTTGGACACCCCTGCATTACATAAATTACACTTGGTCTTGCTATAAATTATTTCTATCATCGGTGCGCAACAGTAGTCTAAACAAGAAATTAAACTTCTTTCTGCTGTAGTAAGCCTACGGGTATTCCCGAAACGTCATAACTGCGACGCAACAAAACACCGCTCTTTAAAGCCGCGCTACACGTGGGTCGAGCAATGGCATGTTTTCACGGCCAAAATCAATATCTACGATAAATCTAATGTGTATTTTTGTTTAACGTTCATTTCCGATTTTTATTTGTGGGGCCGAAAAGCTGTAGATTTTTTTTTAGGTGAAACAAGTCGTGCATTAAAACATGAAGATAATTGTTAGAGCGCTTTTGAAGAAAATGTCCAGACATATATATATATATATATATATACCAGGTGACCGATCATTCGATCGGTAATAAAGAGCAGGCGCTTGTACCTTAACATCATGTGTATGTAAAACAACAGTGCATAAATTTTAAAAATACTTCTTTACCAGACCAATAAATTGTAGGCCTATTTGTCTTTTTTCTTTTTTCTACTATGAATAACATGGGCTTTAAATTCTAACAGTCGAAGCAGATTTTTATTTGTGCAGTCTAATATCTAGATTTTGCCCGATAACCCCCCCCCCCCCCCACCAAAAAAAAAAGAAACAACAGCTTAATCTCATTTTAAACCCAAAAAAAAACATGTAGGCTAGAGTTGTCAGTTTTAAATCCAACAGAAATATATGTCATTTATGTCATTAAATTGCCAGGCTACAACGAATACATAAAAGTACTGCGCGTTTGTTTGTGTGCAAGTCTAAAAGAGACTCGGGAACTGCCCTTCTACGCTCGCTCCACTGGCTCCGCGTGAAAGCCAGAATTGAGTATAAAGTGACGCTACTTTACTATCAGTGCATTTTTAACAACGAGTTTCCGTCCTATCTCAAGGCACTAATCACACCTTATGTCCCGCAAAGAACACTTCGTTCTGCAAACTTATCGCTTCTGAAAGAGCCCCGTTTCTCTCTGACGACCGTTGGCCTTAGAGCCTTCTCAGTATCCGGTCCGAAGGTGTGGAATCAACTTCCCATTCAACTGAGGCGAACAAGCTCTACTGTTACTTTCAAAAAGAACTTAAAAACTCATTATTTCAATATTTACCTTAGATAACATTTAACATGCTTTAGAAACTTACTGTCTTATTTATGGGTTGGGTCGGTTAATGCTACATTTATTTGTTTTGTCTTTTTTTAATCATCAATTTAGCTCTGTCACCTGGCCTAGGGTAATATCCGTATTCTTAGTTAACTTGTATGTTAAACGCGCTCTGAGCTTACATTATGTTTGTTGGCAGCGCTATACAAATATTATTATTATTATTATTATTATTTATAAGACTGAAAATGAAAAGTTTAAATTTAAAGTATCGTGAATTACGTTACAATTTTTAGTTCTTCTACCCCATCTCCTATTGGTGTACGCTCGTTTGAATCTGTGGCGCCTTCACTGTGGAACGGCTTACCTGAGACACTGAAAAACTCTGTGTCAAAAAAGGCATTTAAGAAGAATTTGAAGACTTTTCTTTTCAACTAAATTGATCAAATACACATCAATTAGCAAAAAAACTTGTTTGAAACTATTTTTAAATGTTATTGTCGTTTAGTGCCTCCATCGGCCGAAACCTTGTTTAAAACTATTTTAGAGTGTTATTGTCGTTTCGATTTTGTGAGCGCGCTGAGCTTGCTTTTATTAGCATGGAGTGAGGCGCTATATAAATGACCAATTAATAATTAATAAAATTAATTAATTAACTTTAACAACTGTCAAACTTTCCTATAACATTATGTCAATTTTTTCAACTCCCTCCCTCAACCCACTCAAGCTAACAATGAGTTACGGCCGGCAAATATGTTTGATAGGAATTAAAAAGGTCTACGAATAAATGTAAATCGGGTAAAAAAAATAGGCATAGTCTAACTGGAGAATCGAACCCGCTCGCACGCACAGCAGTCCTCTACGTTAACAACTTAGCTAGAGAAGGCACATGTCAGATGTGAAAAGCTATTAGACAGTATATAGGACTAGGCCTAAATAAGTCAGTGACACAATAGGGATCCGTGGGGACACAAACACGATCTTTTTATATATAGAGATTTTCAATGTTTTCAATGTATTATTCCAAACATTGTTTGACGAAAAAAGTAAAAAAATATAGTTTGGTGTTAACATTATCTAATAACCTCCATTTGTGTTACTATTTAAAATAAACTATCGCGGCAAAATATAATATTGATTAATTAAAACAATGGTATGATAAACATTTTTTTTTTATTTTGAGCATTAAACTTAAATACTAAATAATTAAAGGTGAAATTATGTTATTCATTGAAAAGACTGCAAATGAAAAGATCATAATATATATAGGCTTCGTTAGATGATTTGTTTAATTTCTCCCCCCCCCCCCCCGCCCCTCAATAAAACTAACAGTATATTACACTTCTGATTATTGTTATAAGGAAAATACGAATATACTGAATTTACATCTTTTCTAGTTTACCAGATTTCGAATTGACAATGTTAACATATTCTAATATATCTTACTTTGGTAGGCCTTTATAAGCAAATCATGCATATTTTTAATGAAACATTCATTGAATTTTTAAAAAAAGTGGATACTAATACAGTGTTTATTATTTAGCCTACAGTGTAGAGTATACTCCTACATTGTATGCTATATACAGCGTAGTGTATACTGCTACAGTGAACACTATTTACAGTGCAGTGTAATCTGCTACAGTGTACACTATATACAGCTATTCATTGTTTAAACACAAAAAAAGTTTTAGAGGTGTCTTTTTTTCTAAAAATGTCAGATAAAAGAAAGTTAAAAATAGACCTTTAGTTTGGTGAAACTTCATCTAATTCTGTTATTATTTAAACGGCAAACTATTATCTGACTATTAGATAATTCGTAAATATGTATTTGTTTTTCTTTTTTTTTAAATTTAATCTAAAATATATTGAAGTTTAATCTAAAATATATTGAAGACGTTCTAATCTAAATAAGCCGCGAGGGCCGCATACTATCATTTGTCCGCCCGCGCGTTACCCACTGGCTGTAGTTTGGACACCCCTGCATTACATAAATTACACTTGGTCTTGCTTTAAATTATTTCTATCATCGGTGCGCAACAGTAGTTTAAACAAGAAATTAAACTTCTTTCTGCTGTAGTAAGCCTACGGGTATTCCCGAAACGTCATAACTGCGACGCAACAAAACACCGCTCTTGAAAGCCGCACTACATGTGGGTCGAGCAATGGCATGTTTTCACGGCCAAAATCAATATCTACGATAAATCTAATGTGTATTTTTGTTTAACGTCCATTTCCGATTTTTATTTGTGGAGCCGAAAAGCTGTAGATTTTTTTTTAGGTGAAACAAGTAGTGCATTAAAACATGAAGATAATCGTTAGAGCGCTTTTGAAGAAAATTTCCAGACATATATACACATATATAAATAAATATATATATATATATATATATACATACAATTTTAACTCGTATTATAGTATAGGATATACATACAATTTTAACTCGTATTATAGTATAGGATACGCATATACAATATTATTTTTTTCAAATGCAAATTGTACAGTAAAAATTATTTTTACTAAAATCATTGCCCTAGAGACTTAAAATCAGGACTATTATCTCCCTTGATTAGATTTAGTAAGATTTTTGTTTAATACTTTTTTTTTTAAATATCGGGCTACCACACCTTGAATTTTTGTTAGAAATTAAAAGAATATGGTTTTAATAATATACCAACATTATATGTCAAATCTTAATAGGGGTCAAAGAACCATTTCATAGGGGTCGCTTAAGACCACCGGAAAATACATATTTTACCAGGAAAATACATATTTTACCAGTCTAATGCAGTCTACATGCAGATACATTCACATACGTGCACAGAATAAGTATATTTCTATTCTGATGCCATCAGCGCACCAACCCCATCACATACCTACTTTAAACAGTTGCGAAAACAGTCGGATGCGCCGAATAACTATTTCACACTGAAGTCAGGTGGTTGTCGAGAGGAAAATTTAAAAACTTGTTTTGAGCTTCGTGATAAACTCAGAACTCTTTAATTTTAAAAATAAAAAAGCAGGACCGTGAACTTTATGGCGATAAGTGCGAACTGCAGAAAATAACTTTGTTCACATTTCTGAAACCTTTAAAAGAAGTAAAATTTATCACTGCAAGGACCAGTTAATTTTTGTAACAAACCTTAACCTAATTTGTCTGAAAAGATCGGATCATTCCAAATAAAACTTTAGCTTCGGCACAAAAAATCGGATGTAAATCAAATGTGCATGTAGCTTAACTTATCTGCTTTCAATGAGGAACTTGACATTAAACCAGATAAAAGGATTACGATAATGATTTTTACGATAATGATTTCTGTGAAAGAACACTTTGCACATGCTGGCAGACGAAATTTCATCGTACTTTTCAAATGTATCTGACACTTCATTTGCACTTGAAATAAGGTCATGCAGTTCATTTAATGTATTAACAACTAATTTCTCTACAATGTCAATTACAAAATTCAGGATCAAGTGTTTGCAGTCATATACTATTCTGTCTGAGACTGTGTTGCGTCTTTTTCTTCCATCTCCAAGAACTTATCTTTGTGAAAGGGTTTTCAGTTGTTTTTTATTATTATTAAATCTAAATACAGAAGTAGACTTGTAGTGAAAGATAATCTTCATTGTGTAAGCCGATGAGAAAGACGCAATCTCAATCTTAGCACTGACGTTGTGTTGTAATTAGAAATAAATATTTCACAATATATAATTTCAAATGAACTTTTGTGAATAATCATTGTGCTTTAATTATGTTCAATTTTTAACACTGAAAATACATCTTGCATATGAAATATTTACATTACATTTTATAACTGTAGCACAATACAGTTATAAGGTAACGAAGACACAATTTGTATGGTTGGGAATCGCCATAACGTGAAAAGCTGTATAAAAGGGTCGCGGCATTTAAAAGGTTGGGAACCACTGAGTTACGGTAATAGCTTGACCTTTGAACTTTAACAAAGATATCAAGAATAACTTTTATTTCTGACAAACTAATAAATGATTAAATGTATAAAATTTTAATTGAATGTTTACTGTTTTTATATCCTTTATAAAAATTTTAATGAATGTTTCCTGTTTTTATATCCTTTATAATTATTTTGCGAAAATTTCCTTCTTTCTGTAAGACCTGGTATCGAGATGCATTTCGGCACACATCTTCTTCATAAAACAACACATTCCATCAAATGTTCACCCTATTCTCCTCCCCAACACATACAACTAAATACATTTTACATTCTATTGTGCGCATTTTGAAATCCTAATTGAACACTGATGACTGACATAAATTTGTTTTTTTTTTCACTGGACTATAATATATATAAGCTAATTGATTTCCTCTTAAATTATTGTATGTTATCTTATATATTACTTTTAGTCTTATTTTAAAATTATAATTAATAGATCTATTTATTAGCTTTGTGTGTTTTTCTTCCTTTGTAAGTATATTTGTGAAGATCAAAATCTTCAGAAGACTATTGCGTAGCAACTACAAAAATAGATAGATATTATTGAAAAACAGTGTTTTTATGGGCTGTTAAATTTTAGAACTAGGATTAGTTTTAATCAAAGACTATAAAAACATGGAGCACTTGTCTTGATATTTCTCCTATTTGATAACTTGAAATACTCTTTTTCGGAATTTCAGATCGCACTACGTTCTCTAATCTTCCGGTTTAGTAATTCGCTATCATTTTCTCAATGGAAAATTAAGATTAAAATCAAAAGTCTTATACAGCGGAAACCTTTAGGATACGTTTAGGGGGTCATTTAGGACAGCGTTATTGGCTGCGCACGAAAAAAAACAACTACACTTAAGCTCTAAAAATAGAGCAAACGATCCATCTTATTTATAGTCTTTGTTATAATCTAGTCTTTTTTTTCTCTCTTTGTTTATTAAGCTTTTGCGCATTGACTTTTGTCGTAGTTTGCAAATGTCTTGTTGTGCTTGACGTTAGACAGACATTCACCGAAGACAACATCACACTGGCAGAGGTCGTATGGACAACCAGAGGTGGGTGGATCTGGGGGCAAAAAAAACACAACAGATGTGTAAGACAGTTATACAGAGAAAATCAAAGATATCTCTTAGAGGCCGACCGAAAGCAAATTTTGGGTTTCGGCCGTAAACGAAACCACGCCGAAAATTATAAATTAACTTTCGGCCGAAACCGAGGCCAAAACCGAAATCTTAACTACACATTCGGCCGAAACAGAAAGATATACCGAAATTGTCATAAAAATAAATTTAAAAAACGGCACATGTTTGTGTAATATTAACTAGTTTACCGGTATGTGTAGGCCTACTCTATTTAAGTAAACCATGGAGCATGTAACATACATCTGTTTACAGGTATACATGTTTCATATATCATTTTAATTCAGAATGGAATACTCTTTAAGATTTAATAACCTAAAAGGCAATTAGAACTTTATAAAAGATTATGACATAATTTTTCTAAACCTAGACAAAGTAACACAAACATGACAAATGCAAGATATTCGGCTGATGACCGAAAGTCAATCTCTGTTTCGGCCGAAACCGAAAGTTAAGTTTTCGTCTTAGGCCGAAAACGAAACTACGCCGAAAGAGGCCATTTGTCTACTTTCGGCACCGAAACCGAATCCGAATTTCGGTCGGCCTCTAATATCTGTATACTTAAATTTAAAATAAGCTAATTCTTGTCCCGTGACGTAGGAACTAGCCACAATTGCAAGGAGTGCATATTGAGGAAATGGGGGCGAACAAAAAAGTATGGTTTGGGGGAAAATATGGGGAGGGGTTGAAAGAGTCTTACCTGGGTGCTTGCCCCCACCCCCCGTGGCTACGCCTACGTTTGTGACTGATTTGTGCCCACCCCTTCCATATCACAACCCCTTCCCCAATTCCATAGGCTGTGGTATAAAGTGTAGAGGATTACATTACCACCTGTGACAGGAGTTGCATCACCACTGCAAGCGATGAATATGATGCTACAAGATACGTTGACGCATGCTTTATAACAAAACAAAAAAATCTTCTGAACCCAGAAAACATACTTGTGAGTACAATATGTAAGCAAAAAGGCGAAAATGAAAATGGAAGTCTTGCAAAGTAAATTCGTCATTTCCGGTTTAAGATGTATGTATATGAGTACAATTTAAGGAATCCCTGTTGTTTTACGTTAAGAGGTTATGTATAACGGGGAATACCAATATAATAATCATTATGGTTCATTGTTATTAATTGCTTATTAGATCAGGGATCCGCAACCTTTTGATAATCTAGTGCAAAGTAGGATTTTCCATTCATTTAGCGCGTGCCAACAGTCTAAAGTCAACCTGCTCTTTTCTTGTAAAAGAGACTTGAATTGTCTTTTTATAGGTCTATCCGAGGGCCATTGAAAATCTCTTTGCGTGCCAGGTGTGGCACGCGTGCCGTAGGTTGCCGACCCCTGGCTTAGATTACTTAGTTGTTGTTTTTTTCCAGTCACAGACAGAAACTTTGATAGTTACCTCCACTGGTCAAGGTATAACTAATACAATAAAACGTGCGTGCTTGTTTGCGTGGTAGGGCCGGGTCATAAGCTTAGGAGGCTTAATTGCAATGAAACAAAACATGCAGTTAGATGGAAAAGACTCGTTGTTTTAGTTGTAGGCTATTGACAAGTTTTAATGATTATGCATGCATGGTGAACCAAATTCGCAGTGTACCAATATTTCCGGTCCTTTTCGTTCGCTTGCCTGAAATGCAACAAAGACTATTACTCGCGTGTGGGCTTGTACATAGGGTTGCCATATCTAGCTGGGACCTCGTCGGGACACTCTAAGATGGGGTAGAGACCGACCGAACTTCGGTTTCGGCGCCGAAAAAAAGCAAAACAACTTTTACGGCGTGGTTTCGATTTCGGCCGAAGTTAAAAGGTTAGTTTTCGGTTTGTTTACGGTTTCGGCCGAAACTGATATTGACTTTCGGTCATCAGCTGAATATTTATTTTAACTTTCAAAATTCAAAATACTACGCTATTGCTGCATCTATTACTCTGCTTATCGATACTTTCATTTTCATTTACTATTCCCTGCAAACTCTTGTTTGTCAGAGGCGACTTATAGTTGTATGAACAGCCATATTTTTTTTAAACATTTGACCAGGTTCTAAGTATCAATGGTCCTTCATATTTTTTTTTAGTATAATCAATGCAAATTTGTCTTTTCCAAACTCCAAATAAAACTGAGTCTGCATTTACATGTTACGCTAACAAATGGCGTTACTTCAGTACTTGAGCCAAGCTCGTAATAGTATTTTGAAAAATCGGGACAAAACTGGGTCTTGTCGGGATGTCGGGACAAGAAGGTCCATAACGGTGACAGTCCCGATATATTGGGACGGATGGCAACCCTACTTGTACAGCCACAGCAGAAGCTGCAAGGCCAGGAGCGCACACTTCTCAAGGGCAGACTAAATTCCGTCGTCTCAAGAGACTAATGGAAGCCAACACACATTCGTTCACTTAATAACAAAACGTGTCTGTGTGCTGAGTTACTGGTTGTACTGCGAGTAAGAAAAGACGTAGGGGATTAAATTTTATTTCAATTCTAAAAGATCTTGCTGAAAGAAAACGATGAGCTGTAAACGCCAGACTTGAAAAATCACCTATTTTTTTTTTATTCCCACACGTTCCGCTTGATGTAAAATAATTTTCGTTTTGTATCTTTATGTATCTATAGATCATGTTTTTTTAATATCCAAGAAAAGCTACACTTGACTACTTTATTTTATAAAGCAAGCTAAATTTAACTTAACGCAACTGACTATTAACTATCGTATATTCACTTTTGATGTTGAAAACAATCTTGTATCCTCTGTATATTTCTAAAAGATAAAAACTGGACGAAGAGGTTGAAATAAATTGCTTGCAAAAGCCGAAAAGATCATCGACTGAGCGTTGCCGGAAATAAACCGGAAGTTCACGAACACGATAACCCCTGACCTATTGAAATGGTCAGGCCTCATTAGGACTTGTCAATAGGCCGATATCAACATTTTCTAGAGTCTAGACCTATATGAAAAATTGTATCCTACTTTTTTAACACTGCACATCATTTCTGAATATTTTTACCGTATGTGGTGTAGGCATAAGGCATTAATCGTCCTCTTTTTATTTTGCAGGTGCCGTTTTAGCTGCATAATTAGCACCATAACACCATTAACGATTTATTCCAACCCTAATGTCTGAGCACGTTTGGTGGCTGCGGGATGCGTGGAAAGGCGAGGTCTATAGCTTAGAGAAAGGCGCTAATCTTAACCCTCAAACCCGAGGTATTATTTTAGCCTTTGTTATGTCACTGAGACATGCGGATGAAACAAATGGACATGTTACAAGCTTACAGAGGACGGGACGGAAAATTGCAGACATAGGATGGAGAGATTCCTTTAAATTTAAACTAATTCTTTTTTCATCTCGATTGGCTTTTGGGAATGGAATGTTTTTGTTTTTTTTGGACTTGTAGGGGAAATAGAAAACAAAACTACGTTTACGAGGTAGGACCGTAGAATGTCAACTTAAAGTACAAAAATTCCTCATCTGACCGATTTTGGTACACAGGGCTAGTGAATTCACAACTCTCTGTGGCTATATTAGGGGATTGTGTGGCCAGTAGGCTACATTGCCCAGCTGAATTAACTTTTCCTCAACTGATGTCAGCCACCCATCAGAGCTGAGTAGACTCAGTGACACCACCCAAACCCGGAAAAGAATCCTACCCTTCACCAGGATTCGAACCCGGGCCTTGTTAACGACAATTCAAACGCGCTTCCGTTGAACAACCGTGTCCCACGCTGTACCATTAAGGACATAGATCTAGACATTTTCTGAACCTTTTTTTTTTACCTTGACATATGCAGGATTTATTTCTGCAGTCAAACTTGTTTTTGACAAAATAGGTATCATCACACCCATATCTTCCATAGCAGGTATCATGTTGCCGGCAACATCTGTTGATAGCAGACGACAACAAATATAAATCACAAACACTGACGCACTTACGCTGAGATTATTTTTTTTTTTTACACACCTACCTTTTAAAATAGATAACAACTCAATCTGGCGTTGACCCACTAGGTGCGAACTGAGGGATGGTTGGAAGATTGGATCTAATACTTTAATACCATGTGTTATTGTTTAATACAATGGTTTATATACAATATAATTCGGGCTTTTTAGAAACAGCATCTTTGCATCATCACCGCCCTAGCAAAGTATCATGGTTATAATTTCGACGTAGCGAGAGCAGATATCCCGTGTTAAATGCATGTGTTGCACGATGTTGCTCTCTCATAAGTGACTGTAGGGACTTTTATTTATAAATAGACGTGTTCACAAAGTAACAACAGCTACTGCAAAGCTACAAACAACAACAGCAGGACAATGAATTGAAAGGAACACATTTGACAATTTTCGACTCAAAATGTACGAGACACGTTTTTTTCTATTTGAAATATAGTCTATCGTAAAAGTCGTAAACGTTAATTAAAAAAACAACAATAACAACAAATAAAACGAAAGCTATCAATTTTAGGATACAAACATCAATAACTACAAACAACAACAGCAGGACATTAAATAGAAAACAAATTTTGACAAGAATGACACTATTTCTCTTCAATTATTTTATCTATCTATGGACTTTTAATTTTTTTTTTTTAAATGTTCATTTTATTTTTTGGTGGGCCTAGTTAATTGTTTGTTAAATTTAAAATCCTTAGATATAGCTGTCAACATTGCTGTTTTATAAATACATTTCACCATTGCGCTATTGACCGGGTATTTTACCCAAACTGTGTGACTCGAGGAAAAGTAATCATTTTCAACTTTTCTGTTGTTGCTTTGTTGGCACTAGATCTAGTGCTTCGTTCTAACACATTTGCTGATTGGTTTGTTCAGAAAACTTACTCATCTACGCCATCCACTGCCTGGCCGTTCCCGCCAATTCCGCAATAGCACCCGTAGCCCAGGTAATTAAGGCAATTCTGACCAGTGTAGGTGGAGACCACAAGGCACAGGCCAAGGAAGTCGCGCTCATTGCGTTGGATTTGTTCATCTTCTGCTGGACTAGGAAAGGTCAAGGTCAGGCTAACTGAGAACAAGATATAAAACATGGTCACTGTGCTGATGTTCAGCCTGTAGAATAAAACCAGACAATAAAAATGGCAAGGAGATTAACGACCGCAAGTAAGGATGTTTTGGAAACGCCACGAGAAGATAATTAAGGGGCTAAACGTGCACAAGACTGGTACATCAAGAGAATAGAATAGAAGGCTGACCAAAGTAGACTAGGAGGAGGTCGGTTGTCAGGGAAGCAAAAACCGTTGGCCTCACATGGACCCGAGGGGAGCCGCCCAAGATCGAGATCGCTTGAGAGGTGCAAAGAGGCTACGTGCTAAATGCTCTTTTAGGGACTCACAGGGTTTAAACTAACAATCCAGTCAATCGGGTATGTTCATATAGATGTATAGCAATACCAATAGCTGATTTCAGTAAATTAGTAAAGTATCCAGTTTCAGTTATCATGGCGTGTGCAGGGATCGCGTGGCCTGAAACAATGCACCATTTACCCACTCCTTCTTCGAGGCTCCCAAAGTCTAGTACCCACCAGTGAAGAGATAAAATATGGCCAGGTGAATTAAGAGGACGGCTGGCAGGTTCTATTGCTGGTTTAAACCCAGGTATGGAGGTTTAACTTCTGTCAGAGGCCCGCTATTTGGAAAAGAGTCATGCTGACATCATCGTTCGCTCAGTGCGACTCAAGTTCATGACGATTTAAAAGTGTCTCAAAAACGAAAACCGGACAAGCCTCCCGGCTTTTACGTCCAGGCCGTAACGCTGTTAAGGGGTGTATCAAGGAGGATGCACAGTAAGATCCTGACCGAGTCTAGCCACCCCTTGGCACGCCGATAGGGCCACTTAACATAAGGTACGGTCTCCGCAGTACGTGCGCTACACGTCTCTCACCTCCTGTGGAATTGCCTTCTATCGATGTCGCGGTGGCTCGCTCGTTCACCTGCACTGTCGCCTTGACATCCAGGCACCAGGGCAAGGTTGCGACAGGCTGTGGAGCTTATTGCTTCCTCCCAGCCGAATCTCGGAGCCTCTCGACCGTGCAATGATCTTCGGTCGTGCAACAGGGGTTTTCTCCCATGCGTTCGTCCATCGGTGTACTTTTAATGGGAGCGTTTTGGTGGTTTAAATACTTCCTGAGACTTTAAGGCCCATTGACAAGTCTTAGTAAGGCGTGACCTTTAAAAATGGAAGAGATCATGAACTTCCGGTACCATTTCCCGCCATTTTTGTAAACAAAAAAACATGCTTTTGCTGGTGTTTGACAATTGATTTCAACCTTGACATGTCTTTAGAAATATACAAAGGCTACAAATTAGATATGCGGAATCCGTTTTAAACATAAAAAGTGATTAATTAATACTCAAAGTGTTTTATCGCGTTAAGTTAAATTTAGCTTTGTTTATAAAATAAAGAGGTCAAAAGTAGCTTTTCTTGATTATTAAAAACTCAATCCGTAGATACATAGAAACAAAAAAAAAGAAAATTCTTTTGCATCAAGCAATTAGTTTGGGATTCTAAATCGGTGATTCTTAACGTCTGACATTTATAATCTATGGTCTTCTTTTGGAAATGAAATAACATGCAATCCCTACATCTTTTCGTGCAACCAGTAACACAAACATGTTTTGAAACAAATGAACGAATGGGACCGGAAATGTTTTACACTCCAACCGTTATGCATGCATATTATTTAAGTCTTGTCGGTGGGTACAGAAGAGCAAAATCACACCAGCATTGTGTAGATTTCCCACATGTTCGCATGATAAATGCCCTTCTATTGTTTTTTTGTTTAAATACTCACTCTCATAAAAGCCCAAACCTTCATACTATCATTATCATCGACCGTTTCGCCGCCTTGGACATAGGAAAAACAAAAGCAAGTTTCTCTAGCCGTTTCCATTTTTCTTTATAATATTATAACTAAGAACATGAATAGGCACATCATCAATAAGAGGTATCACTAACATCTTTCTTACCAAGGCAAAACATCACCAACAGTTGGTTGAAGTAGAAAGCCATTTCTTGAACTGAAATTATATTTAAAAATAAAACAACCAACAGCTAATAGCTTATAACATTAAAAAAACATGCTTTGTTTTTTTTTACACTACACTTACAGCTTACTTGCACTTAACTAAATTCACCAAATATAAAGTAAAAAAGTATCCCGTAGGACCAAATTGATCCAAAGGTTTGGTGAAGCAATCCTGCCTGTTCGTCTGCCAGTACTTCTTCAGAGAGAGGTTTAAGTCTGTTGAGGGTAATTTTTAGCATTACCTTACTAGGATGGCTGATGAGACTGATTGTCATGTTGTTCTGGCTTTGTTTTATATTGCCTTTCTTGGGCAGTGGTATTATGAGTGACTGCGTCCATTCCTATTACTGTTTTAAAATGATGTTAAACAGTTTTTTTGTCCTTATATTCATCTGAGCATTGTAACAGATTGTTATTGTGTTTCTAAATGAGAAATGAATGCCTAATGTATTATTACTACTTTAATCTTTGCCCTTCTGTCCTCTAGTACAGGGTTCAGCAACCTTTTGCTAACAGTGTGCCAAACTAGGATTTCTAAATCATTCAGCGTGCCAACACTGAACAGCCTGAAAGTTAACCTCCTCTATTATACTTTAAAAAAAAAGAAATTTTATAGAAGAATTAATTTGACTCCGTAGCAAGACCAAAGCAAAGGAGATTATTTATATAGAAAATTGTTAAAGCGTTTTATATGTTTGTGATTATCATCCTTTTTATTTGCATTTATATCAAATGCAATATTTTATTACTAAGCGGATCACATTAATTTATGTTAATTATTGTCTAAACATAATTATTTGGTAGTTAAAATGATTATCTCACATCTGTTAATATTAATTATAGTTTTATCTCAGTTAAGTGAGACGTCCTTGGCGTGTTATAATAGCTGTTACAGCGTTAGCATTATAGTTAAGCGGAATGAGTATTTATTAATCACACAAACTAGGTAGATACTATAATGTTTGAAAATATACATGTAAATACTTTATTCTTATAATATTTATATAATTTTAAAATACTTTTTACAGTTTGATCATTTCAAAGTTATAAACTGTAGAGGCTAAGCCATTTATTCTTTTATAATTGAAAAATAAACAACATATTAGAAATATTTGCTAAAATAAAACGGGTTAATTATCTCCCTTTAATTAGAAACGTGTCCACATTTGATTCAATAGTGATGCAAAACAAGTTCTGTTTTGTAATATAACAAATATTACTGACTAATTATTTTTTCTTTATATAAATCAAACAATATGGTATTCATTACAAAAATAAATTATTAGAGGATTAAAATAATTTACGTTAAACAGCTGTAAATAAACATTTTCTGCATTAATTTAAGGCGTTTATATTTTAAACATTAATAATTACAGAAATTACACAATATAGTGCTATATTTATTAAAATTAAGATATTAATATTTATTATATTTATTAATTTAATAATACAAACAAAATTAGTTTCAAAGTTACTTATATTTTATTTTTAATTAAAGAAAATGAGCATAAAAACTCTTTTAAATGTAATTAGTCTATATCAATTAATGAGCGGTCAAGTGTAGGTGACCTCTTTGTATGCTTAAAACAGCTTTCATGTGCGATAAGATCTGTTCGCAAGTGTAAGCTGAAAGTAAAAGAGCGAATGCCTAGTAGTTGAGAATAGCAGATAACTTTCATAAACAGCTTCCTTCCAGTTTTTTTTTTCCCGCAAATGAGCATTTTTTAAATCTTTAAAATGTAATTTGCTGCATTTTAAATCCCCAATATCGCTCCACTTTAAAAAATATCTACATCCAAGAAGTTTGTAGTTATACCAACCAGAAGGCTTGATGTTGTATGAAAAAACTCCACTTTGAGTGCTTCGATGTACTTCTCAAAAGTCAAACTAACTATCTTAATATATGGCTTAATATAGAGATGTACATGTACATGTCCAGTTTCGCATGCGTGCCTTGGGTTGCCGACCCATGCTCTAGTGTTTCTAGCTTTAGTGATTCAACTATTGGTGTTACTTTTGTCCATTGTAAATATAGGCCTACGCTAGTTATGAACCTTGCAGCTATAGCGTATTCATATAAGTAAAAGTAAAGTACCCTTCGGACCAAACTGATCATAGGGCTGGTGAAGCAGCATTCACCGGTGTCTGTGGCCACGGCATACAAGGGGATGTGTGGCCAGCACAATGCCCATCCACTTTACTTTACCCCAACTATTATCATTAAGTAAAAAATAATAATAATTAACAGCAGCTAAAAAGCAAAAGTAAACTTTCTGAAAAACCTGTTGCGGTTAACAAAGTCACTGCTCAGTACCATTTCTTTGTGTACATTTAAAAGTCATTTGTGACCTTTGTACTTAACACAGTAATCATCAAAAACCTTTTTTTTGTTCACTCCCACTGCAAGCGACAGTTTACCCGTTTTCCAGGCGATTTCATTGAGCGAATCATTATATGAAGAAAAAGCTCTCTGATTCTAATCTTATTCATCCAGTGTTAATTTTTTTTACTTTAAAAGTAACGTAGTTAATAATAAGTTCTTATAATATTTGAAATACAATACAATAATCCAATGAATATTAAAGAAAGGCACAGATCTAGAGATAACAACAATTTTCGCTCTGTGTGTGTGTTTAACCAATCAAATTTGTATGTTTAAAGACACGTTACCTTATTGCCTCATATTTTACATTTGCAATTTGACTTAGCACATGTGTCCTCGCTAGCAGATTGGATAACGTATCGGACTGCCATGCGGTCGGCCCGGTTTCGTTTCTCCAGTTAGTCTATACCTTTTTTTTTCAATTTCTTTTTACCTTCAATTGATAGGGCCTAGGCCTATTACTTAAACAAAAAAAGAATGTAAATCGACGGGCAATTGAGCTTTTTGTTAAATAAAAAGACTTACTGATTTTTAACCCGATTACAATATTTATTTTATATTAATTGCCTAAATATCTTCAGTAAAAAAATAATATGTTTTTTTAATTTTTTAGATTTATACAGCTTCTGTTCATTGTAGTTAATAATTTTTTAATCTGTAGCTGATACAGGACTGTTTTATTTTACCCCGAGCAACGCCAGGGAAATTAGCTTGTTTATAATATATACATATATACATATATACACAAATAGAAAGAGAAAAAACCCTATAACATAATAATGTTACATAAATACACAACGCACTAACAATTATATAAAATGTCAGGTTAATGAAAAAAGTTTTAAAAGAAGACAATAGCACAATATTAGCTACAATTATTGAAGATTTGTGCAAGAATTGTAAAAGAAAAATACCTGACTTTCTAAGGTCAAAGCCAAAGTCAAACAAACACAGTTCAAAGTAATCTCCGGCCTCAGGGAACTTCTATTGAAACAAAATTCTATGAAACTCATAGATTGAAACCGAAGTCTATTTCATCATTCACTGATAAAGACGCTAGTCTTTATAGAACAAATAGATCGATTTAAAAATTCACATTTTCTCATTTGCGATTAGATTTTTTTTATTGATAATAAAATGGAAATTCGACTTTATTACAGATGTTCCGTCTTTCAGTATCAATGAACAATATTTTTTGAACAAACTCAAATAACTCTTATTAGGCCTACACAAGGACAGAATAATACTTATAAAATAGACACGCGCGCATACTATCATACGATTTAGATGCAAGAAAATGTGTCATATATTATTTCAATAAGTATTGTAGCTGACAGAAGATTCCTTTGGAAAATTCGGACTGACAGTGGAACAAAAGAGTTCCTAAATCTCCCAGTGTCTAGACCTGATTTAAAGAAGCCGAGCACTTCGAATAGATCTGATGTACCTGTTATGTAGAGGGTACGCATGATCCTGAAGAATTTTACCAAACATAGTATGGTACCTACATTGAATTAACCCTGGTCTGGACGGTGTCCCTGAATCAACCCAGCTCTGATATGTACCTGCCATTAGTTGGGCGTAAAGTAAAGGCGGCTGGGCATTGTGCTGGCCAAAGATCCCCGAGTATATACAGTGCTTTTTTTTTTTGTGACGGTACGCACCGGTACTGAGTACCAGCCTCTTTTTCAATGTGGGGAAAAAATTATTACTTTTCTATTATTTTAACGTTTATTATTAATTTATTATATTATTAATTTGTTAAAATTGAATTATTTTAAAATTGCGCACAATAAGAATTAAAATGTAATATATAATGCGAAACTGGTTTAAAAGTTAGGCAATCCATCACTGAGTACCGCCACCTATTTTTTTTACAAAAAAAAGCACTGTGTATATATCTATATATATAAAAAGACAGTGTTAAGCCCCGCGAGGATCCCCATTGGTCAATTTGAAAACACGTGTGTCACTGACCTATCTAGGCTTAGCCCAATATACCGTCTAATAATTTTTCACATCGGACATGTGTCTTCGATAGCTCAGTGGTAAACGTAGTGTACTGCTATACGGGCGACCAGGGTTCGATTCTCCAGTTAGACTATACTTTTTTTTTTTTCGACAATTAATTTTTCAAACTGTTAAAAACAAAAGACATTGTAAATCTATAGGCAATATAGATTTTGTTAAATAAAAATATTTGACTATTTTTTTAACCCTATTCCAATATTTATTTACTTTCCTAAAAGTATTTAGTAAGTGTAGTTTATAAATTTGTTATCTGCACCCCAGACAGTCCTTTTTTTTTTCACCCGGGCAACGCCGGGCAATGTAGCTTGTATAATATATTACCCGAGTGGCAAACGAACACAGAATGGGCTTCTTATGTAAGACAAGATAAACAACAGGGTAAATTGTTCTCATCAGACCAACTTGATCTAAGCTTATAGGGCCTTTATGTGGCACGGTAGCCCAGCGGCAGCGCGTTTGTCTGGTGAGCCAAAGGTCCAGGGTTCGAATTCTGGTGCAGACTAGGATTTTTTCCCGGGTCTGGAGAGTGTCCCTGAGTCTACCCAGCTCTGATGGCTGGGTGATAGCTGACCTTAGTTGGGGTAAAAAGTAAAGGCGGCTGTGCGTAGTGCTGGCCACACAATCACCTAGTATGCCGTGGCCACAGAAACTGGTGAACGCTGCTTCATCTGGCCTATGGATCAATTCGGTCCGACGGGTACGTTACTTATTTTTTTGTATAGGGCCTCTAAAGCAGCGTTCACATATAAAATGAATGACTTTTTGGTGCATTAACAGGGTTCATAAAGCTCAAATGAATGTGACATAAAATCAATACAAATACGCATCTGTACACTTTAATTTAAACAAGTTATAAACAGTAGATGTGTATTGTAATAGCTATAATTAGTTCTTATTATCAATGACGTAAGAGAGCGATAGGGAAATAGCAGGCCTTTTAAGAACTCGTCCACAATTTCATCCAAAACTATTTCAAAACTTGTGTTGTATTTTATTCTTAATGCGGTGGCATACATTGCCGTTTTTTTTTCCACAACAATAACTAGACATAAATAGGTATAACTAAGATAAGATAAATAACATCTTTAGGAACCTGACATTAAGTAAATGGGTAAAGCTAAGGCGGCTGGGCATTGCGCTGGATTAACAATCATCTAGTATGCCGTGGTCACAGAAACTGGTGAACGCTGCTTCACCGGTCTTATGAATAAATTTAGTCCGACGGGTACGTTACTTTTTTTTTTCTTTAGGAACATTTTTCGATAGTTTGCTGAGAACAATAGGCCCTATTATTCATATAATGTAACATTATGTTTCAGAATCGTCTGCCGAAAGATGTCGCTTAAAATGTGCGGACGTGAACGCTTTAATTGAACTATTTTAGTATGAATAATGCTTGATTAACGATCAAGAATAAGAAAGGGCATTTATATTGTTTGGGCTAAGTGTTAAGAGTTAGTCTTATATTTTTTTTTTTAGTTGTGTAGAGTTCTGGTACTGCATTTGCATCGCCGCGGTATAAGCTTATCGCTGAATTTAATTTAAAAAAAAAGCGTGCCGCGGAATTTACGCTTATTTGCCGCGGTAAATCACGTGTCCTACAATCGCATTCGTTTGTCATGAATTGTAAAATCTTAGTGGACATTGTTTTGTGTGTGTGAGTTTGTGTTCATGAAGTCGTAATTGTATGTGAACTGTTTTGACCTCTCAACTCTCAACCCCGTGACCAAGTGATTACTCAAGAACAGGAAAAGACCAAAAATTAACAAGTCAATCTTTTGCAATAGGCTACAGCGTGTTGTGTTTTTCTTTGAGCAGTATGTAATAGAAACCGCAGTTGGCGACGAGTAAATATAGACTAACTGATAATAAGGTCATGACCTCTAACTGTTGTATACACTGAGCTATATGTACATGGAGTGCTCAATCACTTAATAAAAAATAAAGCATAAAAATGAGGAGAAAATACAGACTCTTATATATAGATAAGTTAACCACAGTAAGATGGCCGAATTGACCCGGAAAGATAAACAATTTAAACACTTTCTGGAAATGCTTCAAAGAATTTTGATGAAAATGAACTCTTTTACAATGAACATACATTTTATGACTATAATTTCGTATTGATTTTACTGAAATTGTTAAATTTTTTTTAAATTTGGATAGATCAGTGACATTTACTTAAAAATAAAAATTTTCAATTTTACGGTACTGATTAAAATTGAAAGTTTTTAAAACAAGATTATAAACATAATATTTAATTTTTTGTATTCAAATCGGCCATCTTTCTGGGGTTTAATCCTTATATAAGTCTGCCTTTTCTCCGACATGTTAAGTAATTGATCACTCCAAGCATATAGGCCTACATCTCAGTAAAGTATATTAATTAAAGTAAATCTAACTAGATCTAGATTCTAATAACCTTCAGTATATAAAGGAGCGTCTGTAATCTAAAAAATAAGCATGGCAAAATTTAAACATAAAATTTGCCGAAATGAAAATCCACTTTAGGTAATACAAATGAATTAAAAATAAAAAATAAAATTTACCAGTACACTAGATATACATATTTTTATATTATTATTGTTGCTGATGACTATTCAAATGTCTTTATATATTAAGATCTATTAAGATTAAGATATAAATTTATTAAGATTTATATTATAATTATATTTTTAAAAAATCAACATACACATGCAACTTGAGACAAAGCGTTATAGGCGGAGGCTGATCCTGGTCTGTCTCCGTGTAGTGCAAATCAAGGTACCGCCTACATTTTCTCATACAGAACCTTCCTTCTTTTATTCATTTCAGGTGTTAGAAGGTAATTATAATACATATCTCTGCTCGTATCCTATCTAGACATCTCTCTCTCTCTCTCTTTCTCTGTCTCTCTCTCTCTTTCTCACACATTCGAAATAATTAAAAACTATGTATACAACAAAGTGCAGCGTGTAACATGTTGATATTGATCTGTTGAATATTTCTTATATTTCAATGGCGGTGTGAGTTACAGGTTAGGTGCATCCTCAAGCTGTCGGTACCACCTGTTTCTCTATCTATCTATCTTTCTTTATATATATATATATATCAATCAATCTATCTATCTACCTATCTATCTATCTTTCTAACTTTCAATTTATCTATCTATCTATCCCTCTACCTATCTAAATATCTATCTATCTATCTATCTATCTATATATATATTTCTACCTACCTACCTATCTACCTATCTATCATTCTAACTATCAATTTATCTATCTATCTTTCTATCTATCTATGTATCTATCTATCTATCGATCTATTTATCTGACTATCTATCTATCTATCTATCTATCTATCTGACTGAATGACTGTCTGCCTGTCTTGTCTGTATGCCTGTCCACCTGTCCGTCTATCTATCTGTTGGGACCGGTTCCTTAGAGAGGAAGGGCGGGTCCCTGGTTTGCGCAGCCTCGGCTCTACCCAAGGCGACTTAAGTCTAATGTCGTAACGGCCAACTAAGAGGGTCTAAAACAAACTCACAGTAAAACTATACTAAAATAAGTTATAATAGAAAAATACAAAGAAAACTCTAAAAACAAACGAGGAATATTTATTGAAACAAACTTAGATCTGGCAGAATATAATACACAAAAAAAAATATATAAAGAACTTATACCAAGAACATAGAAAGATTTCACATAAATTTTTACATCTAATGAACTATAACCAATCATCAACTATCTACTATCCAAATACCCAACCAGAATAACAATTCTCAACTCAGGAATGATTCCCACTTCCAACATCAACAATTGTAGTAATACAATACACGTTACGATTAGGAGCAAACACAGACTTGTAACTCGGCTTAAGCCAAAACAGGTTGGTTAAAACAAAGGAGTAGATTTTTATACAGCTAGGCGGGAACCCAACCACCCCAAACCTACGCCTATAGTAAAGTGCGAACAATGCATAAAAAGGCATCAGGCGATTAAATTTAAAACATAATAAAAGCAGACATAGAAAATAATAAACATAAAATCAAAAAGATGTATTTAAAGTAATGACATTGAATTAATTAAAATAATTTACATGGCGTAATAATATGGGGGGACTATTTAGTATAAAGGGACTTAACTCTAATTAACACAATAAAGCCTAGATACTAGTCCGGAAATACCACAAGATATCTCAAGACTAGTAACCCTGATAAATATAAAAACAAGAGTAAGAATACAGGTGAAACAAAATAAGGCTAGGTTATAAGAAATAAAAGAAATAAGGGAAAATATTGTAACCCTGCTGGTTACACACACCCCCTGCTTGTTATGTGTGCAGTGCCTTGCACACTACAATGGTAAGGGACCATGAAGTAATGGACAAAAACACACCTAATTGTACAAGCCAGAATAAAGAAGCAATAAAATACACAAAAAATGTAAAAAGATCAAAACAAATAATAACAAAGTAGATAACGGCTGTCCCAATAAGAAAAGAAAAATTCTAACAGTCCATTTTCACAGGACGTTTCCGATCACGAGTGGACCTTCGTAACACAGGCAATATAATCTCCTCAGGTGTGGACAGGGGTGTTAGTCCAGTGGGTGCTTGGGAGCTCACAGTTCGAATGGGGGCTAACGGCACGGAAATAAAATATTCAAGGTGGCTATAACCACTATCCAAGCTATCTTGAGGAGTGAACTGAGGAGCTATATAAGGAGGGTTGAGCACTGCTGTCTCTCTAGGCGGCGAAGTCACAAGCTTTAGCTGCGTGCTAGCCACTCGCTTAAGGTCCTCTGTACCTCTCTTTTGGACAGTGTAGCAACCCCCGGTACTAGGAGGTAGACTCACAACCTCGAACAAGTCAGGTCCAAAGCGGTCAGCTATTTTGTGCCGACCTGCTGGGTGTTGTCGAACTAAGACAGTGTCTCCAACCTGAAGCCGGGTACGAGGTCCAAGCGATCCCAAATTGTCCCTACTGTCCGCTTCTGTTCGGAGCCGTGTCCTAGCTAGCTCCCGCATATCTGCCAGTCTCTCGAGGTGACGTTTCAGATAGTTGTCGGCTGACTCCTGGATGCAAGGCATGGGTTGACCTAAGAAAAGGTCAATAGGTGTACCAGCCTCAACTCCAAACATCAGGCTGAATGGGGCTAGTCCAGTCGAGGAATGGGGAGTGGTGTTGTATGTGAACACCAGCTCTGACAAGTAGCTAGGCCATTGTCGCTTCTGAGCCGGAGAAAGAGACCTAAGCAGGTCGTGAAGTGTCCGGTTGAATCGCTCGGCTTGGCCATTCCCTTGAGGGTGGTAGGCGGTGGTTCTGGACTTGTCGATGCCATAGTAATGGCACAGCTCAGTTATGATTGCAGCCTCAAAACACCTGCCCTGGTCCGAATGCAGGCGTTTCGGTATCCCGTAGTGCACGATCCACTCCTTGATGAGAACTTTAGCAACCGTTTTTGACGTTTGGTCACGGGTTGCTATGGCCATGGTCCATTTGGTAAACACATCTGTCAAAACCAGAACGTTTTCGTACCCATCTGACGAAGGGTCCATCAATGTGAAGTCCATGGCTACCACTTCCAAGGGTGCAGAAGCCTGCAGGTGACCCATGGGTTGATATATTTTAACTGCTGGCAATTTCCCCAGTTGGCATCGCTGGCAAGTGGAACAGTGGTGACGGACATCCGCGTCCATACCAGGCCAGAAACACCGTCGCCTAAGTAATTGCAGGCACCTATCTGGTCCCTGGTGGCCATTGCGATCGTGTCCCAACCGCATGATTTCTGACTGAAGCGCTTTGGGCACCACCACCTGACATATTTTCCCTAGGCCTGGTTCCGTTATTTGTCTTACGACAATACCATTTTCCAAAACCAGTCGTGACAATTGTCGGCAAAGTAGAACACCTTGTGGCGACAATGCTTGTCTGTCCTGTCTGGTCAGTTCTTTGCTGGACCTACCAATAAGGGGAAGAACTGAGGCTATGGCTGGGTCGCTCATCTGTGAAGATTTGAGATCTGCCAACGTAAGCTGGTTTGACCATATGCCAAGATCAACATGTGTCTGTAAGGGAGGGGGGATGACTTCCGAGGGAATGGGAGTGGAGATGGAGTAGACACTGACATATTGTTCCTCTGGATCCTTGGTATCAGGCTCCTCAGTTTGGAATCTAGAGAGGGCATCCGCATTGGCGTTGGACTTGCCTGAACGATATTGAATATTGAAATCAATAATCCAATTCAGCAACCCAACGCTGTTCTGTAGCCCCGCCTTTTGAAGTTTTCAGGTAACTGAGGGGATTATTGTCGGTCATGACCAGAGTTTTGCTACCTAACAAATACCCACGAAACTTCTCACACATCGCCCACTTAAGCGCTAAAAGCTCTAACTTCAGGGCACTATAATTTTTCATGCTTTGTTCATTAGGTCGCAATGACCGACTGGCGTATGCAATCACAGTTAGTCCCTTAGATTGCTGCTGGCTTAAAACTGCACCCAGTCCATCCAAACTAGCGTCAGTCTCTAGGATAAAGGGGAGTGAAAAGTCCGGGTACCCCAGAATAGGCGCAGTAGTAAGGCGTTCCTTCAGTTGTACAAAGGCTGTCTGCTGAGGTTCACCCCAAAAATCTCTAATGTTCTGTCGTTTGTTGGACGTGCCGAACCGGGCGTTGGCAGCAGCCACCACATGGTGTAAGGGCTTCGAGACCACAGCAAAGCCCCGTACAAAACGTCTATAATAGCTGGCCAGTCCTAGAGAGGCTCTAAGTTCCTTGAGGTTTGTCGGGGTCGGCCAGTTCATTACAGCTGATACCTTTTCAGGGTTGGTGTGCACGCCAGCACTAGAAACCACATGACCCAGATAATTGACTTGTTCAGCACCAAAAAGGCATTTCTCTGGGTTCAATTTCAGACCCAGTTCCCGCAGACGTGAAAGAACCAGACTCAGATTGGTCAAATGGGCGTCAAAGTCTTTGGCATACACCAACAAGTCATCCAGGTATACTAAAAGAATCCTCATGATGAACTCGCTCATTACACCCTGCATAAGCCTTGAGAATGTCTGAACAGCACCACAAAGACCAAAAGGCATCCGAGTCCAAGCATATAATCCAAAAGGGGTCACGAAAGCCGTTTTGTCCCGGTCGTTTTCTTCCATCGCTACCTGGTGGTAACCGCTGGCCAAGTCCAGGGTAGAGAAAAATGAGGCCCCAGACAACGCATCTAGGGTTTCGTCTATGCGCGGGAGAGGAAAGGCATCTTTGCGCGTGACCTAGTTCAGTTTGCGATAGTCACAACACAAGCGGATCTCGCCGTTTTTCTTCCTTACTACTACTATAGGAGCTGCATAAGGGCTGGTAGATGGCACTACAACTCCCTTGTTCACCAACCCTTCAATGTGGGTCTTTACTGCTTCAAACTCTGCTGGTGGTAGCCTTCTGTAGGGCTGTGCTACAGGCTTTTCATCTACCAGCGGAATTGTGTGTTTCACCTTGTCCGTGAAGCCTAGATCAAGATCAGTCCAGGCGAAAACATCCTTAAACTGATTCAGAAGATGTTCCATGGCTTCCTTTTGAGCCACTGTAAGAGAGTCTGCGATCATTTGCCTGAAGGGTTGGGGGGTGAAGATCTCTGACGTGGCTGTGTTGGGGCGGATGGAGATCTCAGCTGACACATTATTTATGCTAAAATCTAAGCCCTTGGTGGCAACCTCGAACGGATGTACTGTTGCCAGACAAGTCTTAGCTGGCACTAGTACAGGTTCAGTTGAGAGATTCAGGACAGCTAATTCTACAAGTCCATCTGCACAGAGGGCAACCGCTGGTATCACCAGTAAACTGCCCTTGAACATTTGGTCTGCGGGTAGGATCATGACCTCACAGGCAAGAGTCGGATCAATTCCAGTTGCCCTAATACTGGCTACTGATTTAGGCGGTATGACAGTCTTTTTTGTAGACTGGGTCTGGTAGTCTTGGGTGATTGTGGACCCAACTGTATGCTTTGAAGATTGCAGAAGAGCCTGGAAGGAATTAACTTCGACAAGTACGTTCATACCCAACAGGCAAGGCGTCGTCGTCCCTCCTACAGGATCCCGAATAACCAAGAAACCCTTGTTCCTGACGTCTTGGCCGTTCACCTTGATGTGGGTAATAAAGTAGCCTACATAGGGTACCTCCAGTCCATTTGCAGCCCTCAATGTGAGGTGCGACCCTGTCTGTAGCGCTACCTCTTTGAAATGTCTGTTATAACAACTCTCGGTGATTGTGCTCACCTGGGAGCCACTGTCTACGGTCGCCTCAAGGTGGATGCCTTGTAGGCTGATGGTGACTCGTGGACAGATACCCACTAACTTGCTAATAGTAGAGTCCGTTGTAAGCCCCTCAGTACGTGGACTCACGATTCCTGAGGGCGACCGTTTTTTGGGCACCTTCTTGCCGGGTGACCGGTCTGGCCACAGTTGTAACACTCCCATCTGTCTGGTTGAGGCTGTCTCTGGTTGGACTCTCTAGACTCCATAAGCTGAACCAAACGGTCCATCTGGTCAGGCAGTGTATTCAGCCGGGCTACCTGATCTGGTAGGATGCTCAGCTTGGATACCTGCTCCTCAAGCCGATCAATTCTAGCCGCCAGACTGGTCATTGGAGGTAGAATAGACGCTGGCTGTACTGACAAGGATGCCAGACTGGGCTCGTAAGCGCCGTCATCCCCTGACAACCGGATCGCCGCATCCCTTAAAGACAGGAAGGATATGTCCGGATCTGTGAAGATTCTATCCTGTATCTGCCTTGAAGTTGTGTTGGGGATAGGTGTTCAGCAAAATAATCCCTTAAAAAGACAGAGTCCGTAACGGGGACCTGAAGCTCTTTCTGGCGCGTTGTGAGTGCTCTGAAAGCCAATTGTAGCCGGTGCGAATATGAGCGCACAGTTTCTGTAGGCGCTTGTGCAACCTGGTGCAGAACCCCCATCAGTTGAGCGCAGGTTCGCTTCTCCCCGTAGATCTCTCGAAGCAGAGTAACGATTCTGGCAGGGTCACTGGTGGAATCCTCCCCATGGCAGTAGAGTTCAGTCTTGACAGCCTCACCCAAGTTGTTCCAGAGGAACATCATTTTGTCCTCAGCGCCCAGGTCTCTTCTGGATCTCCAGACTGCCTCCACCTCCTGGAGAAACTGCTCCACTTCTGACGTCTGACCACCTCCATGGAAGCGCCGTAGGTGCACCTCTCTAGCAGGCACAACTATTATATTTGTGCCAACCGCTGGAGCCTCGGCCATTCTGGTTGGGTATAACTAGAACCTAACACACCTTACCGATAACGGACTAAGAAAACTAAAAACACTGGAAGAGACCTAGTAGAGGTAAAGACCTAACAAAAGATAAGACCTAACAAAAGATAAGACCTAACAAAAGATAAGACCTAACAAAAGATAAGATAGCTGAATAATGAAAGTGCGAGCAGACCTACGCTGACCACTAGACATTAAGTGCAAACCCCACTCGTTGCTACCAAATGTTGGGACCGGTTCCTTAGAGAGGAAGGGCGGGTCCCTGGTTTGCGCAGCCTCGGCTCTACCCAAGGCGACTTAAGTCTAATGTCGTAACGGCCAACTAAGAGGGTCTAAAACAAACTCACAGTAAAACTATACTAAAATAAGTTATAATAGAAAAATACAAAGAAAACTCTAAAAACAAACGAGGAATATTTATTGAAACAAACTTAGATCTGGCAGAATATAATACACAAAAAAATATATAAAGAACTTATACCAAGAACATAGAAAGATTTCAAATAAATTTTTACATCTAATGAACTATAACCAATCATCAACTATCTACTATCCAAATACCCAACCAGAATAACAATTCTCAACTCAGGAATGATTCCCACTTCCAACATCAACAATTGTAGTAATACAATACACGTTACGATTAGGAGCAAACACAGACTTGTAACTCGGCTTAAGCCAAAACAGGTTGGTTAAAACAAAGGAGTAGATTTTTATACAGCTAGGCGGGAACCCAACCACCCCAAACCTACGCCTATAGTAAAGTGCGAACAATGCATAAAAAGGCATCAGGCGATTAAATTTAAAACATAATAAAAGCAGACATAGAAAATAATAAACATAAAATCAAAAAGATGTATTTAAAGTAATGACATTGAATTAATTAAAATAATTTACATGGCGTAATAATATGGGGGGACTATTTAGTATAAAGGGACTTAACTCTAATTAACACAATAAAGCCTAGATACTAGTCCGGAAATACCACAAGATATCTCAAGACTAGTAACCCTGATAAATATAAAAACAAGAGTAAGAATACAGGTGAAACAAAATAAGGCTAGGTTATAAGAAATAAAAGAAATAAGGGAAAATATTGTAACCCTGCTGGTTACATATCTTTCTATCTATCGATCGATCAATTTTCAATCAACTAACCAATCTATCCATCCATCCATCCATCTTACTATCTATTTATCTATCTGTTGTTTTCGTCCTTCATTGCCGAGGATGACCACGTCTCCATAAGACTTTGTGGTTTCTCTGAAGGCCTATATTATGTTTTCACCTTGTTGCTTCGCCTCTTGCCCATCGCCACAGGGCTTTTTGATTGCCCTAAAGATATTTGGAGGACGTAACTTACGCTTTATTTTGATTTAAGTGAGATATAGTTGAGCAGGTCGTCAGACACACTCAGGGCCGGCTCGTACATATAACCAACCTAGGCGGCTGACTAAAAGGCACAATTTTGGTGGGCGCATAATTGAGGATTTAAAAAAAATTAAATATAAACTAAAGTTTAGTACTTCTACGTACTACTAGCATAGGCAGACAAATTACTAGGTAATGAAAGGCGAAGGGCATTTTATTTACCGTAAGTTGTCTTAGAAAATAGGAAAGTATGCCCTAACACTACTCAGTTTCTCCCCACCGAAGCCACTTTAAAAAGGGCGCAGAATTTGTTTCCGCCTTGTGCGTTAAAACCCTAGAGCCTGTCCTGGAAGAGTCTCTCGTTCAGTCTATAATGTTCCCATGGCAAGACATAGACTAGAGTCAGGGGTCGGCAAAAATTTGCTAACTGTGTGCCAAACTAGGATTTCTAAATCATTCAGCGTTCCAATAGCCTAAATGTCAACCTGCTCTGCTATATTTTTTATTTATTTTATAAGACAATTTATTTAGCACCGCAGCGAGACCAATGCCAAAAGTTACGGAACTTTATAGTGAAAATATTTTAGCGTTTTATATTTAATCACAAAATCAGCATGGTTGTGATTGTCATCATTTTTGCATTTATAGTAAATTAGATTTATATCATTACTTTACTTTCACATTTATGGCTAATGTCTAAAATTAGCATAGTTGTCAAGATATAATTCTAGCACCTGGTAAAATTAATTTTAATCTCAGCCTAACTGATAAATGTTTTATTGTTATTACAACAAAAAAAGGAAAACGATAACATAATTTGAGCGGAATTGGTACTTAGTAATTATAAAAAAAAAGTAGTTCATGTGATGTTTTAAAATGTACAAATAAAGTGTTGATTCATACAATATTTATATAATTTTCAACTATCTTTTATATTTTTATCATTTTAATGTTATAATTGTAAGCTTTTCTATTTTTCTTATAAAGAAAAAAAGATAAAATATTTAAAAATATAAAGGCAAATAAAACCTTTTAATTCAATTAATGTTTCCGAATTTGATTATATAGTGTTGCCAAACAGTTGTGTTTTATGATATAACTAATAATACTTCTTAATTAGTATTTCTGTATGCAAATCTAGTATTATGGTATTTATTTCAACTAGTAATTAGTGGTTTAAAATTAATTTACGTTAAACTGTTTTCAATAAACATTTCTGCATTAATTGTTTAAGTCGATTTAAGGAGTTCTTTTATTAAAACATTAATAATTACAACAATTACATAATATTATGCGAGTATATCAGCCTCTTTTATTTATTAAAATAATAAAACTAATATAATTGTATTAGAATAAATTATATTTATGCTTAATTAAAGAAGACGAGCATAGAAAATTGTGTTAATGTAATTATCTTGTATCAATTAATGAGCACATTGTACTTGAATGCTCTTCGCTAATTCTTTAATGCCAGGTAAGCTACATATTTAGTCACTTCTGAGTGGTCAAGTGTAAGTGACCTCCTTGTACACTTAAAATAGCTTTCATGTGCGAAAAAATATGTAGCCTACACATGCGTAAGTTGAATCAAAAAGCTGAAAGTTGAGTGAGTGCCTAGTAGTTCTGAATAACAGACGACTTTCCTAAGCAGATTCCTTCCAAATTTTCCCGCTAATTGGCAGATTTTTATTTCCATTATTTGGATGATTAAAATTTAACTTGCTGCATTTTAAAATGGCCAATACAGATCTACAAAATAAAAAAAATAAAAAAATCCAAGAACTAGTAAGATCATGCCCGGTCTTTCTTGATGTGGTATGAAAACGTAAGTACCTGAATTTTAAAATCTTGCCTTTGTTTAGAAAACTCCGCGTTGATAGCTTAAATGTAGGCCTACTTCTGCAAAAGCCCATCTGTCCATCTTAGTTTGCCTTAAATAAGGGAAGTAGTTTACTGTTTTAAAATTGATTTCACGGCAAGATATGTCCAGTTTCAAAGCAAATTCAGCCCAGTGATCTCTATCTAACAGTTCAAGTGCTGTTTGACACCTGTCCTTGCAAATGCAAGTTGAACTCATTGAATAGTGTTGCTATTCAGAAACATTGGCTTCACCAGTCAGTTCTCCTCATTCAATACCGGAAACAAATCAACTTCATTTATTGCTCCAAGATTGGAAATGAATTTATCCAAGACTTAACCTTGACAAACACTGTGTGCAACAGCCGATCTCAATATTCCGAGTCACTTTTTTGTAGAAGAGACTTGAATTTACTTTAAATCAATAAGAGGTGAGAGGCTATAAAATCGACAATTTTAACAATAGATTCAATCCCAGGGTTTAAGTCCAATGATACGATCTTTGCACACAAACTTTCCTGACCTTTAACACACGACAACAAGTGTGATTTTCATGTAACTTGCATAAAAAATTATCCTTCTTAGAGGTCACTCGCGTGCCAATGAAAATCACTCTGCTTGCAAGTCTGGCAGGCTTTCCTGGGGTTGCCGATCCCTGTCTTAGACTAAGTGACGATTAAATACATCTATTTCAAAATTTCTATTTTTTTTTTCTAAATTTTTGGAAGAGATTGCCCGAGGTTAAAATTTATAATTACCAGTGGCGTACCCAAGTTGGGTTGCAAATAATGCAATGTATCAGTAGTAGTTTCTAGTAGGGGGGCAGGAAAGGCAACACGTATAAAATGTGGGGGGATGCAATAGGTAATAATGAACCTACGGGAAAAGAGAAGGCTGATTCTCAACTGGTACACAATCGCCCCATAAACTATTGAACAACTAAAATTTTATAAAATATCAATAGAGAAAACGTAAAAAAGATTTATCAACTATCTCTATTGAAATAATATAGTAAACAAAAAGAAAACTAATAATTAATAATGTTAAAACCCTCGGATTGGGGAGAAAAAAGTGTGTGTGTTTGTTTGTGTGCGTGTGTTTGTGTGTGTGTGGGGGGGGGGGGGGTAACAAGGTACCCCATCGAGGCCTATGCCTATGAGAGTTATACTCAATTTGAATTCGTTTAAACAAGTTTTAAAAATGTATTAAAATCGTGTATAGATCTATACCTTTACATAGCTGAATTCTATTTCAAACATAAAGGCCTGTGCATTATTTTTTTATATAGTTTTTATGGGTGGGTAGGTGTGTGTGTTTGTGTGTGTGTGGGGGGGGGGGGGAATAGAACATTGTTGACACAATTTTGTAGGGATGTTCTCTGAAAGTTTGACAACTGAAATTGGGGTTGAAATTGCCTAAAAATTGTCGACGTAATTAACTCATTCTCCCACATCCCCCTTAAGGTTGTCCACAAACTTAGACATGCCAGACATGACCCCAGTTGGCCACTCAATTTTATGGATTGGGGGGGGGGAGGGGTCTTAAAATCTAAATAAAGTGCAATAATGACTTTTAATATTTTATTAAAGTATTATGCATCAAATTAAATGCCAATAATAGCAGAATGTGAATAACGTGTGTTTTAAGAAAAAATAGATTAGGTTTTAGTAGCAAGGTCAGATTAAGTAATAGTGAGGAAGCACAAACAAGAAAACAATTACTGAAAAACTTGAACTCACTGTGCACTGTTGTTGTTTTTTATTGAATACAATAGCGACACGCAAACATGTTTTTATTTCTAGATGTACAGAAAAAAAAAGAAGTTATGAGAAATTTTAAATAGACTAGTTTTAGTTGAAATAATTTTAGTTTACGGTGTATGAAAAAAAAATTGCGTTCATTATTTTTTATGACTCGTCGATATAACAGCACAAATCTTTTTTAAATATTAATAATTTGAAATAATTGCATACTATAATGATAGTATATAAACATCTTTTATTCATTAAAATAATAAAACCAATAAGCTAAATGTGTTTTAGAATTAACTTTATTAATGCCTAGCTAAAGAAGATGAGCATAAAAAAATCTTTTGAATGCAATTACTCTTACTTATTCAAAATGAGTTAGCTGCATTTTAATACCATCAATATCCCTCCAGTTAATAAGAAAAAAGGATCCCGATCTAATGGGCCGTATTGCTGCTGATAGTTAACACCCTTGCCCCTTATACAAGTCAATATTTTATGACTGACTTGTAAATTACAAGTCAGTCATAAAAGATTGAATTGTATAAGGGGCAATGGTGTTAACTCTCAGCAGCAATACGGCCCGTTAGTTGGAAGTAAAATCAAGCCAGTCAGGGTAGATGAGGAATGAAAACATTTCTCCATGAATTTGAAAGTCTTGACTTATGTTAGAAAACTCCACTTTGAGTATTTCAGTGTACTTTTGAAAAAAGAAGCATCTATCTTTAAAGTTTATTGATCCGAATAGGACTTCAATTAAGGAACTACTTAAATGTTTTGAAATTGATTTTACGACAAGATATGTCCAGTTTCAATGAAAATCCATTTCAGTGGCCAAGAAGTTCAAGTGCTATTTGACCCTATCGTTACAAATGCAAGTTCAACTCTTTAAAATGTGTCGCTATATCATTCAGAAACCTCACCTTCAACAGCCAGTCCTTGTCGTTCAATTCCGGAAAATGTTTGATTTTTCAGCAAGAAACACCTTCATAGCTTGTAGACAAGGTACAAATCTATTGAAGACTTTACCGCGTCTAAGCTAGCGAACACAGTGTGCAACAGCATATCTTCATATTCAGTCTCAATTTATTGTAGAAGAGACTTTAATATTAAGTAAGGAATATAAAAGTAAATAAATTAAGGGGGAAAATCTATCTATCTATCAATCTATATATATATCTATTTATCTATCTATCTATCTGTCTGTCTATCCGTTGTCCGTCTGTGTGACCATTTTTCCATCCATCCATACATCCATTTATCTATATATCCATCTATATATCAATCAAGCTATCATTCTATCTATCTGTCTATCTGTCTGCTGTCCGTCTGTCCGGCCATTTTTCTATCCATCCATTCATTTATCTATCTATCTATCTGTCAATCTATCTGTCTATCTGTCTGTCTATCTGTCTATCTGTCTATCTATCTGTCTATCTGTCTCTGTCTATCTGTCTATCTGTCTATCTGTCTATCTGTCTATCTGTCTATCTGTCTGTCTGTCTATCTGTCTATCTGTCTATCTGTCTGTCTGTCTGTCTGTCTGTCTGTCTGTCTGTCTATCTGTCTATCTGTCTATCTGTCTATCTGTCTATCTGTCTATCTGTCTATCTGTCTATCTGTCTATCTGTCTTTCTGTCTATCTGTCTATCTGTCTATCTGTCTATCTGTCTATCTGTCTATCTGTCTATCTGTCTATCTGTCTATCTGTCTGTCTGTCTGTCTGTCTGTCTGTCTGTCTGTCTGTCTATCTGTCTATCTGTCTATCTGTCTATCTGTCTATCTGTCTATCTGTCTATCTGTATATCTGTATATCTGTATATCTGTATATCTGTATATCTGTATATCTGTCTATCTGTCTATCTGTCTATCAAACTATCTGTCTATCCGTCCATCTATCAGTCTGTCTGTCTATCTCTCTGTCTGTCCGTCCGTCGACCATTTGTCGTCAATGTATCTATTCATTGATCTATCTATATGTCTTTTTATCCATCCATTTATTTATCCATCGATCTTTCTATCCATCCATCTATCTATATATCTATCTTTCTATCTATCCATCCATTTATCTATCTATCTTTCTTTTCATCCAGCTATCTATGTATCTATATCTATCTATATATATGTCTTATTGTCTTTCTGTTTTTCATATCTGTCTATCGCTTTATCAATGCATCTATCTATTTCTATTTATCTATGTACATCTATGTCTATCTGACTAGCTGTCTGTTAGTCTATGTGTGTGTCTATTTATCAATCTCTCTGTATATTTGTCCCTCAGTCTGTGTATCCGTGTGCCAATTTTAGGAAGACTTGTTTGCTTTATTTAAAAACGTTCCTTTTGGTTCTACTTGTATTACTAGAGACCAATATTGCTTTTCAAAGGGAGACAACTACAACAAATTATAAGAATACAATTTCTGAGTTCTTACCCTTGACACATAAAATAATATCTTTAATCTCTACAATGACAAAATTCGTTTCTCTTTATCTTGTCAAATATTTTCAAGATGCTCCTTCTACAGAGAAGATTATGCTTTTCGGTTGTCTGAATCTAGTCTTGCATTTTGTTTTATTAGTTTTTAAAATGATGTTAGCGTTACTTGTTTTCCTGGTTTGTAATTCTCGTCTGCCTGACATACAAAGAAAGAGACATCTACCGACACTAAGTGATCCGTTGATAATGAGTTTGCTTGTAAGAACAGTAGGCTATTATTTTAAACGTTTATCAATAATGCCTATAAATAGTTTCATTAATGGTAAAGGAATTTTTCTGTTTGTTTGTATCAATACAACAATCTTTTTTTTGTCTGCAATAATAATGGATACATTTCCTAGTTGAACAAAGCCCAAAGCCAATGAAGTTACAAGCCGCTTTGTTTTGTTTTTTCTGGAGTAACACAAAGCGGGCAGAAGTGTTATATTTACTGTAGGCCTATATCTAAAAGATACAATGCTATTGGATATGTCTTTATGCCTACTTCACGGCATACAATAACGCTTTCAGCAATGTTAAAACGAGTATTAGGCTACTGCAGGCAAACCAAACATTAATTACAGTCTAATTGTTCTATGTTTTGTTTGCTTTTTAAAATGTCATAAATATTTGCCAATTGCTGTCAATTAACCCCAAATATCGAGAAAAGCAGCCTAGTTATAAGGTCAACTAGCGAAAATTTCATAAGGTACACAAATTGTTTGTTATGACAGTTAAAAGGGTTAATGTTAACCTAGACACATGATTGGGAGGGGAGGGCTTACGAAATGCAAATTTGTGTTTTCATTTGAAATCTACTGATGATTAAATAATGTAAAGAGTAGAATACTCGTGGGTTCCCATTCATTAAACAACCATAGTCTACTTCAATATTAATATTTTTAAAAAGTATTCAATCTTGGTTAAATATTGGGCCAATCTTTGTGCAGTATAGTGTCCTGACTAGGTTAATTTAACTCTACAATTTGCATTAAAATGATATGGCCTATTAAAACTAAGTGTTGTTTATATTATACTAATTTGTAAAGGATTTCTCTATTTAATGTTAGACTTGGGGTAACGTTTGAGACTCGCTGACTCTTCACCAACATTCTAATGATAAGAAATACGTGATATTTGATTCGTATAGGCTCAAGGTCACAACATGCCAGATAAAAAAAAATAAACATTTTTTTTTATATCAAGTTCATTGATATATGAACGACCCATTATAGCTGTCAATGTCACTCAATTCACTATGATAAAATAAAAACAAACGAAAAAAAAAACAAGACATATTTTGCAAGCAATGCGCAGCCCAATAAATAAATTATGCAATCTATTAACCGTGCAATCAATGTATGGTACAATCAATGAACTGATCAATTTATGAAATGTGCAATCAATGAATGCTGAAATCAATGAGCTGATCAATCTATGAACTGTGCAATCAATGAATGGTGCAATCAAAGAATGGTGCAATCAATGAATTGTGGAATCAATGAACCGATTAATATATGAACTGTGCAATCAAAGAATTGTGCAATCAATTATTGGTGCAATCAATGAACTGATCAATCGATGAACTGTGAAATATATGAACTGTGCAATCAATGAATGGAGCAATCAAGAACTAATCAATCAATGAATTTGTGCAATCATTAAACTGAGTTACTTATTAAAAATGCAATAAAAGATTTGTCTGATCAAAGAACTTTGCGATTAATGCACTGTGCAATCCAGAAACTGCCAAATTAATGTTATGTGCAAATAATACACTGCGCTGTCAATAAAATAAGCAATCAACACAGTTCACAAATAATGCGCTGAGCATTCAATACACCGTTCCATCAACGCACTGTGAAAAGTGTATTTGAAGTAACGATTGCTTTAATTGAAATGCTACTACATTTCCCTTCAGGTGTACATTGGCTGAGCGGCAGCTCGTTCGACTGGCTTACCGAAGATTCTAGGCTGGAATACTAGCGAACTCTAGGATTCGTTTCCGGGACTGGAGGGTGTCCCCATGTCTACTCAGCTCTGATGGACACCCGACATTATTTGGGGTGAAGTAAAGGCGGCGCTGGGCATTGTGCTAGCCACACACTCTCCCTAGTATACAGTAACAAACAGAAACTGGTGAACACTGCTTCACCACCAGCCCTATGATCAATTTGGTCCTGAAGGGTACTTTACCTACTATGTTACCCTAATGGATCATTGTCTGTTTTATAAAATAAGTAACAACTTGTATAATGATTGCCATTAATTATATTCCTATAAATTATATCTAAACGTTTTTGTTAATTTGCTATGGAAATGACTTATAGAAATGTGCGAAAAGCGATATAAAAGTGTTTGTTAATTTGCTCTGAATATGACATAAAGATGGCGGTTAGTGTGTTAAGAAAACGATATAACGAAGGTCGTCGTCAGGCTAATACTAAGAAAGCGATATGAAGATGTTATCTTTTTTTGACTCTGGTCACGTATTTGCCAAGTAGGCTATAAAATTCTCACCACCAAATCGATTCCGCCACAATGCGTTTTTCCTGTTGTAATCTTCAAGAAAAGTAGGCCTATCGTCAAGTTAAAAAAATACATGTTTCTCTCATAAATTTTTTAAACAATTTTGTTTCTAAGAAACAAACACGTTTAACATTGATTTCAAAAAAAAATAATTTTTGTTTGTTTTTTTAAAGTGAAATAGCATTCGTTCATTTTAATACAATGCTTGTGTTTTTATTCGCATTCTTTGTGATGGCATCAGATACAACATGCCAAGCAAGTAAGTACACGTATTAGTAAAGTATCCCGTCGGACCAAACTGATATATAGCGCCGGTGAAGCAGCGTTCACCGGTTTCTGTGGCTACGACATACTAGGGTCTGTGTGGCCAGAACGATGCCCAAACGTATTTACTTTACCGGGTTCACCCCCCAACTAAAGTCGGGTATCAGAGCTGGGCAAGCACAGGGACACCCACCAGACCTGGTAACAAAACCTTAGCCTTCACCAGGATTTAAACCCCAGCACCTTCGATTCGCCAGCCGAACTTGCGGCCGCTCGGCCACCGTGGCTCCAACTGCTCGTATTATTGTCAATAATAGAATGTCTAGATGTCTAGATGTCTAGAATGTCTAGATGTAGCCTTTTTTCCAGTTAGTCTTTCATATTTATTTATGAAGTAAAATATTGCCAATAAGCACTTAACGTAGTCATAGCCTACATGTAACTCTAGATGGCACAAACCAGCTTTGTCTACCTAAGTAGGGATCGGCAACCTACGAACAGCGTGCCAGACTTGGCACGCGGAGATATTTTCTATTGCACGCGGAAGACTCCCAGAAAGGCATTACAAGTCTTATCTTCAAGAAACTTGAATGCTAAGGCATGAGGATTTTAAGGCTGTTGGCACTCTGAAAAATTTAGAAATCTAAATTTGGCACGCTATTGTCGACCTCTTACCTAGAGTTTTCGCCTCACGTTTTTGTTCTACTCATATATTATACGTAAACCGTTGGCATAGATTTTTGTTTTATATTATGTTTATAATAATATTAGAGTTGAGACAGGAATTTATCATCTACAAAAAAAAACACACAGTTGTTAAAAAAAATGTCACAAAAGGGATTAGACTTCCACGAAATTATTTTTTTAAACCTAGATTATATTACAACTTATAAATAATTTGGTCCTTTCGCAAATATTTACAATATATATATATATATATATATATATATATATATATATATATATATATATATATATATATATATATAGGCCTATATATATATATATAGAGAGAGAGAGAGAGGGAGAGAGAGAATGGAGGAGAGAGAGCGAATAGGGAGGGAAAGAGGGAGATGATAGATACAGAGAGAGAGAGGGTTGGAGAAAGACTGTTTTAATTTGCCGACCGATGTGGTAATACACAAATGTTTTTGATCTGAAAGATGGCACAGTGGCCGAGCATTCGGGTAGCGTTCCAAAGGACCTGGGTTCGAATCCTGGTGCAGGCTAGGATGTTTTCCCGGGTCTGGAGGGTGTCTCTGAGTCTACCCAGTTCTGATGGGTAGGCCTACCTGACCTTAATTTGGGCTAAAGTAAAGGCGGCTGTGCATAGTGCTGGTCACACAATCACCAAGTATGCCGTGGCCACAGAAACTGGTGAACGCTGCTTCACTGGCCGTATGGATCAATTTGGTCCAACGGTATACTTTTTTTATATTATTGATTTGAATGTAGGCTAGCTCAATAAGCTGCTTCGTAAAGAATCTCTTAAAATATGTTACAGTTGTGACAGAAGAATTATTGTCCTAATTATTATTGTATCCAGAGATTGAGTTAAGTATTGCAGTTTCAAAATAGTTTCAAATGTTTATGAATGAGCTAATAATTTAAGTAGGTCTAGATTCGTCCTACGGATACGTGTACGACCAAAGACTATAATAAGATGGACCCCTTGTTTTAATATTTCTATTTGATGACTCGACTGACTTCTTCTTTTCGAAACTCAAGGTTCCCTTTTGCACTGTACACTTGCGTTTTATTTAATCGCTATGTTTTCACAATGAAAAATGACAATAAAAACCGAAAGTTGCATACCGCGGAAACATTTAAGCAAACGTAGGAGCTTAGAAGTAATTAATACAGCGTTATTGGATGCGCACAGGAAAAAATAACTAAAAGCTCTACAAATAGAGCAAGCGGTCCATCTTATTATAATCTTTGCTAAAAAGAGCAATAATTCCAAAACCTTTTCATTACGAAAAGTCTTAAATCTAAATTAATCTTAATCAAGTATGAAATATGATGTTTAGCTTGCTTTTTACAAATCCTGTTTATAAATTAAGAACTGTTTTCTTCATTTATCAATTACAGCTACAACTGTACCTGTGTTGTCAAGTATGAGTGTATCAACAACAGCTACAACTGTACCTGTGTTGCCAAGTATGAGTGTATCAACAACAGCTACAACTGTACCTGTGTTGCCAAGTATGAGTGTATCAATCGACAACGTCACATTCAACATCGTCCCTGCAGAAATAATTAAAAACTTGACCACCGAAATCGAACTGCAATGCTCCTTCTCAAGAGTGCACAACCCATCACTGGCTTCCGTTCTGTCCATTCTGATCTCCCACGCCAACGGATCAAGCCAACCCGTCTTCTCGTACATCGCCTCGGTGAACGAAATGGAGGGTCTGCCTCACAACATCTCAAGCGACGTCACCAAGCTCACCGGGGCCATCGACAACAACGGGGATTCGTTCCTGAAAGCCACGGTTCGAATCTCGGACTCGGGCGCCGTGCCCTCGCTCTTCAGGTGTGAGGTGAACGGGTTCGATGCTATGGGGAAACCAGTGACGCTGTCAAACACGACTAAATTACGGGTGGCTCAGAACGACGTCAGTTTACTGACCGGCGAGCTGAAGGCCATGAAAAATCAAATTCAGCAACAGCAGGCCGACATTGAATCAATGCAGAATAGATTGAATGCGATGAACTGCACTTCGCCTGAGCGCAACGACACATTGGAACAGCGTCTGGTCCTCGTGAGAAAATCCATGTTTTTCGCCTCTGAAGTGTACAACGGGCACCGCTATTACTTGGTCAAAGGTCTTGATCATTTCATCTATTCAGAGGCGCAGGCCACGTGTGAGCTGCATGGGGGCTACCTGCTGGAACTGGATGACCACGAGGAGTTTCGTTTCGTCTCGGACTTTCTGCAGCATCACAACTACTATCAGTACGTATGGACAGGCGCGACAGACTCGGCCCGCGAAGGGGTCTGGCTGAACCAGCACAACCTCTCTTCGAGACCGTCGTTCGATTGGGCCTTAGGGCACCCACAAAACAATAACCTTCAAAATTGTCAGTGCTGTCGTTTATTTACCTACTCTTGGCAAGTCATGGACTGCCTGTGTAGCTTTAGAAGCATAAACATAGGCGAAGACAGCTATATTTGCGAGATACCAGAGTAGTGACACACGCGAGAACATAGCTTAGTTCTACGCGACAAGTAAATACTTATAGATATATATCAGTGGCTTAGCCATTACTTATAACATTTATTTCTGGCATTTCTTAGTTGTTCTACATAAAGACTATACTAAGATGAACCGCTTGCTATATTTTTAGAGCTGAATAGTCAGTTTGCGCATGCGCGACCTTCAATACGTCCTCAGTTTTCCGGTGCACATCAAAGACTATAATGAGATGGACCGCTCTATTTTTAGAGCTTAACATGAAATTGTTACTTTTGTTGACTCCTAAACTTCCCTAAAGACTTGCGCTGTATAAATCTTAATTTTCCATTGAGAAAATCTTAGCAAATGACTAAACCGGAAGTCAAGAGGACGTATTGCGATCAGAAATTCCTAAAAGGAGAATTTCTGACTCATCAACTAGCAGAAATATTAAAGCAAGCGGTCCATCGTATTATAGTCTTTGTTCTAAACGACGATTACTTTGACTTTAGAAATGCCCTTGAACATGATATACTTAATTAACTTAATAGTAAGATAAAATAAAAGTTCTGAAATAGTTTTGTATGGCATAGTGTTATTTGTTTTACTAGCCGTCTACTGTGTTTGATTTTTCTACAACCTAATTCTTTAGAACAAATACTAATTTTGATAGATAAAATTTAGCGCTTCGCAAACTTGAGAATTAAAAATACACATTTAATCACTTAGCATAAGCTTAAATTTTTGTTTGCATCATTGACAGCTAGATAATAAGATTTAAAAAAAAACTCTTCTGCAATAGTTTCAGATGAAATAGTGCTAGTACCCACAACTTACTGTTCACAATTTGCCTTCCGCTACCTTCTATTACTGACTACGCCACTGATATATAAATATATCTAATTGTTATAATCGAATTATCTATTTATTAATCAACTTTTCCTATAACATTTGTGCGTACTAATTAGGATACAACATACAGTAGTTCTGAACTGGCCGTTGTATAATTATACTCAGTGGCGTATTTAGGCATGTTTTATTGGAACAGGGGCCCACACACAAAAGGGTCCACCACACATCCCAAAAATAAATTTTTAGAGACATCCCCGTTCTTTCGTTGAAAATGTAAAATAAAATTCATTTAATTCCCTACAATTTAAAGCGCTCCAGTCCAACCAACCAAAGTGCAACATACAATTTATGATTTTACAGAATGTAACATGAATGAAAGGCCCCTTTTCTGAGGTATGTGGAAGTCAGGGGCGAGACCACGAGGGGCCCCCACAACCCTAAATACGTCCCTGATTATAGTAGTCCAATAAAGCAACAAGCACTAACGCAAAAAAAAGAATATAAAAAACAACAGCAACATACAACAACAATAAATAACACCTACAATAAATACAATAAATACATAAGATGTATGTATAGACTTTTATTTAGTGATTATTTGTCAGTGTATCATTTATGTGTAAGTATGTATGTGTACGGTAGGTGCCTTCTTGAATATATAAATATATATGTAGGTGCATGTGACGTCTGTCCTTTTCCCTCATCCATAGTAAACACTGCGGTAGACTGTTCGAACACACACTTGGTATGATCTTGGTACGCTCACCAAACATAAGCTGTTTTTTTTTTTTTAGTTTTCACAAGCTGCAGATTTGATCTCTTTGATGCACATAAAGTCACGACGTCGAGTTAAGGTTAGGCCTGTATGTTGATCGTGTCCGTTGTCGTTGTTTCGTTGGCTCTTTGCGGGATAAGACCTTGCCAGTCCATGTTAGGATCAGGGTTGCTGAAAAAACCAAATACTGAATTAGGCTTTAATTTATCCAGAACGAATTAATATGCATTGTAATCATACTACTTGTAAAAATATCACTTGTAATTATTTTCAGGTAACGCTTAAGAATTGCCGAAAAATGAGGGAAAGGCGTAAATATCTCCCCTAACCAAATCCAATGACCTAAATTTATAATAATTCTTTATATTATATAGTACTTCGAGTTAAGAACGCCTCAGGCTACGAACAACACTTTGGAGTTTTCAATTTGTCTCATGTTACGAACAGTTTGCCTCAGTTTACGAACAGTTTGCCTCAGGTTACGAACAGTTTGCCTCAGGCTACGAAAGAAGATTGATAGATAGGAAGGCTTAACGTTGGAGACAACCAATCACTTACAGTACAAACGAATACCTCTCAGTACTTAGCGCTAGCCTAGTATACCTATCCTAGTTTTGCACACGTGCACATTCAGTGCACAGCCTCGGTTTTATTGGCCTTACTACACAGCAGTAACAGATTTCCTAGCGGTGGCACCCTGTTCAGTTTTTCTCTTTTATTAGTGTCCTTGTTGACCTCATCAAGTATGGGTTAACCCTTAGAGTCCCGGGCGCGTATATAGCGGAACTGAAGGTAGCATAGATAGAAGTAGATCGGTACGGGAAGGGTTAAAAGAACAATAGTGCTTCTCCTAAGAAGAACGAGTTTATAATAGTGGAGGTAAAGAAACAAATAATTATGTAATATGAACATTGAATAAATGGAGTTTGTGTGAGTGACATCGCTAATCAGTACTGCATGGATACAACCCAATAACAACCCTTTGCAATGATCAGATAAACATAAGGACAAAAATAAACTTAGTTTTTATCCCTTATGCGAGAACAAATACATATAAGTATTCTTTCTTCCCGAGTAGCATTCGGGCATGGAATGGGTTGCCCGAACAAACCAGGAAAACCAGTAACTTAATATCATTATAAAACATTAATACAGATGCAAGAATAAATTTGGACCACGGATGAGCGTAGGACGCAATAATCTTCTTCATAGAAGTAGCGTCTGTAATATACAATATAAGAATGTATATTAAAATTTGTAACGGTGCGGGAAAATGGTGTGAGGTAGATTGAATCGTAGATAACTCTGCTGAAAGGATCAGGCGGCAACAGTTGCCCAGTTTTGCACAGGTCACTGCCCTACAGTTGCCTATTTCGTAAGGTTTAGGCCCAACCATGATTCGCGTTGTCGAATTTGCAGGGCAGCAGAAGAGACGGTCGAGCGTGTGCTTTTAGACTGCCCTGTCTTGCAGGAGCATAGCGTGGAAGGGAACGGTCAACTGTTTGAACCGAACCTATATGGTGACTTGGCTACACTGCATATTACAAGTGTGGTTGTCCTCCGAGCAGGACCGGCTCTATGGTTCTTGACGCCTTATGCGAAAACAAATTCTGTGCCCTCATTAAAGTGCCTTCGGTGTGGAGAAACTGAGTAGTGTTAGGGCATACTTTCCTATTTTCTAAGACGACTTAAATAAAATACCCTTCGCCTTTCTGCCTAGTAATTCATCTGCATATGCTAGTAGCGCAAAGAAGTACACAATTTTAATCTAGTTTATATTTTATTTTTAAATCCTCAAATTTAAAAACAAATCCTCAATTATGCGCCCCCCTCAAGGTCAAGGCGAGCCTGCCTCCGACACCTAAGAGAGTAGTCTCGTTTGTATTATCACTCTGGGGATGTGAGGTTCAAGTCTGGAATCGTGAATAAAATGTGTGTTCTATGGGTACGGTGAAAATACAAAAGTTGAGAACCACATGTCTAGAGGTAAACCCATAGAAGTAAACATCCCTCCTTTTCCTAAAATTGTTCGGAATTCCATGTATCCAAATATAATGTATCTAGCAACACGAATTTTCCACTGAATTAGTAAGGGACACAGAATAAATATAGAACGGAATGCGCAATCTCATTTTTTTCTGTTTCCGGAAGTAATACCCACGCCATCCTGTTGAGACTCAGCGCACCTGGTTACACTATATATTTATGCTTACGTACAATGTCTTTTTCATCAAATCTACAAGTTCGAACACTCAAAGCTAATGTTTCAGGCAAAAGGTACAAAGGCTGATGTGTAATACACTGCAAAAATGACGCAAAAACGATTGATTATCGTACAAATAAGCATGTCAAACTACATGGCTTTCCTGACGGTGACCCCGTAAAAGATACACAACGATAAGTTGTACCCTCATATTACTTAATACTAGTAGCCTTGCTTTAGTCCTAAGCTTGCTAAGACTAGATGTCAGTAATAAAGAACCCTTCCTCATTTTCCTATAGCAGCGTCTCTAGTGACCGCTGCTTTGAGTAAAAAGAAAATGGCGGAGCCGAGCTTCACTTTTATTGACTGCACATAAAGGGATTGCGCATTCTGTTCTATACCTATTCTGTGGTCAGTGACGTAGCAATGGACTGTGCCTGGGATGGCCAGTAGAGTCAAGTTTCTTTTACTTTGAATCACATAATGAAAAAGGGCACACTGTCGAAGAGATCAAATGGGCACCTTTAAAATGGTTGCTACGCTACTGTTCTGCACACATGGCTTGTAAAAGTCATTTACTCACACAATATAAGTCTGTGTCTGGGTTTGGGTTACAATGTTAGTATTGTTAGACATCGTGATCGTGATCACTGTTCCTGTCTGTGAACATAACAAGAAAAAAAAGATAAGACACACTGGTAATTATTTCCGACTGTTATCACAACAATAAAGGGTACTTTACTTACGTACTGATTATAAAACATATCAATAAAGATAAAATATTTGGATTCTTATCGATTGCAAATATAACAATAAGATTTGACCTTTTCTTTAAAAACAGAAAGTTTATTTTTTCAATGTGTGTGCATTAGCGGACCTATTTTACTAGATTTAACTAGATCTATTAGTGGATCAGTGATAACGAGATATTGATTAGTGTAACGACTTACTCTGCCTGCAGCACCAATCAAGGCTATAAAGAGAACAAAAGCTAGCACCACCAAAGATATCCACAAAATCTGAATAAAGAAACATACACATATTTATAAACACTTTAGCGGACATTTATTTTGTTATATATGATGATATTTGGGCCTTATATTAAATACAGCCATCTAATAAGGGTTTAAGTTTATTAAAATTAATGACTATTATGTGAAGACTACTATAATTTATATGTGACTTGTAGACTAATCAGTACGTAAGTAAAGTACCCTTCGGATCAAATTGATAATAGGGCCGGTGAATCAGCGTTCACAAGTTTCTGTAGCCACGGCCTACTAGGGGCACTATGCCCAGCCGCCTTTACTTCACCCCAACTAATGTCTCAAGATACCCATCAGATCAGGGTAGACTCAGGGACACCCTCAAGTCCCGGGAAAAACATTCTAGTCCTCACCAGGATTCGAACCCAGAACCTTCGGATCGCCGGTCGAACGCGCTGCGGCTCGGCCACCGTGGTTAATAAATTAGTTGCTAATTGCACGTACGAGAGAATGCAGAGGTTGGATGGCTATAGTAGTACAGTAAGCACGTACGAGAGAATGCAGAGGTTGGATGGTTATAGTAGTACAGTAAGCACGTACGAGAGAATGCAGAGGTTGGATGGCTATAGTAGTACAGTAAGCACGTACGAGAGAATGCAGAGGTTGGATGGTTATAGTAGTACAGTAAGCAATGCTCGCCAGTTCTTTATGTGGTTTGGGGAAAAAAGTTAAGTGGGTGTAAGAATGAATGGGGATGAATGGGAATTATTCAAATAATATGGATCGATGGATGGCTACAAGTATTAACCCTTACAGTCCCGGGCGCGTATATAGCGGAACTGAAGGCAGCATAGATAGAAGTAGGTCGGTACGGGAAGGGTTAACAGTACTCTTTTGCAGACCACGAGCGTCAATGAGCTAGTGAATCAGCGTTCAGTTGGTTCCATAGCCTAGGCTAACAAGGGACATTGTGTGGCCAGCAGAATGTCCAGCCGCCTTTTTTTTCACCACAGATCAGAGCTAAGTTGAATTCGGGGTACCATTTTCCGTGACCACGGCTGGGTGACAGTCAGGGACGCTTTTAAATCCCGATAACAAAGCCAAGCCTTCACCAGGATTCGAACCCAGACCCTTCGGTACTCCAGCCGAACGCACTGCCTGCTTGGCCACCGGACCCATGGGTAGCCGTGAAATGGAGTAGTAAAGTAAGTAAAGTACCCTTCGGACCAAACTGATCATAGGACTGTTGAAACAGCGTTCACCAGTTTCTGTGGCAACGGCATACATAGGCAAATGTCGCCAGCACAATGCCCAGCCGCCTTTACTTTACCCCAATTAATGTCAGGTACCCATCAGAGCTTGGTAGACTGAGGGACACCCTCCAGCACCCGGGCACAACTCCTAGCCTTCACCAGGATTCGAACCCAGAACCTTTCTTACGCCAGCCGAGCGCGCTGCCTTCTTAACCTCCGAACCCATGGATAGCCGTGAAATGCAGACTTAATTTTTTTAATTGTATTCATTTTAAGACTACAATTGAAAACATACAAGATCAACAGCCTCAGATTTCCTCATCCTTGTTGATGTCGCAATGTATCTCACTTCCGGACTTTCAGAGGGGGCACCACCGGCTCGAGGCGAAGTCACAGATTGGAAGCTGGTTCCGGCAGGACTCCAAGCGGCGTTGTCAGGCGTATGGCTGTCAACAAATCTCAATTCCCCTGTGCGCTTGGATATCTTTTTGCCCTTCTTGCGTGCCATCAGGTCTGTAAGTGCCTGTCTAAATTAAATATTACGACTTATGGTTACGTTATGAAAAACAACTAAAACAAAGTGATTCATCTTCTAAACCGGGGATGTGCAACAGGCGGACCGCGGGCCACAAAAAAGAGGCCCACTAAGACATTTAGACCTAAAAGAAGGTGTGTTTTTTTCCCTTCGTTTCATTATAAGTATAAATAATTATATTGTCAGATCGTGTGGCCCATCTCGTTTTATGAAATGCTTCACTCGGCCCAAGGACGAAAGATGTGTCACAACCCTTCTTATAAAAAATGCCTTTGACAGCGTAGAAAAGTGTGGCACTAAGGAATGGTTAAATTTAGGTAGGTAGGTATGTGACATCAAATTTTTGTAATAAATTTAAAAAAAAAAATGTTGTGTCAATAGAAAGGTCTTGAAGAGAGTAATCCATTGGCTTATTATTGTTAAAATCAGATAAAAAAATAAATTTCGAAAACGTATGAATTTTTAGGTAATGAAATCTGAGTAACAAAGTTAAAGAAGGGGAACAACTGGAAAATGACTTACAAGGGTTAAGATTATTTGAGGAATACAAGGTGAGACCCTTTGTTCCACAAGGAATACAAGGAAATAAGTCAACTAACTGAGACCCTTTGTTCCACAAGGAATACAAGGTGAGACCCTTTGTTCCACAAGGAATACAAGGAAATAAGTCAAGTAACTGAGACCCTTTGTTCCACAAGGAATACAAGGTGAGACCCTTTGTTCCACAAGGAATACAAGGAAATAAGTCAAGTAACTGAGACCCTTTGTTCCACAAGGAATACAAGGTGAGACCCTTTGTTCCACAAGGAATACAAGGTGAGACCCTTTGTTCCACAAGGAATACAAGGAAATAAATCAAGTAACTGAGACCCTTTGTTCCACAAGGAATACAAGGAAATAAGTCAAGTAACTGAGACCCTTTGTTCCACAAGGAATACAAGGAAATAAGTCTAGTTCATTTAAATGTTTATCTATCTACGAACCAAAAAAGTTTTCACGTCACATTATCATACCCGTCATTTATTTTTTTATTGCTTAGCAGAATGGGCGACTTCAATGGCGTGAAAATCCTAAGAAAACGTAAGCCGCGATACATAACAAATTTTATTATGGTATGCCTTTGTGGTCCAAGGTTAGTACTGCCGGGGATGGGGGTGGAAAATAAGCACCCACTCCTCTCGAAATATCCTCATGGGTTGAGTCTCAAATAGCCTCTGCTAACAAATAGCCTCTGCTAACAAATAGCCTCTGCTAACAAATAGCCTCTGCTAACAAATAGCCTCTGCTAACCAAAGCCACAATCCTGGCCTTTTCGAATGACTCGAAAACAAGTCTGGCGGATCATGTTTCAACTAACAGGAGAAGGGGCGAAGGCACGCCGCTGGCGCCGTTAAACCAGCAGCTTCGGGTAGATGGGGCTCGTAAACCTTGATATGTAGCTCATCTAAGAGAGGGAAACTCCGATCTCAAACCTTCGCTGCCTCACGGCTACAGGGAGTAAACTCTAACAGAAAATCAGGAGATGGAGTCCCTAAGGCAGTTTTATAGCGAACGCGCTATCTCTCTGGCAACTCCTGCGACGCAGATGGTCCCTCGTTGTATCAGCCATCTGTTCCCCTGGAATCACCATCAGCGTGGAGATAGAGGGCCTGTGCATGGGCAACAGCGGGCCTTCTTAAGCATCGCCCAGGCAATCGTGAATCGACTTCCATCACCCCAACCTGGAGAGGTCACTCCAGCTTCGCTGAAAGGAGTGAAAAGATGCGAACCAGGAGAAAGGCGAGGGGCAGAGGAAAAGGAGACTGCGCCATCGTCCCTTGAGGATGGAAGGATGCCATATAAGTATGATATAAGATATGCCCAAATTAATGTACACAAAGTAGGGAAAAAACTAGATCTAAATGTATTATGTTGTGAAATGTCCATCTGGTGCAAATTTATCAAATTAAATACTAAAAACTAAAATACAATTTCAAAATGCACCACAATCAAACATAAATGATATAGATGTTTGCAAAAATTGTGCGCAGTTTTTTTCACAGCAAATTCGTGACGTAAAGATCGGAAATTCACAAAGCTATTAATAATTTTACACTAGACATATACCACGTAACGGCTATTTTTTTTATTGATCTGATTAAGGCTGTAAAGAATAAAATCAGAGTATATTCAAAGTATCAATACACTAACTTACCCAATTAGTTCTGTGCTGTCTACTGGAGTTGAACGATTCTCAGTCTGCGAAGTTTCGGCAAAGGGACAGACAATGTTGGTGGGTATTGGTGTAGAAAATGTTGAGTCCGACATCTCACAATGCCATTGGAAGTTGTGTGCAAAACTGTTGCACGTTCAACGCGGGCACGAACAAGGCCTTAGCCATTTCTCTGAATAGGCCTGCATTCTGTTTGTTTCCTGGTTGAGGTTGGTGCGCAAATGTCAATAGAATCAACATTAAATTGTATTGAAGTCATTGTTATCCACACATATCAGAGTCCCTTGAATTCATGTTTGTTGTTATAGACTCTCTTTCGCTCTCTCTCTCTCTCTCTCACTCTCTTTATTTCCTTCTCTGTCATTATACTTAAAATATGTCCAAAAAACAATCTTGTTCTCTCTCTCTCTCTCTCTATCACTTCTTTCTCTGTGATTTTGAAGTGTGTATAATAAAAGGTATACAAACTATATCTCTCTCCCTCTTTGTCTCTCTCTCTCTCTTTTTCTCTCCTTCTCTCTCTCACCCAATCTTTTCTCCGCCACGTGGACCATTATTACAACCAGGGTTGTTAAACATAAGTTGGATATCCGGTTCTAATGGCTTCGGAACCGATTTCCGGTTTTGTTGGAAAAAAAATGATTTACACGAGATGGCACACGATTTTTGTTATATTCTGTGAATTAAAAAAAAACCATGTTGGATTCGCACAACATAATTAATTAAATGCCTTACAAAATATTAGTCTTAGATGTTCCATATGTTTTTTATATGAAATATAGTAAGTAAAGTAGTAACTTTCGGAACAAATTGATCATAGGGCCAATGAAAGCAGCGTTAACCAGTTTTCTGTGGCCACGACATATGGGGTGATTGCACAATGCACAGCCGCCTTTACTTTACCCCAACTAAGGTCAGGTACCAAACAGAGCTGGGTAGAGTCAGGGACACCATCCAGACCCAGGGGAAAAATCCTAGTCTTCACCAGGATTCGAAACCTGGACCTTCGGTACGCCAGTCGAACGCGCTGCCCGCGGCCACCGTGGCCCATTTGTAATATAGACTTGTGCAATACAACAACAACAACAACAACAACAACAACAACAACAACAACAACAACAACGAACAACAACAACGAACAACCACAATAACAAACGGTCCTCTGGTGTTTCTAGGTTTAGTGTAACTATTGCCTAACTCTTCAGATAATTAAAATTGTGAATTGATCTAAACGTGAAAAGAAAAAAGAACACTATTTATATAACGATTCAACATCATCATCATCATTATTGGCTCCATCGTCTCGGAAGACGATTAGATTTGCGCTCTTGTGATTTCGCCAGCCTTGCAGAATTGAATACATAACAATTACCCGAACAAAAATGCTATTTTTACTCCCTTTATATTAGCTTGCGCTGTCTGTCTGATTGTCTGCTTGTCTGGTGGGTTGCTTGCAAAACTTTGCATCGATTTTTCGGCCACTTTCCGTCGTCCGATCGAGCCGAAACCTGGCTAGAAGACTTGTCCCGACAAACAATACATTCTATCAAATTTTCAGCATCGTAGCCTTTGGAATAGTTACGAATACCTTCCACCAATTGGCGAATCGAAGAACATATTTTACGAAAAAACATGGCTGCCATTGACGGAAGTAACTAAACTTTTCGGATATGTTCGTTTTTACGAAAAGATACGAATGAAAACGACACAATGTAGCCGAAACAAAGCGATCGTGGCTTCACGCATTAAAAAAATGCGGAATAGTTATAATTAGATATGTATTTGCCGACATTACCGACTCGAAATTTTAGTTTTGTAGTGAAGTGGAAATAGTAAACTTAGTATACAAATAAAGGGAGTATAATAAAAACTGTGTTTTTTATGGTTTTCTTGTTTTATTTCAGCTATTTTGTTGATTCGTTGCCCTGCGTGTCAGTGGAAAAAGTTTAGTGTGTGTGTGTGGGGGGGGGGGGGTGAACTATCACGAAATTTAGAATTAGAGAAAACAACAACCAAAACAACATAAAAATGAATGCGTGATTTTTCGTTTTAAAACATTTATTTCGCCATTGCAAGTTGCAAGAGGTCATTGTACAGCTATTTCATACGTGCGTAAGTATACAGAAATCGCTGAGTTATAAATACACGGAGTGCTCAATCACTTATAATAAAGCATAGAAAATGCGGAATTTTATATATAGATAAGTGTACCACAGTAAGATGGCCGATTTGAACCGGAAAGATATAAAATGTAAACACTGTCGGGAAAAGCGTCGATGAATTTAATGAAAAATTATCTATTTTACACTGAACATATATTTTATGAATATACTCTCGTGTTGCCTTTATAGAAATTATTAAATCTGTATTAATGTGGATAGATAGCTCAGTGACGTATGCTTAAAAATTATAACTTCTATATTACGATATTCATTAAAATTTAAAGTATTTAAAACAAGATCATAAAGTAGATGTTTAACTTTATGTATTTCCGGGTCAAATCGGCCACCTTTCTGTGGTACACTTATCTATATATTTTTTCTCCGACAATTTAAGTGATTGGGAACTCCATGTAAGAACTTATATATATAATATAGCTGTGACAGAAATATAAGAAAATATTTTGTGAAATGAGAAGTACGTATTAAAAAACAAACACTATTTAATTATTAAATAGTCACGTGAATTGATTGACGTAAAATGGCATGAATTTCGAAAAAAATAAATATTGTCATACTAGTTTGCAGGAGGACATGGAAAGAGATTGTTGATGGCCTATGCTCCACTAGGAGTTGATAATGGCGAAGAAGAAGAAGTTTGCATTGACTAGAGTATAGACATTTCAAGTAACACAAGTTCTATATTGGATATATGATAGCAGATATGACAAGTATAAGTAAATCATTTTGAAAATACTTTTAAATAGAAATGCGGACCTTGCGCTGATATCGACTTATATAATATACTGGACGGAGAAGGTGATACACAGAAACATAATATAATTGTTTTTATCAAATAACAAACTAACTTTCTCTCTCTATTTTTCTGTTACACACAACCACACACACACATTCATACAAGATTGGCACCCACTCTTGAACGTAGCACATAAAGGATTTTCCACACATAAAAAAAAGAAAATATAGTAGGCTACTGGATTGCCCTTTATTTTGTACACATGCTCCACTAAGATGCAAAGCTAATGTTACCTCATATGCTTTATTGTATATGTCATTTTACAATTGCTCATAAAATTTCATTTAGATGTATTTGGGTTTTTAAAAAAAACATACAACCAACCGCAACAAAAATTCTACAACCTTTTTTGGACATGTAAGGAAAGGTTTACAATATGATAGTCCACAAACAAATCTTTAACACAAACTCAATAATCTTGGACCTATTTGTGTGTTGCCCTCCGGTGTGGCTTCTGTCTATTTGCCGCATTCGATATTTTTGACCAGTTGTTTATCAATATGGCCCCCCCCCCCCATCGAGCTTTACGAAGTAGCGATCCGTACCGTCATGGAAAACTTATGGTAGGAGAAATTACAATACAGAACAGGCTGAGCTTTTCTGAGGGCGAACTTTTGGCTGGTCACTGACATAATTAGCTTCCGGTGATGACTTCAGGCTTGAACGCAGCAAATGTGGAGTTTCTAAAGAAAGCAAAAAATGTAAAAAAAAAAAATCACATAAATTAATATTTGCATTAACAAGAAGAAAATAGAGAAATGAAATTAAATATACTTTTAATAAATGTAAAGGTTAAACGAATGTTTTTAAAAGGGCAAAGGTCAAGCATAAGTTTTAAAACAGGTAAGAGTTAAACATAATTGACATAAGTTCAAAAAGCATATGAACATAATTTTACCAAAATTTGAGTTTTAAAAAGAAACGAACAAATCTATTTATATTTGAAAATCATTTCATAGTGCATGGCTTTTTTGTTTCCTCTATGGGCTTTAAAAAAACGAGCGCGTCGAGGCCGAGTTAAGCAAGCAATAATAATTGTGTTTTCCGACCCACTTACCAGTGGAGAGGACGCCGATTGCAACAAAACAAAAAATAGTGTATTGAAAGTAATCGAATCAAAAATCAAACTCCAAATGTCGAATTGTCTAATGGAGTCAAGAAAACTGAGAAAGTAACGTTGCTTAAAAAAAACCTTATCAAAATCTAAGACTTGACTTAAACCCACGGATAAGCGTCAGACGCACACAGACGTGAGACGCGTCAGTAAATTAAAAGATTAGGTCTAAATAAATCTTTTAGAAACAACTGGGTGGTTTTCGTTAGGCTTTGGTGTGAAGGGGTGGGAGTTCTGTCACAACTAGCTGTGGGATTGTTGCCCCCCCCCCCCTACTCTTTGTGGTACAGACAACCAAATTGAGTAGGTTACCTGCCCTTTTAATATTGGTTTTTAGGCATTTTTAAAAACTTAAATACCATGTAACTATTTTCATACCATTTTTTAGTCTAAATTGAATAAATATTGTATTTTCATCCTAGATACATATAAGATGTACATTCCGAATTCCGAAATTTAACGTTAAAATTCGATTACAAGATTAGTCACGGGAGAGAACAGCAGACGCATTAAAAGCTGTTTAAGAAAGAAAGAAAAAAGCACATAGAAGCAAACTAACTCTAGGTCTATATTTATTTGAAATTTTAAATGATAAATAAGTCTTATTTACGAAAATATTGTTACGTGTTGGAACACATAACCAATAACTATAAATAAGATTGACCGCTTGCTTTAATATTTCTGCTATTTGATGACTCGAATGACTTTTCGGAATTCCCGATTCTCTTTAGTACTGTACACTTCCGTTTTACTTAATCGCTATGATTTTCTCAATGGAATTTTAAAATATTCAAAATTGAAAGTTTTTTTTACAGCGGAAACCTTTAGGCAGCCGTAGGAGACATTTAAGACAGCGTTGTTGGCTGCGCACGAAAAAAAGAACATATAATCTCTAAAAATAGAGCAAGCGGTCCATTTTATTACAGCCTTTGATAAAACCGACTTCAAATCTACTACAAATTAACAGGCAAAAGACTAAACTTTTGCCATGCAATGGATATTGTTATATGTGTTATAACATGTTGAATTAGTAAGATTTAGTTTGAAGACTTTCCGTTTAAAAGTGTTTTTTATAGTTGATTTAAAATTTCAAGCTATTTATTTATTTTAAGCGCTCAGAGATTATTTGATTATTTTTGTAGAAAAAAAAAATATGTTCTCGAAGTTTCTTAATATTTTTCGTAAGCACTTTCAGTAACCTTAGCCCATGACGTCTTTGAGAACATCCGTTCAAGCACTTTCTGCACCAAAACCAGAGTGTTAAAAAAAGCTATTTATTATTAACCAGTCCGTTAAAATGTAATATTGTAAATAAGTTCAAGTATTACAATCTAAAAATATTTATAGAATGGCTTGATTGTATTGTTTTATAACATAGTACAACGGACCTTAGACGGAAGACAGTAGACCAGGGTCATAATAATAGAGATTAGCAAATGGCACGAGAATACACAACAGAACAAACCTGATGGATTATGAGGTTTCGGGGGGTTCCGGAGGGCGTCCACGTCGTTCTGGATCTCTTGCAGCTCTTTGCTCAGGTCCATGAGATGCTTCTCGAGGTCCTTTGAGTCTACCACCAGCATCTCGGAGTCCGGCCTCTCTTGGGCTGGAGGCGCTGACGGTGGAGGCGGTAGCTCGGCCAGCCTGCGGTAGTAGGCGAGGGGGTCGTCGCCCACGTGCTCACCACTGCTGGGCTGAGGTGTCGGGTAATAGGCCGCGGGCGTGAGCTTGCGGGGTGGCGGTGGGGTGGGCTTGAAGCTGTATAGCTGAAAAAGTGATATAATTAGTTAAATAGTTGGGAAAAGGGAGATAACAAACTAATGTGTGTCTGAGAGTAGCAATTGGTGATCAATTTAATTTACGATTTACTCCCTTGGATGTATTTAATAGATAGAGCATTGCGGCTTAATAGTTAGTCAGGCAATCAGTCTGTCAGTTAGTTAGTTACTCGGTTAGTATTTATCTTATTTAAATGCTGGTAGTTTGTTGGTGATTAGCCGGCTCGATTGTTGTTTGTTATATTGATTAGTTAGTGGTGATTGGCTGTTTAGATGGTTGTTCTGTGGTAAGTTAGTTGCTTTGTTGGTGTTTAGCAGGCTAGTTATATGGCTATTAGTTTGGTGAAGTACTTGGCTGCTTAGCACCTGGTTAGTTAGTAGCTTGGAGTGTTAGTCCGTTAGTTCGTGCATTCCTTGTTTTTTCATTAGTTAGTTATCTCTATATCTCAATTAATTGCTTTAAAACCAGACAATCAGCCCTCCCCATCAGTAATACGATACTGACCATAAAGGATCTTCTTAGTTTTTCATCCACTTACCGATCCTGCAGTCTTTGATCTACCAATGTCTTCATCCATCATTCCCTGGCGTATGGCCCTCTCTGTTTCCTCAAGCTTAGCAGACACCTGCGGGTAGTCGTTGGTCCTGAGGGCGTCCACGAATGCTGGATAAGCTTTGTTGCCGCGCCGCTGTAGGGTCTTCACCAGAAGTCTAGTCACAGCTCTATCACCCTGACCTTCAGTTCTGAAAATTAATTTTAACTATGTATAAACCTAACTTACCTATTTTTTTAACATTTGGACAAATAGATCGATAAATAGATGAGTAGATGGATAATCGTATGGAAAATCATACCAAGAGACACACAGCCCAACAGATAAATGTATGGATAAACAGACACAAACTAATTGACAGACAAAAGATGTACAGATAGGTAAAAAGGTAGATAGATAGTATTAGATAAAAATTAAAAATAGATAATAGATAGATAAATAGATAAATAAGTAGACATTCCCGTAATCGCTAAATATCTTCCACCTATTATGCCTGCGACGTATTTATTAGATATAGGCATTAAATGGCAGGACAAAGTGATCAATAGCGAGATCTCGACGCGCTCAAACGTTCATAGTGTCTTCTCAATCATAATAGAAAGATGTATATGATGGCTTGGTCGTTTGAAAAGAATGAGTCCCGGTCGTATCTCTGGCTCTAAGGACCTTCTGGCTGTTGGAAAGAGGAAAACAGGTCGCCCACGACCCGTTACAAAGATGTCTGCCAAAGAGATAGTATAACAGGAGCCCATGGTGCTGCAATAATGTCTCTCGAGATAGAAGGATGCCGGCGATATAAGCAGACAGTCATAAAAGCCAAACACACTAAGAGACAAGCAGTTAGGCCTGCAAGCAGAAAAAAATAGATAGATTATGTATTGATATATAGGCATATCAAATAGGTAGAGATATAGATAGATAGATACATAGGTAGATAGGTAGGTAGATAGATAGATAGATAGATAGATAGATAGTAAAATAAATAGATAGATAGATAGAAAAATAGATAGATAAATGAATGGATAAATTTATAGGTGTATTAAATAGGTAGATAATATAGATATACATATAGATAGACCGATAGCTGGGTGGATAAATAGATAGATAGATAGATAGACAGTCAGATTGATAAACTAAGAGTTAAAAGGACTGATGGATCACCTGCCAAACTGAGTAAAGTCCATATGAGTTAGAACATCATCATCGTACAGAGTTTTAATGACTCCGTACGGCTGCACGTTGTCCTCAATGTAAGGCATCTCCTGCTCCAGCGTCTCCTTGTGTGCCGCCTCCATCGGGAACACCCTCCACCTGACAGGCTCCATGCTGATGAGATCCGACTCTGAATAGTTCAAGTAAGGGATCAGTTCGTCCTCATCCTCCGCCTCCTTTTTGGTCTTAGGGTCTCTCGCGTTGGAGAAGAGGCGTAGCAAAGTGTTGTCCAGCTTGGAGGCGGAGATCAGCAAGTTGTCGTCCACGATATCCCCGTGGTTGTAGGAGATGGACAGCGTGCTGGACTTGGACAGGCGAGAACGGTTGAGCCTATTGGTGGCTTTCTCAACGCGGGAGGTCACCCTTTTCGGTGCATTGCTTTTGGGATCCTTTGAGCTCGTGATGGAGTTTCTGCTGAACGTATTCTCGTGTTTGGACTCGCTTCTTGGGATCGAGCCTTTTCTCACGCCGAACTCCCTTTTCTGTCCCGTTCTGAAATCGTTCCGTGAGTAAGGAGGTCGCTTTGGGGGAAGATCCCCAACTATACTGTCTGTTGGAGAATGAAGAAAGAAATGTAAAAACAACAACAATTATTTAAACAAAAAGGAATATGAATAACATAACTATTCTAGTTATAGGCTATATCAGAAGACAGCCTGCTCATGATATCTTATTAAGTAATATACTGGATAAAAAAATTATGGACGAATTAATATGATCTCCATATGGGGCTCAAGATATATTTTGAATTTATGTCAAACATTTAATATAGTTATAATCTATCAATCTATCTATCCACCTATCTATCTATCTATCTACCTATCTATCTACTATCAATCTATCTATCCACCTATCTATCTATCTATCTACCTATCTATCTATCTATCTATCTATCTGTCTATCTATCTATGAACCTATCTTTCTATAGATTTATCTATCTATCGATTTAACTATCTATCTATCTATCTATCTATGAACCTATCTTTTTATAGATTTATCTATCTATCGATCTAAATATCTATCTGTCTATCTTTCTATGAACCTATCTTTCTGTAGATTTATCTATCTATCTATCTATCTATCTATCTATCTATCTATCTATCTATCTATCTATCTATCTATCTATCTATCTATCTATGAACCTATCTTTCTATAGATTTATCTATCTATCGATCTAACTATCTATCTGTTTTTCTGTCTGTCTATCTATCTTTGTATCTATCTATCTGACTGTCTTTCTATCTAGCTCTTGTATCTATATCTACCTATATATCTATATTTCTATTTATCTATAACCGTACTAGTCCTACTAGTTTCATCTAATTATCGATCACGCTTGCGCTATCTATCCCTCTAACATCTAACAATGTTTATATCAATTAAAAGAAATATTAGTTTGTTAATTAAGCGATATAATTTTTCAACAATCCTAGAGTGAACAACTTTGGTAAATCCCATATTGCAGAAAAGTTATAACTACCAAGTTTAATCCTAGATTGCAGAAAAGTTATAACTACCAAGTTTAATCCCAGATTGCAGAAAAATTATAACCACCAAGTTCTACTGTATTTCAACGTTTGACTTTATTTAGGATGCAAGAATTATCTACTTTACTGTCGGAGTGGTTGTTGTTTCTCTAAAGAAATTCCAAGTGGCATTCGGGCATGGATTAGGTTGCCTGGACAGATCAGGAAAACCAGTAACCTATCATCATTTAAAACATTAATAAAGATGCAAGACTAGACTTAGACCACGGATGAGCGTTGGACGCAATAATTTTCTTTATAGAAGGAGCGTCTGTAATACATAAGATAAGACAGTAGTATACAAGACTGACCAGTGTCACTGTCCATTTCACGCTTCCTGGTTTCCTTCGGCACAGCTGCTGGTGGCGGACTGGCGCTCCGCACTGGACTTTTCGGTGGGCGACTTGAGGTGACGGGGCGAGAAAATGGGGTGCCACGTTTGTTCACCGGAGTGGGTGGCGCCCTGTCTTCGTGTTCTGGACTAGAGGAGGACTGGTGCTCAGAGTCTGTCGTCCCATTTTCTCCAAAGTGACTGTAATTACCACAGAAGCTTAATGATGTTGATTTAAAAACTTTTTCAAGTTACTAAATGGGGGGGGGGGGGGGCAAAGTCCAGGGTTCGAATCCCTGTGAAGGATAGGATATTTTCATTGTCAGGAGAGTGTCCCTGAGTTTAACCAGCACTGATGGGTACCTGATTTTAGTTGGGTATATATATAAATGCGACTGGGCATTAGGCTGGCCACACAATCCCGTGGTATGCCATGGCCACGAAAACTCGAGAACGCTACTTCTACAGGCCACACCTACAGTTATACATTATAGGTGCACATTATGAAAGTATTGGACATTCAAGTCGTGGGCTATAAACTATTCAATATAGCCGGCTATCTTTGTGAAGCCGGCTGGTCCAGCGGTTAGAACACCGGACTGTCAACCAAAAACCATCGGACAGGTCGCGGGTTCGAGCCCTGCCACCGGCGGATCCCTGTCGCCCTGCAGGAGTTTTGGGACTAGTAGACGTAATAATCTACTAGAGCGCACTGAGCATGCTAATAGCATGATAGAAGCGCTATATAAAAACAATTATTATTATTATTATTATATACACTACACATCTTGAGTAAATATTATTTAATGAATCGATTTCTTATATATATTCCCAGAGTAGCGCCTCGTATTGCTTAAAAGTCCTGATAAGGGAGATCACTTACTTCAATCATATTTATACAGCTTAGACTTTTACTATTCGTAACAAAGGACGTCTGACCGAATTGATCCATAGGGCCGGTGAAGCAGCGTTGACCAGTTTCTGTGGCCACGGCATAATAGGGGATCGTGTGGCCAGCACTATGCACAGACGCCTTTACTTTACCCTAACTAAGGTCAGGTACCCATCAGAGCTGGGCAGACTCAGAGACACCCTCCAGACCCGGGGAAAAAAATCATGGCTATGGGGCACGGTAGCCGAGCGGCAGTGCGTTCGACTGACGAGCCGAAGGTCCCGGGTTCGAATCCTAGTGCAGGCTAGGATTTTTTCCTAAGTCACTAAGCATCGTTCCACTCTGGCCGTTAAACATATTCATAACCTAAGCATACATTTGGTTTTGCATGAAAACACTTAAAATTCTAGACAATTTAAAAACAATGATTCGCGTTCATTTAACGTTCTAATGTATATTCTGTTAGTATCAACCCTTAAAGGCTTTTTTTTTTTTAATGTTTTCGCTTTTTGAATTTTACTGGTAATTTATATCAGACCAAATGTGACACATTGTAAATTAACTGTTCACATTTTAGCAATCACTATAAATTGTGACTAATGTAATTAGCCTAATAGCCTGATACTTATTAACAAAGTCTTGATAAACAAAACAAACGACAACATTTCTAACCTTGTGCTTTTCATATACGAATAGGGTCCAAACGTTGACGACTCTAATCTATGCTTGCTGGTAAAAGGTCTTTTTGAAGTCTTGGATGGCGGAACACTTTTAGCGTCCTTGTTGTCGCTATTGTCGTCTTCGGAATTGTCTTTGGAGTTGAAATCATTTTCTGAGATTTCTCTGCGTAGTTCCTTATTCTCCTTCTGTTCCGGGGTAAAACGGACGTCTTCTGGTTTATGCTTGGCTTGTTCTGTTGTATAATCCTTGTCTTCGTTCTTGTGTTTTGCGTGTTCTGTTTCAAAAATGTCTTCTTTTGGTATGTGTTTGGCTTGCTCTATTTTATATCTGTCATCATTTGGCGTATGCTGGGCGTTTTCCGCGGCATAACTTTTGCTTTCTGGCTTGTGTTTGGCGTGTTCTGTTGAAAACTCTTTGTCTTTCGCATCTTTGGGTTTAGATTTCTCGGAACTGTACGTTACCTCTCTTGGAGGGCTTTCTCTGGCACGACCTGGCTCATACTTGTCATTGCGAAACTTTTCTTTAGCGTGCTCGGGCGGGTAGGTTTCTTCGTCTGAACTATACTTGGCGTAATCAGGGGTGTGTCTGGCGGGATCGGGTGTACCCTCGCGTACGTAGATTTCAGGAACTGAAAACGTCGGTGTTCTGGTGGGAGTTGTCGACCGTCTTATGGGATGGTCTATATCATGAGTTGTATCCCGAACCCAAACACCTGTATCTGAGTGATAAGAATATAAGAACTGAATAAATAAACAAAACTTTGATAATATAAATTAACACATGAGTAAAATATCAATTAAACCAAAGATTTTAATAAGATGGACCGCATGCTATATTTTTAGAGCTTATATGTTCTTTTTCCGTGCGCATCCAATATTATTGGATTATTTCTACGCTCCTACGTTTGCCTAAATGTTTCCGCTGTATACAACTTTCGATTTTAATTTTTCATTGAGAAATTCATATCGGTAAAAAAAACGGAATTACACAGTTCAAAATGGAATTGAGCATTCCGATAAGAAGTCATTCGAGCCATCAAATAGCAGAACTATTAAAGCAACCGGTCCACATTATTATAGTCTTTGATTAAACAGACAAATGTAGGTGTTAAAACCATAACATTTTTTTAAAGTAAATGTTGCATAGTATGTACATTATTATATAATTATTATTCATCTGTGTATCTATATTCGGAAATGAATGTAGCCTATAACATGCTTGCTATAAATTAATATGTATAATATCCTGACTTTGCTTCATTCAATAAAATGGTTTTAAAAACCAAAAGTTTTCAAGTATTTAAAGATAAAATATTTTGTTTATTAAAAGCTGTGAATAATAAAAAGACTTGACGAGAACTATCATTTCCTTATGCCGTATGTAAGTATGCCATCTGATGAATACAAGTTTCATTTGAGAACGGAATGGGTTGCCTGAACCAAAAAGAATAAAAAAAACACTCTGAATAAAGTGGCCGTGAAGGCAGCGCGTTCGGCTGGCGTACCGAAGGTCCTGGGTTCGAATCCTGGTCCATGCTAGGATTTTTTCCCCGGGTCTGGAGGGTGTCCCTGAGTCACCCAGCTCTGATGGGTACCTGACATTAGTTGGGATAAAGTAAAGGCGGCTGTGCATAGTGCTGGCCACACCATCACCTAGTATGCCGTGGCCACAGAAACTGGTGGATCGATTCGGTCCGACGGTGGATACTTATCAAAATGCAAGACTTGACTCAAATTATGTATGGGTGTGCGCAGAGACTTAAAAGTCTTTCTGATTAGAAGGCTAGTCTATACATTATTAAATGAGATGAATTACTTATTTTAATGCATGTCATACCAACTGAAAATAATTCTACGTTTAAACTTTAAACAAAGGTTATCAAATTGAAGTTTTAAGATAGAAAATCTACACCATGCAGAAAAAAAATATATTCAAATCAATAGACCAATAAATAGAGTTTCTACAGTAATATGGTGCAGAGAAAACACTTCTGTGCCCATGGGCCTCAAAAAGGTGAAGTGTGGCAACCACCAGTACGCTTGCATCAAGAGCACACCGGTGGGCTAACGCATGCTGTGACTACGGGTGTCCCGCTCTCATTGCATTCGGGGTGTCCGTGGCCCCCGGTTGGAAGGAAGAAACGAGCGCAGCAATCCCGCCTCAAACCTTGCCCTGGTGCCCGGATGCGCATACCTATAGTATGGGATTCGCGCTACCGGTATACGGGCGAGCCACCACGATAATGATCCGAGGGATATTCCGCAGAGGGAAAACAATAGTGTATATGACTTCTGAAAATGTATCCTAAGTTACACGACACGCCACGCCCTATCGGCGTTCCGTGGAATGGCTGGGCCTGGAAAGACACTTAGTGTGCCCCCCCCCCCCCGGCCGATTCACCCCTGAACATCGCCACGCCCTGAACGTGAGAGCCGGAAGGCGTGTCCGTTTTTAGGCAATTACAGTATGGTTCAGAAAAAACAACAACTGGAGATGGTTGGGGCACACACTCCGAAAACCAGCTTCCAACATAAACCAGACAGTCCCTATCGAGGAACCCCCAAGGAAAGAGGAAGAGGGGCCGAACCCGAAACAGCTGGCGCCGTGACCTGGATGCCGTCGTCAAGAGAACAGGTCATTCTTGGGGACAGTTGGAAAGACTCGCCCAGGACCGGGATGGCTGAAGAGCCCTTGTTGGTGGCCTATGCCCCGATAGGGGTAAACTTAGTAGGCGTAAATAAGTAAATAAGCAGAAAAAACAACATCTTCTTCAAATAAAAATCCATTAAATGGAGGTTTTACAGCATGTGTGGTGCTAGGAAAAAAAAAGCATGCTGAATTAGCAACGAACAATAAGGGAGTCGAATAGTTATGTTTATCTATGGAATTATTTTTTTTTCAGATAAGGGAGATCACTTACTTTTGACATTCACTTTGTATTAATCCCCTTTAAAACGACTTTAGCCCCCGCATTCCTGCGAGAAAGTGAAATTTTATCACGGGGGAAAAAAGAAGCTAAACACCTATCAACAAAATTATCCAATTTGACAAGGTGACAAAAAATGTGGGTAGATATTTTGTTTGTTAAGGTAATCTCTCTTTTATAGCTTAACTAGCTAGAAAGACGTCACTTCATATTATGTAGTGATGAGATCAGTGTAAACAAAAAACTATCCGATAAGCCCTTAGTAAATCTATTGACTTTATTCAGCGTTGACTTGAGGGTTCATGCCCCATTACGTGCAAATGAATGAAAGGAAAAACGGTAAAGTCCTAAATTGTTATGAAATAAACAATGACATCTAAAAAAGTCAAAGGGTGAATAATAAATTATGATATTAAAAACACATTGTTAATTTCCACCATTATATACATTCCCTTATCTTGAAAAAAAAAGTTAGAAAATCGATGTTATTTGGGGAATCTTAAATTATGGGGATTATATAAAACATTTATGATTTACACCAGGGGTCGACAACCTAAGGCACGCGTGCAAAAATTGGCACGCAGGTAGATTTTCAATGGCACGCGTGAGACCTTAAGAGTTGTTATTTATTGATGAAAAAACAAAAACATTTTCCGGTTCTGAATGAAGAAAACTGACTGTTGAAGCCGGTGTTTCTGAATGACATAGCGACAAATTTTAGTGAGTTGAACTTGCATTTACAAGGACCACTGGAATAAATGTGCATTGAAACTGGATATATCTTAAAGTGAAATCAATGTCAAAACATTTACCTACCTGTACATCCCTATATTAGGGCAAATATTAAGATAGATATTAAGATAGATAGATGGGCTTTCTCAGAAGTACATCGAAGCACTCAAAGTGGAGTTTTCTAGCCATTTTTTATTCCACATCAAGCCTAATTGGTTTGATCTTACTAGAACATTCTTAGATGTAGATATTTTTTTTAAGTGTAGTGATATTGGCTATTCTAAAATGTAGCATGTTGAATTTTAAACATTTCAAAAATGGGCATCGAAATGTGCCCATTTGTGGAAAATATCTGGAAGGAAGCTGCTTAGGAAAATTATCTGCTATTCTCAACTACTAGATATTCGCTCTTCTACTTTCAGCTTTTGGTTCAACTTACACATTTACAACAGATTTTATCGCACATGAAAGCTGTTTTAAGCAAATAAAGAGGTCACCTACACTTGACCACTCAGAAGTGAATAAACATTACAAAATTACCGAAGAGCATTCAAGACAATGCGCTCATTAATTGATACAGACGGATTACATTTAAAATAGTTTTTATGCTCATCATCTTTAATTGAACATATAAGTAATTCTAAACCAAGTTTTTTTTTAATTATTAATTTAATAAATTTAAGAGACCTATTTAATAGCACTATATAATGTAAGTATTAATGTCTAAGAGATAAACTCCTTAAATGGACAAACAATTAATGCAGGAAATGTTTATTAACAACTGTTTAACGTAAATTAATTTTAATTCTATAATAATTAAATCTTTTAATAAAGATTATAATGTTGGACTTATATAAAGAAAGAATAATTAATCAGTAATATATGTTTTATTACAAAACATGACGTTTTTGGCATCCATATTGAATCACTATTGAATCAAAGTTAAATGTGAAAACGGGGTTTTAATTAAAGGGAGATAATCAAATAATTAGAATATTTCTAATTTAATATTTCAATTTATAACTGACAAATGCTGAAACTGTAAAAAGTATTTTTAAACATTATATTAGCTACCCATTTTGTATTATTACTACGTATGTATTCCGCTTAACTAATAATTGCTTCCGCATATTGTCTACGAAGACCATAACATATTAAAGGACATAATATCAGTTTAACTGAGATCAAAATATAATTAACATTAAAGTGTTAGATCCCCATATTGGCAACCAAATGATAATGTTTAGACAATAAATACCAGAAATGTGAAAGTTCATTAATAAAATATTGTGTTTGATATAAATGCAAATAAAAGGATGATAATCACAAACAAGTTAATTTAGTATATCAAATATAAAAACGCTGTAACGATTTTCTCAATAAATTTCCTTTGCTTTTGGCCTTTGTCTTGCTACGGAGTTAAATTAACTGTACTATAAAAAAAAAATATTTTTTAATTATAATAGAGCAGGTTGACTTTTAGGCTGTTGGCACGCTGAATGATTTAGAAAACCTAGTTTTGCACAATGTTAGCAAATGGTTGCCGACCCCTGATTTACACCATCTAATAAACTGGGTGAATCATAAATTAATATATTTAAAAAAAAAATAAAAAATTGTTTCTTACACCATCAGTCTCAAACAAACACAAGTAAAAATAATACATTTATTGAATACCCTTTTCGTATAATATAATATATAACAACATTTTCTGTATTTACTTGTCGGGAATTTTATAACATGATATTATTCTACCATAAAGGAAGCTACAACCAAAGACTATAATATACATGGACTGCTTGCTTTAGTATTTTATGCTATTATCTTCTTTTTTTTGCAATTGCCGATTCTAAATAAAGTAATTGTCATACAAGTTCCGTTTTATTAAATCGCATTTTTTTTCGACTTTAAATGAAAAGTTTGTAGGCCTATTAATCCTATTATCATTGACTATAATAAGATAGACCGCCTGCTCTATTTTTAGAGCTTATGTTCTTTTTCCGTGCGCACACAACACTGATCTATAAATGTTTCCGCTGTATACAACTTTCGATTTAAATTTTTCATTGAGAAAATCATAACGATTAAATAAAACGGAACTTGTGTATCAATAACTTTATTTCCTGTATAGCAATTACTTTATTTAGAATCGGGAATTCCGAAAATCAGTGTTTCAAGTCATCATATAGCAGAAATACTAAAGCAAGCGGTCCATGTATATTATAGTCTATGCAACAACCAAAAGATATTACATTATCGAGCGTCATTTTGGATTAGAATGGGTTGCAGGAGCTATTAAGAAACGCCAACAGCCTGACAGCATTTTTAAGAAAATGCAAAACGAAATGTGAACCATGGATTAGATTAGGGAGCAATAATCGTTGGTGTAGTAAGTATCACTACATTGTAGGGGTAATTTGTTTGTGTAAGCTTGCAGTTTCTGGACATTGTAGACGAGCGTCGAAAGTGCACCGCAACTAACCGGGCCTGAGTCCGTCTCCAGATTGACCCCTGCTTTCATGTCTGCTGCTGAGACGCCTTTTGTTTTGGTCAAACACATCCCTGGTCACCGGACGACGTCGGCCATGTCTGTCCGCCATTTTTAATTAACTGAAAAAAAAAATAAGTGTGTAAATCATCACTGAAAACGAATTTTCAGACACACACAAAAAAGAAAAGAAAAGAAGAAAATAGCACTAACATTTTAAGACTTACATATAGATTTTCAACAATAGAGCATTTGCAATCACGTAACAAAAAGCACGTATTTTGTTTACTTTGTCTAGTGGCGACAAATGGCAGCCTTATTACTAAGAACTCAGGAAGGTTATATTTATAAAAAAAATTATTTAAATAATATATATATATAATATATATATATATAATTGTCATACGATGAAAATTAACATTCAAAGCTAAAATTTAAACCATTAAAAATCAATGGAATAGGTTCGGTGAGTACAGCATATTTAATTGAAGATGTCGATTGTCAAAACTTACTATCTAAAAGTAAAGCATAAGGTAGGCTGTGAAATGTTTCACAAGAGCTTTTGAAAAACTATAAAAGCCTCAAATCTTGTTTACTTCGTGGACGGACTACTACGGACTAGTATCACAGTTAAATATCAAGATTTATGGAAACCAATTTCTTATATTTTGGGTGTAAAATAGACATGGTAAAGAACCATTTTATTCCACCATGTCTCCATCATGGTTTCTATTTACATAGTTACGTGACCTGGAAACCTAAGCCACGCCTATTGCAAATGCTCTATTGACACAAGCTAATGTCTCTAGGCTAGAAATAAGTAATTTTAAAAAAAATAGATAAGGAACCCCCACATATCAAGAACAGCTCATACATTTTACTGCCCGAACATTCATTACCTAAACATATGACTACATTTGGTCACATGTGACATATCAATATATTATTGTTTATATAATGTCATTGAGTTCATATATTAATATGTGTATGCTCATTCACTATATCTAAGCTTATATACTATTGGGCCGTTCAACCGCTCGGGACATAAGTTGTATAAATTTACGTTGAAATTTCTTAGGGCATGTGATCTTATATCACACAGGCTGTGAATGTATAGATATAAAATTATGACAAATTTTGCACGTAGTTTACATAATATAACACTTTATACCAGGGGTCTCCAAATATTTCAACCCGAGGGCCGCAATAACTATCAAATAGCAGTTTGGGGCCTACGACACACTTGAGGTCCAAATAAAAAAAGAATCAAAACATAGATGTTGTTTTTAATTATTAATTAAATATTATTGTATTCAGTTATTATTTACTAATACATTGATACACTACACATGAACACCTGTATTAGTGGGAATGGTAAAAATATAACGTCCACGTAAGCGGCGGCTGATCTTGGCAGGATACAGGTAAATTTCCTAAATTTTTTTCCTAGATAAAAAAAAAGGTCTCCACGGGCCGGATGAGAGGGCCTAGCGGGCCGCATCTGGCCCGCGGGCCGTAGTTTGGAGACCCCTGCTATATACTATGATTCAAAGATACAAACATTAACGGCGACTATAAAAAGAAATTGATGAAATAGAAGGTAACATAGCTAAGTCCCTTGGATCTGTGTTGCAAGGACTTTTTCAGATATTCCCGATTTTGGGTCTTCAGTTATGTTATTTTGTAGAATTATTATATTCTGTACGGGATTCTGTTTGTTTTTATCATATTAACCACGCCTAAATTCCTATCGTCTTTGTGTAAAAAAAAATTGGGATGATGACACATAGAGTTGTTGCCAACGACTAAACATTATCTTAAATTGTCATCCCCTTCTCCACAAAACGATTTTTTACTTTTTTTAAGTGAGATGATTATTTAAATATTTACACTAGATAACATGCTTTAGAACCCTACTGTCTTACTTATATGTTAGGTCGGTTATTGCTTCATTCATTTGATTTGTTCTATGTTTTTAAAGTTTTAAATCGTCATTTAGTTTTATATTTTTTAGCCTAGAGATTATATCCGTGTTCTTAGTTGTATGTTAAATGCACTCCGAGCTTACATTATGGTTGTTGGCAGAACTATACAAATATTGTTTTTTTTAGCTTATTATTAAATCATGTGTTGTGAAAACCCACTGTGTGAAGTCGACTTATTAGAAGCATTTAACATACTTTTCCTTTACGAAAAATTCGTTATTTTTAGCTTTATCCTGTCTTTGGTGGGAGGAAAAGGACAAATGTCTGGACGGCCAATGTATGAAAACATTTTATCAAAGGATTTATTAGAAAATCTTGTATTTTTTGTATTATGCAGTTTATTTACAAAGAATTTTGTCCACCACAAAGTAGACAGCAAAGCTAGTAAATTACATATAACAGTGATGAAACAAAAGGCTATTGTCTTTGATGAAACATAAATATAAGCTTAACCCTTACAGTCCCGGGCGCGAATATAGCGGAACTGAAGGCAGCATAGATAGAAGTAGGTCGGTACGGGAAGGGTTAATAAGCGTCTACAATCCGACCAGAACAATTTGCACATGACTCTCTAAGTGTAGGTTATTTTTTTTTTTTTAGAGATATACAGGATATAACCTAAACCTACATTATCGGGCCTTTCAATAATCCACACAAAATAATAGTTCTTGGAAAACCTTTTATTTTGTAAAGTTTTTTTTTCAATCGTATTGATTTGTATTGATTTATTCGTCTCTTTTTTAAAAACTCAAAAGTGTAACGTTTTCATATGCAAATTTCATTTCAGGATAGTCTCTTGTTCAAATTTGTTATAGATCTATGTGTTGTAGCTAATAATTTTTACTGATTTACAGTAAAAACTGTTGAAATGATATTACGTGTATAAGACAAAACGATAACTTAAATACACCACCCTTGTGTATCATGGATCATTATTTAATATAACCGAGCTTAGCTTACGTAGTTATGGTGCGCCCTTGTTGTGAATTGCAGTGGCAGTTGTATTAGTATGTAAGACACACAGCCACTAGCCAAAGAGAATGGACTAACTAACTGATGAGAATCGAGATGATCGTTGGGGCTAACTGACCGACTAGACTCAAGCTAACACATGGACTAACTAACTGACGAGAATCGAGATGATCGGTGGACTACCTAACTGACTAGACTCAAGCTAACACATGGACTAACTAACTGACTAGACTCAAGCTAACACATGGACTAACTAACTGACGAGAATCGAGATGATCGGTGGACTACCTAACTGACTAGACTCAAGCTAACACATGGACTAACTAACTGAAGAGAATCAAGATAATTGGTGGACTACCTAACTGACTAGACTCTAGGCCAGGGATCGGCAACCTAAGGCACGCGTGCAAGACTTGGCACGCCGAGCTATTTTGAATGGCACGCGAGCTATCTCCCCAAGAAAGAGGTTTTTAATGCAAGTCAACAACATATCGGTACGTCAGCATTATTAATGGCTGCCGCGTGAAAAAAATTATGAAAATCACAATGTATGTCGACTGTTAAAGTTCAGGAAAGTTTGTGAGAAAATCTTTTATCATTGGCCTTATGTAAAGAAAGTGTCTTCTAGAAAAAAGTGATACGGAATATAGAGATCTGCTGTTGCATACAATGTGTGTTGGCTTAGAAGAGGTTAAGTCTTGGATTGATTCATTTCTTGTCTGGAAGCAATTAAGGTATTTCTTGATAAACAACAACAACATTTCCTATATTGAATTAGGAGAACCGACTGTTGAAGCCGATGTTTCTGAATGACAAGGCGACACATTTCAGTGAGTTGAACTTGCATTTACAAGGAAGGGGTTAGACCACTGAAATGGATTTGCATTGAAACTGGATGTATCTTGCCATGAAATTGAAATCAATTAGAAAACATTTAACTACCGTATATACTCGTGTATAAGTCGCACCGGTGTATAAGTCGCACCCCTACTTTTTGTCGAAATTTTCGGTAAAAAAAGTGCGACTTATACGCGAGTAGATACGGTATGTCCCTATTTTAAGGCAAATAAAGTTAGATAGATGGGATTTTTCATGTGTGCTTAGAACCTAGATGTACTGGCAAGGCATGGACTCGTGTTTTCATACCTCCTAAAGCCCGACTGGCTTGATCTTGATAACAACCTACTTAGATCTGGATATTTTTTACCGGAGGATATTTGCAATTTTAAAAGCAAATACAATTTTAAACATTAACATAACGGTTTCAAAATATCTCAATTTTGCGGGAAAGTCTGTAAGGAAGCTGCTTAGGAAAGTCATCTGCTATTCTCAACTGCTAGACATTCACATTACTTTTAGCTTTTGGTTCAACTTACACTTGTGAACAAATCTCATTGCACATGAAAGCTGTTTCAAGCTTACAAAGAGGTCACTTGCACTTGATCACTCGGAATGACTAAATATGTACACGACATTGAACAAGTAGTGAAGAGCATTCAAGGACAAGAAACTCATTAATTGGTACAGACTAATTACATGCACAAGAGTTTTTATGTTCATCTTCTTTGATTAAGCATACAAAGCACCTTCACCTTCACCTTCACCTTCACCTATCCCTTAACCCGTGGGTGGGTCGTTGGGGCACCATCGTTGACTGTTAACAATCTCTTGCCGTTTGTTACGCTCCTGTGATGCCCTTTGGGAGTCGATGAACGACAGGCCGGTCCACTCCTTGATGTTGTCTTCCCATCTCTTCTTTTGCCTGCCTCTTTTTCTTCCTGCATTATAGTCTTTGAAAGACCTCCAGATCTTGCTACGTGTCCATACCATCTCAGTTTTTTCTTTTTAATTGAGGTGAGAAGGTACACAAATAATTGATGCTAATTTAATGAGTATTTCTTTAAATGTAAGCGGCTTTTAAACTAGGATTGTGAAGCATGGTGGTCGAGCGGCAGTGCGTTAGGATGGTGTACCGAAGGTCCTGGGCTCGAATCCTGGTGGAGGCTAGGATTTGTTCCCCGGGTATGGAGAGTGTCCCTAAGTCTACCCAGCTCCGATGGGTAGCCTACCTTTAGTTGTGGTAGCTTAGCTGGGCTTTGTCCTGGCCACACAATCCCATAGTATGCAATGGCCACACACAATTGATTAACGTTGCTTAACCGGCCTTATGGATTAATTTGGTCCGACGGGATACTTTACTTTACTATACTAGCACTATATTATGAAATTGTTGTAATTATTAATGTTTTAAAAATAAACTTCTTAAATGGAAAAACAATTAAGACAGGCAATGTTTATTTACTACTGTTTAACGTAAATTAATGTTAAACCTCTAATTACGTCTTGAAATGAATACCATAAGGCTGGATTTGTATAAACATAATAACTAAAAAGAAATATTAGTTATATATTTCTAAACATTACTCTTTTGTCATCACTACAATCAAAATTAATGTGGGAAATTTAATTTAAAGGGATATAATTAATATGTTTTCTTTGCGTTAAAATATATTTTAATATGTATAATTTTTCTTAATAAAATATAATGGCTTACAATACATAACTTAAAAATTATCAAACTATAAAAAGTATTTGAAAAATATATAAATATTATATGACTAAATAACTTATAATATTTATATTTCTAAACATTAAATTAACTTCCCAGTATGTATCATTACTACCTATCCATTCCGCTAGCATTAAAATACTAAAACTAAAGTAAATCTCAGTAAGCTGAGATCAAAATATAATGAGCGAATAGCAGGGGTTAAAATTAATTTACACTAGCCCTTTATGTGAAATGTGTATAATACATTTTATTTTATTTGTACTATAGTATAGAGCAGGGGTCTCCAAACTTTCCACTCGAGGGCCGCATTAACTATTAAACATCGATTTTGGGGGCCGAGGACACACTTGAGGTCCGAAAAAAAATAGAATCGAAAAGTGGATATTTTTTTTAATTATTAATTTAACCCTTACAGTCCCGGGCGCGTATATAGCGGAACTGAAGGCAGCATCGATAGAAGTAGGTCGGTACGGGAAGGGTTAATATTATTGTATGCAGATATTATTTAAAATTGCTACAGCACACATGAACACCTGTATTAGTGGGAATGGTACAAACATAAGGTAAATTTCCGTAATCTTTTTCGTAGAGAAAAAGGTCTCCACGGAGCGGGTGAGAGTGAGAGGGCCTAGTAGTTTGGAGTCCCCTGGTATAGAGTGAATAGAGCCTAGTAGTTTGGAGTCCCCTGGTATAGAGTGAATAGAGCCTAGTAGTTTGGAGTCCCCTGGTATAGAGTGAGAGGGCCTAGTAGTTTGGAGTCCCCTGGTATAGAGTGAATAGAGCCTAGTAGTTTGGAGTCCCCTGGTATAGAGTGAGAGGGCCTAGTAGTTTGGAGTCCCCTGGTATAGAGTGATAGAGCCTAGTAGTTTGGAGTCCCCTGGTATAGAGTGAATAGAGCCTAGTAGTTTGGAGTCCCCTGGTATAGAGTGAGAGGGCCTAGTAGTTTGGAGTCCCCTGGTATAGAGTGAGAGGGTCTAGTAGTTTGGAGTCCCCTGGTATAGAGTGAGAGGGTCTAGTAGTTTGGAGTCCCCTGGTATAGAGTGAGAGGGTCTAGTAGTTTGGAGTCCCCTGGTATAGAGTGAGAGGGCCTAGTAGTTTGGAGTCCCCTGGTATAGAGTGAGAGGGTCTAGTAGTTTGGAGTCCCCTGGTATAGAGTGAGAGGGTCTAGTAGTTTGGAGTCCCCTGGTATAGAGTGAGAGGGCCTAGTAGTTTGGAGTCCCCTGGTATAGAGTGAGAGGGTCTAGTAGTTTGGAGTCCCCTGGTATAGAGTGAGAGGGTCTAGTAGTTTGGAGTCCCCTGGTATAGAGTGAGAGGGCCTAGTAGTTTGGAGTCCCCTGGTATAGAGTGAGAGGGCCTAGTAGTTTGGAGTCCCCTGGTATAGAGTGATAGAGCCTAGTAGTTTGGATATAGAGTAGGCCCTATAGACCAATTCAAATAAAAAAAGATGAATATCACAAAAACGTTCATTTTAAATGAAATATAAAACACTTTAAAGATTGTCTCTATGAAGCTGCAATGCTTTTGGCATTGACCTTGCTATGGCGCTAACAAAATTGTCTTAAAAATAAAATATAGTAAAGCAGGTTAACTTTCAGGCTGTTGGCACGCTGAATGATTTCGAAATCCTAGTTTGGCACACTACTGGCAAAAGGTTGCCGATCCCTGCTCTAGGCAATCGGTGGACGAGCATTAACCCTTCCCGTACCGACCTACTATAACTATGCTGCCTTCAGTTCCACTTTATACGCTCCCGGGACTATAAGGGTTAAGATAAACGATGTAGGCCTACTAACTAACCGACTTTGATTAAGGGTAACCAATGGACTAACTAAATGATGAGACTTAAGGTAACCGAGGGCTTTCTAACATACAAAATAATGAACACAATAGATCATTGAAATATTTTCCAGTTAGATCTAGTGCTAATGGATTTTACTTTTTAAAAAAATAAATGTTTTTTTTGCGAATAGTTGTTAATACACTACTAGTACAACTAGAAGTACAACTAGGCTGGAAGTGCTGGAAGGTAGTATTACCAAAGCTACTAAGAAGCCATAGTAGCTAGACAAACTTTCGCTGCTATCGCAGAGTGACCGACAATTGTTTGCATAGCCTTTCCGTAGTCTTACTCTCATTGAACTAACGTCAAAGAGCTTATTGGATAACTGTCCCCTAAAGTCCTAAGGGGTCGTCCATAAATTACGTCACACGATTAGGGGGGGGAGGGGGGTCACGCATTTGTGACGATGTGTGACGAGGGGGGGGGAGGGGGGGTCTAAGATATCCGACGTCACAATATAGGCCTACATATATGTTTGTGCGCCTATGCCTCCTATGCCGTTTTGATTGATCGGGACAACCAAAAATGGACATTTACTCGCAACTTTCCGGAATAGAAAATTAAATTTATCACGTATGCTGCTGACTTTGTTGATTTTATATAAATAAAAGTATGCCGGTTATGCACACATGAACACTGTAATTAAAAAAAAAAAAAGAATTAGCTCCTCGACTTAAAAGAGAGTAGCTTCCCTTTCAATCAGCTGCTTGTCTTTCATTGGGAGTGTTGAACAGGCAACTTTGGGTTTTCCCGACTGCGCACTGTTTGCATTGTTCGTTTATACTCAGTGCCCTCACATAGGGGGGGGGCAGAGGAAGGCATATGCCCGGGGGTGGCACTTCCTGGGGACGGCAATTGTAGTCTAAATACAGCAAATATCGCACTAAACAAGCAGTTACAGTATGCAAGAAGACGGCGCTGAAACTTTTGCCCTGGGGCGCCACATAAGCTTGTAAAGGCACTGTTTATACTGTACTTTTTTTTCTCTCTATTGTTGATCTCGCTATTATTCTTTTAATTTCTATATTATGCTTTGTATGGACAAAGCCCACATACACCTATATAGCGCCCGAGGGCAAAAGTTTCAGCGACGCCCCCTTGCATACTGTAACTGCTTTGTTTAGTGCTATATTTAGACTATATTTGCATCCCCTAGAAGTGTCTCCCCCCGGGCATATGCCCCCTCTGCCCCACCCCCACCCCATGTGAGGGCACTGAGTATGGACACAATGTATCCACGGGTCAACTAGTTACTATTAATAAGCTTTGTAAATTAAAATTATGATCGCTTTGTTTCTTAGCTATTTTCAAATGATGATCGCATCGCCAACGCGTCTGAATGCTAAAAAAAAGTGGGAAAGATGTCCTAGCCCGGCAATCATCTTCGTTTTTCCAGGGAAAGCTGACAACATGGCTGCTCCCACGGTTCAAGATGTTGACACTCTTTTCTAAGTAGGCATAAAAATGGTTTGACGCTTATGTACGAACAAGCCAAGACTTAACTCAGATTGTAAAATGTACCGACAAAAAAGTGCTGTTCAAAACCGAGAAGCTCATATTTTAGTGTAGTAACAGAAAGATTTTTTTCCACCGCCTTTACCAGTTGTTCAATCAGGCGAAGGTCTGAAAATTCCAGAACAGACAACAGATGGAGCGTCGCATAAGTTTCCATCTCTGTATTGCAGCGCAAAGTCTGAAAGTGGATGATATTCTTCCTCGGTCATCAAATCCTTACCGTTCGATTCCATACGATTTGTACTGTCCGTCAATACAATCTTGTGCTTAGCGATAGGATATGCAAAAAATGTCATATTATTATGTACTTCGCTTCGTTAGTCATGCTGCGCAGCCGTCCCTCAACACAAAAGCAGGAATCAATTATTATTCCTCCTAAACCTGTCAGGCCACAAAGAGTAGGCAACATGAACTAATGGTTATTATCGCAAATGAAGAAAATGGAGAGTGCTAAATGTATAGATGAAGAACAGCTTGATTTGAATGGAATATCCATTCCACCTGACGAAGAGACCTGTATTTTCCCCATTTATTACATGAAAGAGCATTTTTCAACATCATGGGAGAATGCATGACACACATACATTATGTGTGTTTTTTTTTTAAACTTAATAAAAAAAATTGTACTGATTCTACTAAAGCATTTATATTTGTGCATATGATATTATTAAATTTTTGTTATAATTACACTTTCGATTTTTCTTTTGTGTAATACAAAATTCATTAATTACAAAACGATGACAAATAAAAGTAATTTGGAACCTTTAAATTTGCATTTTTAGAAAGATATCTTTTAGGGGGGGGGGGGGGGGGGTGCAGATTTTGTGATGTCATATTTGAGGGGGGGTCTGACTTTTTGTGACGTTGTGTGACAAAGGGGGGAGGGGGGGTACAAAATCAGCCGAAATCGTGTGACGTAATTTATGGACGGCCCCTAAACATGTATTCAAGAACATGAAGTCCACACCCTAAAGGGACAAGGTACATCAGGTACTTGTATGTAAGGGTATGTGCTCCATAGCCTGATTACATTTGTCCTAATCGGCCAGAATAACCAATGTCCAAAAAACGACAAATACCCAATAACATGAAAAATATTTGTAAAGTTTTTTTTTTATGTTTACAATAATATGAGGCGCTACGAATGTAGAATACTCCTACTCTTCTTATATATTACTGAGTTATAAGGTCTTTAAAAAAAAACGAACGAGCCCTAAGGGCTCTTTTGTACGATAGGTTTGAGCTCGGGGGGGGGGGGCACTCCCAAGCTCTGTCCGGGCTCAAGCCACCCCACGACACACCAAAGACCAAAGGCATGGCGTGTAACAGTGAGGATTCCGCAGCTAGGTTGCCACTGCGGTTCCCTTAAGGATCATTATCGTGGTGGCTCGCCCGTATACCTGCACTGTCACCCGGTAGCACAAATCTTTTACTACAGGTATAGACATCCAGGCATCGGCTGGTTCTCGAGACGGGGTTGCTATGTCCATTGCTTCCTCCCCACCGAGACCCCGTGGCCTGTCGGTAGTGCAATGTGTCTCGGACCCGCAGCGGAAGCTGTCCCCCATGCGTTCGCCCCCCCCCCCCCGGTGTATTCTTAATGGGAACATATCGGTGGTTTACACACTTCGCCAGTCTTTGAGGCCCATGGGTACAGAAGTGTATATATTACTGAAGCTTTTTCTATAAAGAAGATAATTGCGCCCTACGCTCAATTGTGGTCTGAAACTAGTCTTACATTCTTAGTATTGCTTTAAATAATGTTTAGTTAGCCTACCAGTACTGGTTTTCCTGATTTGTTCAAAGAACCCATTCCATGCCCGGATGCCACTCTGTGAGAAAGAGTACTTATATGCATCTGTTTTGTCCGTATGTTTATCTGAGCATTGTAACGGATTGTTATTGTGTTGTATTTCTAAGTTAGAATCTAATGCATTTATGTAGGCCTATTATTACTACTTTACTCGTTGCCCCTCTGTACTCCAGTGTTTCTAAGTGTTTCATACTGTTAAAAAGTACACGCTTAACGTTCGAATAAACAAACCTGCATTTAAACTGCTAATTATTAATGTTTGATTAAAATATTTTATAACTAATAACTTACCCGCTCCTTGTGTCTGCATTCATTTCACTTAAAACCACATTCTGGAGTTCACCATGTCAGCCCGTGTGTGCCTTCCCGTTAGACAAGGCACGTCTCTATTTGCGACTTACACACGCAAACACACACACACACTTTGAAATGTATAAACATACTTAAAAGACCATAAACATTGCATACACATACACCAATCTCTAAGGAACACAAGTCAGTAAGAGTGGTCTCCCACCCCTTCCACCCCCCCCCCCAAAAAAAAAACGAGGGGAGACTACTTCAGTTCAATTTTAATGCATTACTTTCTCGCTTACCTTTCTTGATCTCGGAATCGTCTCCCCCTCCCTCCCCCCCCCCCCCCTCCACACTCTTATCATTCTGGTAGAAATAGGTAAACGCCATTAAAACGAAACAACAAAAAAAAGGAATGTTTTATTCGACACTCCATACCTTGTCAACTAAAGTAAATAAGCTTTAAAAAAGACGACCGCGCCTATTTGGTTTCTTTAAAAGTATTGAGAAAACGTGAAGCCGACAAATCAATACAGGAATATAAAAGTGATCTGCACACTGAGCAACAAGCACTTGGCTGTTATATTGTCATTAACTACTGTTCTTTTTTTTTTGCCCCTTCATTTTTTAAGCCAAATACTTTTTGTTAATGAATAGAAACCACTTTTCGTTAATGAATAAAAACCACTTTTTGTTAATGAATAAAAAACACTTTTTGTTAATGAATAAAAACCACTTTTTGTTAATGAATAAAAACCACTTTTTGTTAATGAATAAAAAACACTTTTTCTTAATGAATAAAAAACACTTTTCGTTAATGAATAAAAACCACTTTTTGTTAATGAATAAAAACCACTTTTTGTTAATGAATAAAAACCACTTTTTGTTAATGAATAAAAACCACTTTTTGTTAATGAATAAAAACCACTTTTTGTTAATGAATAAAAACCACTTTTTGTTAATGAATAAAAACCACTTTTTGTTAATGAATAAAAAACACTTTTTCTTAATGAATAAAAAACACCTTTTGTTAATGAATAAAAACCAATTTTTTATAATAAATAAAAACCACTTTTTGTTAATGAATAAAAACCACTTTTTGTTAATGAATAAAAACCACCATTTTGTTAATGAATAAAAACCACTTTTTGTTAATGAAAAAAAAACACTTTTGGTTAATGAATAAAAAACACCTTTTGTTAATGAATAAAAACCACTTTTTGTTAATGAATAAAAACCACTTTTTGTTAATGAATAAAAACCACTTTTTGTTAATGAATAAAAACCACTTTTTGTTAATGAATAAAAACCAGTAATTATTCATGTCCATAAGGTAAAGTAAAGTGCCCCCTCCCCCCGTTGGACCAAATTGATCCATAGGGTCGGTGTAGCAGCGGTCTCCAGTTTCTGTGGCCACAGCATACTTGGTGATTGCTGCCGGTCCCTGGACTGTAAACTTTTTGAGAATCGCTGAGCTACATAGAAAAAAAATATGAAACGATCAATCGAGATGTGGTAACCCGGAAACGAATTCAACTCAAAGCACATGCCACAAAGCACATGCCACAAAGCACATGCCACAAAGCACATGCCACAAAGCACATGCCACAAAGCACATGCCACAAAGCACATGCCACAAAGCAAATGCCACAAAGCACATGCCACAAAGCACATGCCACAAAGCACATGCCACAAAACACATGCCACAAAGCACATGCCACAACGCACATGCCACAAAGCACATGCCACAAAGCACATGCCACAAAGCACACAACACACTCAATATTATAGAAAAGCGTGCTCACATATTAGACTAAATCTGTAACCTTAATGTGGTAGATATTAGGTCTTGTCAACGTTTAATAAACTGTTTTGCATTTCACTCAAGAGGCGTTGCATTCTAGCCTTCCCCTAATTCTGGTTGTAAATTTAAATCTTCACACTTTAATCTTTTCTTATCTTTTCTTATACATTACAGACGCTCCTCCTATTAAGAAGATTATTGCGTCCTACGCTCATCCGTGGTCCGAGTCTAGTCTTGCATTTTTATTAATGTTTTAAAAGATGTTATGTTATTGGTTTTCCTGGTTTGTTCAGGCAACCCATTCCATGCCCGAATGCTACTCGGGAAGAAAGAGTACTTATGTGCATTTGTTCTCGCATAAGGGACAAGGAAAGTGTTTTTTTCTTTATGTTTATCTGAGCTTTGCAACAGGTTGTTATTGTGTTGGATTTCTAAATTAGAGTTTAATGCCTTATGTATTATTACTACTTTACTCTTTGCCCTTCTGCCCTCTAGTGTTTCTAGGTTTAGTGATTTGACTAATGGTGTTACTCTTGTTAATTGGGAATATTCACTAGTTATGAACCTTGCAGCTCTTTTTTTAATTTGTTCTAATTTTTTAATGTTTTCCTTAAAATAGTTGATGGGTCCCATACAGAGGCTGCATATTCTAGTACAGGCCTAACTAATGTGAGATAGTATTTTAGTTTTATATTCTTATTACATTTGTAAAAGTTCCTTTTTATGAATCCTAATGTTTTGTTTGATTTTTTAATTACTTCATCAATATGAGGGTTCCAAGATAACTTATCATTTATTGTTACTCCCAGATACTTAGCATTGTTAGTTCGAGCTAGTTCTTTACCATGAATGAAGTAGTTTGCTATTATTTGTTTCTTTTTCTTGGATACCCTTATTAGTTGGCATTTTTCTGGGTGAAAAGACATAGGCCTACTCCAGTTTGGTTCCCATTTTTGTAGTTCATCTAGGTCTTTTTGTAAAAGTTCATTATCTTTTCCTGTCTTTATTATTCTATAAATTATGCAATCATCGGCAAATAATCTTACTTTTGTTCCTTTTGTTGTTTTTGATTGGCAATAGAACTAAAAATAATTAATGTCTGCAAAAAGCATTGAATAAAGTGTATAGTGTGAATCCAACATGGTTTTTTTAAAATATTTCCTTCAGAAAAATAATTCGTGGCCCACCACGTGAAGTCTGAAATACTTATCCTACCTTTCCTTTTAAAATCCATAATTCTGATATATAGACTAATATATTTATTTAATATAAACTTAGTTATAATAGGCGAAACATTACAATTAGGTTGATTATGCTAAATAGATGTATTTAGTAATTTTTAAGTTTTAATTTCAAACCTTCTGGAAAAATTGTTTGAGTTAAAAATGTGTGGGATCACCACCAACAACACCTGATAGCCACGTATTGGAGATGACCCAAGGTCGAGCGGCACGTCGTATCCTACAGGACCACGGCCTTAAAACAATAGCATCTGCTTTGGTGGCCAAACTCAAACTTGAGCCCCTACAACACCGCAGAGCGGTAAACAAAGTCTTATAAGTTATATACAGACGTTCCTTCTAGTCACCACTATGGATAAGATCGTAAACCGCCACGTGGAAATGTCTAATCAGCCAGGTAATGGTACGTAATGGTAATGGTAATTTATATAGCGCTTCTATCCATGCTATTTTAGCATGCTCAGTGCGCTCTAGAAGACTATTAATCTGTGAGAGGTTTCACTGCTGCCGGTTAAGCGCTCGTGATAACAACTCAATATTAACGTCATCTAGTCCCAAAACTCCTGTAGGGCGACAGGGATGCAACAGGTGTCCCGCCTCTTATATGCTATATATTACAGAGGCTCCTTCTATAAAGATAAAGAAGATTATTGCGTCTTACGCTCATCCGTCGTCCGAGTCTAGTCTTGCATCTCCCGCTCTACCCGAGGTCATAATCTCAAACTGCATGTCTAACACGCACGCACCGACGTCTACACTACAAATAATTTTTTTTCGTCAGCCATTAGACTGTGGAACACACTGGACCAAGTCTCCATCACTACATGCCCCTTCTGTGTCGGCTTTCAAATCTTCACTGAAGGGCGCTGGACTAAATACCTCACAAGTGAAACTCTGTTATCTGTTTGTAATTCTTGTTTGTGATGTTATAATGTTTGTATGTAGTTAAATTGTGGACTTTTTCCTCGGGTCTAAAGCTAGCGGGGTCTACACAATAATATGAAGAAGAAGAGACTCTCATCACACTCCCGTGCCTAATTCATTCTTTTTATAGATCAGTGATGTTAAAAAAAAAATTAGTTCTGAAATTTGTTTTTATATACAAACGAGTTTTGTGTTTTTAAAAATCCAAAACATTTAGTTTTCAAAATGGCCGCGAACTCTCCAAAACATACCTATATGAAGTTGTAGGCCTACTACTTCATACTACTTGTACGTGTACTTACATTGTAGGAGTAGTTGAGTAGTTGTAGGCCTACTACCTACTTGTACTAGTACCGAATACTTGTAATTGTAAGTGGAAGGGCCAGTGGAAGTAAGATTTAATAAATAAAAATAAGTTAATCTGCTTAGGCGCCTTAGGGCTTAGGTGCTCTGACATTGTAATTCAATAAATTCAATAGTAATTGATATATTATATATTATAGCTATAGCCATAGTGATGATAGTGATAGTGTCGCATAGCCTGCCATAATTTATTATAATTATTCATAATATAGGGTACAGATACTGATACAGATATTTAGGCTAATTAAAAAATTGTTTCTTCTTTTTTTGGTTAATAAAATTGCTTTTTTTAATTATGATTTATATTCAATGTGTAATACAATACAAATATTGATCACTTGTTTATTAATACAAAGGCTTCAAAGGCAAATATAATTTTAGATATGGCAGGTTTCACAATAAGGATTTCAGGATTTCCCATTTTTTACGTTTTTTTTTTTTTTAAAATAATGTTAAGCTATAGTCTAGTAGCCTATAGTATTATATATTATATATGTCATTTTAAAGACTAAAAGCCCAGAAATCCAAATATGACACTAATAAAGTCAGCTGATATTTCAATATTTTATAATTAATCATTTAAAAATCGGGAAATTCCCTCTATCAAAAAGTTCCTGGGGCTACAAAATGAGTTAGACTAAACATCATCAAACTAGCATTAAAACACACAATATTGTTGAAATTGATACTTTTATGACAAATAAACTCACAAAACGTAAATATATCAGTGTTTGTGTTGTGTTTTATTATTATTTTTACAATAAAACGTGATTTCGCACTCGGGCATCATAAAGTCTAGAACTACCGAAGTCGCCGCCATTTTGAAAAAAACGTGGCTTTATTGGACGTAAACAAAGCGTGTGTGTTAAAAGCGAAAAAAAGGATTTTTAACGTTTAAACCACAATAGTTTGCGTAAAATTTAGTTTAAAACTATAAATAATAGTTTTTTGTTGCCGTAGATAGTACACAAATAGTCGGAAATCGGAAAATAAATGTGTAAATAGTGTTTTAGAAAATACTTTTTCGACATCGATCGAACGTTCCAAAAAGCGAACGTTTTGCACCGAATGGAGTAAAAAAGTAAAAAAAATAAAAATCCTCTTTTTGCGAACTCAAAAAGTGCATCAAATATAATTTTTAAGCTATCCGATCGGATTTACATTTTATAATTCGCACGTGTGCATTTAAATTGACCGTAATCTCAAATCTTGTTTTGACAGCAAACGTTATCTTTGCTAGTCCGAAGCCTTTTTTGTACCAATCGATTTTCATTTATTTACTAATAAAATGAATTCTTCAGCTAAATATTTAAAACAAACTTTGTTATTATGAAAAGAATTAAATTTCTGGTTAAAATTAAAAGAGTTTTACGAAATTACATAGATAAATCTTATTTTAGATCTAGTTTTAGACTTAGTCTCGGCGGCGGAAAAAATCCACTGATAGGCCGTAAAAATTAGGGCTTTTTAAAACACGTTTTTTTCAAAAGATAAACATTTTTTTGTGCTTCTAATGGTGGCCTAGGGCAAATTAACATGTTTATGAATGTTAAACATTAAAAAAACATAATATTTCGGCTTTATTTATTCCTGGTAAGTGATTTTCAAATGTATATTTTTACAAAAAATCGGGAAATGGGATCGGTGGATTATGTAACGTTTGAGGGTGTTTAAATTAATATAAACAACACAAAAAAATAATTAAAACATACAATACTGATGCAGCTGATACTTTATGGACATATAAACACATACAAGTAAAAAAAACAGCATTTTGTATCAACAATTTTTATTTTTTAAATAAACAATAAATCTCCATCATTTGGTGGCCATTTTGTGAAACCTGCCATGTTCTTTTATGTTTGATAGAGACAGAGGCAAGAGGCCTCTTCACCGATATAAAAACCATGACGATAGCAAATCTGATAAACTTTAAAAAAAAATTGTTTGTGTGTCGTCAATGTCGTATAGTATTATAGTATGACCGTATGCTGTATGTCAGCGTATGTGTTTCACATTGAATATGATATAGTTTCTTATATTGTCATTGTGCGTCAAATATTATTCAATAGGCCTAATATAATTAAAAACCCATGGAAGAAAACCAATCGGTTTGCAAATATCAAATATAAAGTATAGGCCCTACCTTCATATTTGCTTAATTATTTCATGCAATTGGTTAATCGCCACTTTCTATAAATGATACACGACTATGTGACTATATCATATAATATGGGTATTATTTATTATATTCATAGGTCTAAGGCAGGCAAAGTCTATGTAAATAATTTAAATTTAAGACAAGTTCTACTAGTGTCACAAAGTGTCTTCGAACTTTTTGTCGTTAAAATTAAATGTTTCATATTAGTATTAGTCACACTTTTGATCCAACCAAAGCTTTGGCTTGTGTGCTCTATAAATTCCACCTAAATATGTTTCAAAATATATATTTTTTATGGATTGCTAAAACATATTAAAATGTAAAAGTTTATCCTAAGTGATAATTACACTATTTTTGAAACCTTTTTAAAGTTTGCTGGGTGAATTGAACACAAAGATTTTTTTTCAAAAAGAGAAAGATGTATTACCAGTTGCCCAGAATTAAAAACCATAAACACCAATATATTCAAAGTTGCCCTACAGATATAGGTCTAAATCATAGCAGTATCAATTTTTTTCATAAGTATTAATTTTAATAATAATACAACTATTATATATACATATTAGGTTTTGCTGAGTTAAGGTGAACTTTTCTTAATGAGGATTTTTTTTTTGTCTTTGTATAGGGAATCCGCCACATAATGGAGAAAGAATGGAATGTTGCATTGTGGTTGACATTTTAAGAGCTAATTATAAAATAACTTGTCAGTATTGTGAACAATTCACTTAGTGACGTCAGGGTGATGTGACACGGGAGAAGAGCCTTGTACGACAGAATATATAATGCATTTACATAAAAGGACCTTTAAATGTCTGATTTGTAACGAGACATTTTGTGCCTTAAGTTATTTGGAATACCACCTGTGGAATCATGCAAATGAAAAGCCATTTAAATATGGTATTTGTAGTATTTAATTTTCTTGGAGTGTTAACTTAAAAGAATATCAAAAATGTCATTCACAAGAAATCCCTATCACTGTTTGATCTGTAATAAGAGATTCATTGAATTCAAGTATTTAAAAAGTCACTTATGGAGTCATTCGGGTGGAAAACCATATAAATGTGACATATGTGGTAACTTATTTTTTTCAAAACATCACATAGGAATACACCTAAGAAATCATTTAGGATTAAAGCCTTATAAATGTGACATATGTAGTAAAGGATTTTCTCGTAGTGAAGACTTAAAACAACACCATATTGTTCATTTAGGATTAAAGCCTTATAAATGTGACATATGTAGTAAAGGATTTTCTCGTAGAGGAAATTTAAAACGACACCAAAGAACTCATTCTGGACTAAAGCCATATAAATGTGACATATGTAGTAAAGGATTTTCTCGTAGTGGAGACTTAAAACAACACCATATTGTTCATTTAGGATTAAAGCCTTATAAATGTGACTTATGCGGTAAAGAATTTTCCTCTAGTGGATACTTAAAAATACACCAAAGAATTCATTTAGGATTAAAGCCTTATAAATGTGACTTTTGCAGCAAAGAATTTTCCTATAGTGGATACTTAAAAATACACCAAAGAATTCATTTAGGATTAAAGCCTTATAAATGTGACTTTTGCAGCAAAGAATTTTCCTCTAGTGGATACTTGAAAATACACCAAAGAATTCATTTAGGATTAAAGCCTTATAAATGTGACTTATGCAGCAAAGAATTTTCTTCTAGTGGATACTTAAAAATACACCAAAGAATTCATTTAGGATTAAAGCCTTATATATGCGACATATGCAGTAAAGAATTTTCTCAGAATCAACTCTTAAAGCGACACCAAATAATTCATTTAGAATTAAAGCCTTATAAATGTGATATATGTAGTAAAGGATTTTCTCAGAGTCAACAATTAAAACAACACCAAAGAATGCATTCAGGATTAAAACCATATAAATGCGACATATGCAGTAAAGAATTTTCTCAGAGTCACCACTTAAAACGACACCAAATAATTCATTCTGGATTAAAGGCATATAAATGTGACATGTGTGGTGAAGGATTTACTTGCAGTGGAGACTTAAAACAACACCGAAGAACTCATTCAGGATTAAACTTTCTGAGCGACAACGGGCAGAACTGCGATTCTGAGCAAAGCGGTGTGGTGTGCTCAGAGCATGACGAGATACGTAGGATGTCCTGGTCATCATCTGCACCCCTCCGTACCCAGTCATCTCGACTCTGTCTAGTTTCTGGACCAGATGGCTCTGTGCGAGAGATTGAGGTCGACGTATAGCGCAAATCCTTCTGTCTTTTAATCCAATTCACAGTGCAAGTCACTCATTGGTTTGATTAGTCACTTTCGAATGCACTGTTTAGCCACAGCCCGAAATCCCTAAGGTGCTTAGTGGTCATCATCAGTCAGTTTTGGCCTAAGTCACACCCCTGAGTGCCACTGGAACTAGACTCCAAAACACAGAGCACACCCTGCAATGGTGTCCACTTCACAGAGAGGCCTGTAACCAGGCCTGACCTCAAGGAGCCACCATGGAAGAAAAGCTCTGGGGCCAAAAGCCATTATACAAACAACAGCCCGGTTCATCAGAGAAACAGGGCTGCCAGTCTAATATAGCAAAGGAAAGCAAATTGGGTTGCAGAAGAAGGTCATGGTCGAATATGACGGACACACAACACACTCTTGAAGGATTTCCACCCTTTGTCGCTTTGAGACCTATGGGTATATAACTGCAGCGTTCACCAGTTTCTCTGGCCACTGCATACTAGGGAAACCCTCCAGACCAGTGTACAAATCTCAGCTTTACCCATAATTTGAACCCGGACCCCAGCTGAATTCACTGCCGCTCGTCAACCGTACATTTTATTTAGATCTACACGAGTTTCAAATACATTTCAATCAATTTTTCAGAATATTTGTAGGCCTAATCTACAGGTTTACATTTGCATTAATTCTTTTGCCAGTGTTTTTTCAATGTAAATTAATATTATAGTTACTACAAGTATCCATTTATCCCCTCTAAATGTATGCAATCTTGTTTTTAAGATATTCAATGCAGAGATTGCTAGATTTTCAATTGATTTGAACTAGCTTTTCCATTGGATACCTGACAGTGTATGGATATTCTGTTCTTGATTCATTCCACAGCAAGTCTTAAAAGTTACCAGCGTCAACTCAAGCATATCGGGTATCAGACAATATCACAAAGCATATTACTTCTCTTGCTAGATGCAATTACAAAGTTGTATATGTTTTGAATATCCAGAAAGAACCGGATGAATAAATTTCTTTGCTGCACAGCTTGCTTTACAGAATAAAATGATGTAAGGAGTTTCAACACTAATTGTTTTGTTGAACCAAGGCGGCTAGAATTATAGAATATTGCTTTGCAAAAATCTTTTTGAATGCCACTGGACTTTGGGTTTTATAGATACATAAACACAAGGATTGATTAATTTTAATCGTCGTTTGTTTTTCCCACAAACGGAAACATTTCAGCTGTAAAAAACACATTTTCCTCTACAAGTTTTGTCAATACTTCTCTCACCCCATCACTAATAGTAGCCACCTCATCCTTGTATTGTAGTAATTGTATTGCATATATTAGGCTATGCATGTTTATAATTATACATGTTATTGTTAGGAAACAAAATCTAATATGATGCTTTTAGGATAATGATGTGCGTATGAGCAGAGGCAAAGTCTTGAGTTGGAGGGAGATTGGGGGGGGGGGGGGGTAAGAGTATATAACAATTAATAAAAAAAGCAGATATCACATTTAATGTGCTTATTACTTGAACATTTTTTGAAATGTTTGCCATTCAAATGTTCAACCAACTTACCCCCCTTCCCTTTCTCTCTTTGTGCTCCTGTATATAGTAGGCTATATACCTCCTGTATATAGTAGGTTATATACCTCCTGTATATAGTAGGCTATATACCTCCTGTATATAGTAGGCTATATACCTCCTGTATATAGTAGGCTATATACCTCCTGTATATAGTAGGCTATATACCTCCAGTATATAGTAGGCTATATACCTCCAGTATATAGTAGGCTATATACCTCCAGTATATAGTAGGCTATATACCTCCTGTATCTAGTAGGCTATATAGGCTTATTATTGCTTTTCTTAATAATAAAATTGTTAAATAAAAACTGTTTTAACGTTATAGCTTTAGTTTTTGTCACAGTTAGTAATAGTTACTGCGTAACTGTGAGTGTGTAAGGGACAGAATAATTATGAACTGACTGAGACTTAGTGACACATATTGGACTATATTATTGTAATGTGTTGACCTGATAGCTCTGTGTTATTGTTTATGTGACTGGCATAATGAGTTTTTTTTCATGGAGGTCCATAAAAGGATGGCAAAAATACAATAAAGTTAATTGTTAACCAATCTAGAGGTAGAGGTTTGAAGTCATACTTTTACAGTTTTAAGGTATTTGATTATTTTTTATTTATTGGTAGAAATAGGTAAACGCCATTAAAACTTAACGAAACAACAAAAAAGGGAATGTTTTATTCGACACTCCATACCTTGTCAACTAAAGTAAATAAGCTTTAAAAAAGACGACCGCGCCTATTTGGTTTCTATAAAAGTATTGAGGAAACGTGAAGCCGACAAATCAATACAGGAATATAAAAGTTATCTGCACACTGAGCAACAAGCACTTGGCTGTTATATTGTCAATAACTTCTGTTCTTTTTTTTTGCCCCTTCATTTTTTAAACCAAATACTTTTTGTTAATGAATAAAAACCACTTTTTGTTAATGAATAAAAACCACTTTTTGTTAATGAATAAAAACCACTTTTTGTTAATGAATAAAAACCACTTTTTGTTAATGAATAAAAACCACTTTTTGTTAATGAATAAATACCACTTTTTGTTAATGAATAAAAACCACTTTTTATTAATGAATAAAAACCACTTTTTATTAATGAATAAAAACCACTTTTTGTTAATGAATAAAAACCACTTTTTGTTAATGAATAAAAACCACTTTTTATTTATGAAAAAAAGACACTTTTTGTTAATGAATAAAAACCACTTTTTGTTAATGAATAAAAACCAGTAATTATTCATGTCTATAAGGTAAAGTAAAGTGACCCCGCCCCCCGTTGGACCAAATTGATCCATAGGGCCGGTGTAGCAGCGGTCTCCAGTTTCTGTGGCCACAGCATACTTGGTGATTTTGCTGCCGATCCCTGGACTGTAAACTTTTTGAGAATCGCTGAGCTACATACAAAAAAAAAATGAAACGATCAATCGAGATGTGGTAACCCGGAAACGAATTCAACTCAAAGCACATGCCACAAAGCACATGCCACAAAGCACATGTCACAAAGCACATGCCACAAAGCACATGTCACAAAGCACATGCCACAGAGCACATGCCACAATGCACATGCCACAAAGCACACAACACACTCAATATTATAGAAAAGCGTGCTCACATATTAGACTAAATCTGTAACCTTAATGGGGTCGATATTAGGTGTAGTCAACGTTTAATAAACTGTTTTGCATTTCACTCAAGAGGCGTTGCATTCTAGCCTTCCCCTAATTCTGGTTGTAAATTTAAATCTTCACACTTTAAAATCTTTTCTTATCTTTTCTTATACATTACAGACGCTCCTTCTATAAAGAAGATTATTGCGTCCTACGCTCATCCGTGGTCCGAGTCTAGTCTTGCATTTTTATTAATGTTTTAAATGATGTTAGGTTATTGGTTTTCGTCATTTGTTCGGGCAACCCATTCCATGCCCGCGATTGCCACTCGGGAAGAAAGAGTACTTTTATGCATTTGTTCTCGCATAAGGGACAAGGAAACTGTTTTTGTCTTTATGTTTATCTGAGCTTTGCAACAGGTTGCTATTGGGTTGTATTTCTAAATCAGAGTTTAATACCTTATGTCTTATTACTACTTTACTCTTTGCCCTTCTGTCCTCTAGTGTTTCTAGGTTTAGTGATTTGACTAATGGTGTTACTCTTGTTAATTGGGAATATTCACTAGTTATGAACCTTGCAGCTCTGAATTTGTTCCCCAAGCACATATAAACTTTGTATGGCACGGTGGCCGTGCACGTTCGACTGGCGTTCTGAAGGTTCTGGGCTCGCATCTTTGTGACGCCTAGGATTTTTTTCCTAGGACTTGAGACTGTCCCAATGAGTCTACCCAGCTCTAATGGCTAATGGTCATTGTGCTGGCCATTAACCCTAGTGTGCCGTGGCCACAGAAAAAAACTGGTGGACGCTGCTTCTCATCTCAAATTGATCCGAAGGGTACTTTACTTTTTACTTTACATATAAACTTTATGAGCATTATAAACACATTAAATTTCACATCAATACATCACAAAATGATAACATATTTCCTATTGTTATACAGTTTTCGCCTACCCTAATATAAACAGAGACTAAAGTGTTCTTTATCTCTGGAATTCTTTTTAAACATCAACACAAAACAAGCAATTACACCCCACTGTTTCCATCATATCATTATTAATATAATTCTTCTAATCCCTGAATCACTGTAAAGGGGAAATAACTGGAAAGTAAGGGACCACAACCCGTTTGCTACTAACAGTGGAGAAGCTTACCCTTTTGCTTGTTTGTTGTTTTCTTAAATAAATAGTAGGCCTAAGCTCTCCATAGATAGCCTACCATTCAACAACTACCGTAAAATGGGGTAACTTTGGCCTTCAGGGGTAACTTTGGGCCAGTAGGAGAAAAAATATTTTTGCATCTGTATTTTTTTTAAATACTATTTCTGCAAATTCAAACTAAATTATCTTAATTATTAAACCATTTTCTAATATTTTCATTGAGTGTTCAACAGTCCCATCATATTAGGCACTGAATTATAATGTTTCTTCTTTGGAAGCCATTTTGTTCTAATTTTTCACGGCTCCAAACTTTGTATTTTTCTATCACACTCCAGTAAGTTTAAGTAAAATATTTTTTACATAATCTTATAAATAATATGATGCTTTAGATGCTAAGTATATTTATTTACATATAATTTTCAACTTAAGATAAAATTAGGCAGGTGGCCAATTTTACCCCTATAAATGGCACTACTTTGGGGTAACTTTGGCCAACCTCTTGATGTGGCATTTTTCAGACCTTTAATGAAAAGTGACGCTCCGTTCTGACTGATTACAAATCTTCTAGAGGAAATAAAGCACAGACATTCAAAAGGACAAATCTCTGGGTCTGCTAAAACAGCTAATGGATGCTAAAAGTCAACAGTGTAAAGGTTGCCAACAATATCAAGGCTGGCTTTAAGAAATCAGGAATCTACCCTATGGATCATGAGCATATCTTGATGCGTACCGGTATTCCTCACAATGGAAAGGATGAGGCAAATGATGTGCTGAGTCCTTTCTATCTCACTTACAAGAGATGCGTTTTGGCAAAGAGGACGTGGTGATAAAGAGACGAAAGCAACGTCTTAATGTTGAGCCAGGAAAAAGTGTTGCTGGGCCTTCTGATGAGGTTATACTAGATATGCATGAATCTTCTTGTTCTAATACTGTTAGTAACTCTGAAAGGGTGTAGGTAGACGTAGACCAGCCAGAAGACGTTGTACTTTTACTTTTTAACCTGCTGGTATCAGAAAATCAGACAAGTGGTGATTCTGATATAACATTATCTGATTCCGGTGATTAAAAATAGGTACCAGCGCCTAAGAAATGGTCATTCTCCAACATTTTTGACAAGTTTACTCAATAAACATTATTTTTCATTGTTTATCTTAACATCTGTTATATTTTAAAAGTGGCTAAAGTAAGCCTAGTGTTGTCTAACTTTGTTTTTTGTATATTTTTCTATAGCTGGCCAAAGTAACCCCATGCAGGGGTAACTTTGGCCACTAATTATTTTTTTAAAATAATACAAAAATTGAAAATATAATCGTTTTTTAATTATTTGTACTTAATGGTAATGCTATAGCCCCTGATTTGAACTATAAAAGTCATAATTACAGTTACGGGTATTGTCAGAATATTCATTGTTTGCAAAAAAGGGGACCAAAGTTACCCCATTTTACGGTATGGTCCTAATGGCCAAATGGGTATGTGTGTTCATTTATGGAATTTATACAAACACTGCCACACCATTTGATTATCTTTCATAAGTAGATAGCCTAGAATCTAAGCAATGAGTGAGTCTGAAGTTATTGGCGCGAGCCCTACAAGTCTATACGTGATGAAAGGTAAAGATAGTTTTTAAAGGCCTATAGCCTATTAATTTAGAAAATTTAGAGACAGAAAATAAATAGCCATGCTTATACATAGCCTACAGATTCGTGTTTAAACAAACAGATATTTAAATTGCGCGACTGATATAAACGCAACAACATAGTTAGGCAAACTACAATCAATTTATCGTTAGGCAAAAGCAAACATTGAAACCTCTAGATCAGGGGTCGAGAACCTTTTTGTCTGAGAGAGCCATGGACACCACATATTTTGAAAAGTAATTCTGTGAGAGCCATACATCATACATTATGTTTTAAACTACAAATTTAAGTAAATGTGTGCAAGAGTTATTTCCCTTTAATTATAATGAATGAAGGGTTGCTATTTTTCTCTCTTTTAGGTCAGCGGTCCTTTAACACTTCTGATGCCGAGCTGCAGCAGACTTTAGCTCAATTGTAGAATGAAATATTGACTTGCAATTTTAATATGTAGATCAAAGCAGTCTAAAGAATTATTTTTTTTTTATAATCGAACATGTGTCTGCGAGCCAGATGCAGCCATCAATAGAGCTACATCTGGCTCGCAAGCCATAGGTTCCCGACCCCTGCTCTAGATCTATAAGGGAAAAAAAACATTAGCTGATAGACATTACGTCATACGCTAGTATTTTTTAAAAGTGCAACATTCAAACTCTCCAAACCAAATTGCTGGTGCGTACCTTTTAAAAAGAGAGATTAGGCCTCGTAGGGGGACGTCCATTAATTATGTCAACAAAAAAAGGGGGGGGGGAGGGGGATGTGAAAACATGGTTTACGTTAATACAAATATATCAATTTTTGAAACTACATTTGACATGTCCTTTTTGTGTTCATCTTGTTAGTTTGTAGATCTATTCCTAATAATGCTATTGTCAGCAAGGCTAAGTGACCGACCAATTGTAAAAAACCTCACCTTCCGTGTCTAGCGAGACATGGTGACTGGAATAACAAAGGAACACAAGACACAAACACACCAACAAACTGTCTGCAGAGTACATTCAGAAACCTTGTTTTTCGCCGCTAAGTACATCAAAATTAGACACCAAAGACTGTCGTTTGTTTTGTAAGCCACGGCTGATCACTTGGGATTCTTATCTTATCTTATACATTACAGACGCTCCTTCTATAAAGACGATTATTGCGTCCTACGCTCATCCGTGGTCCGAGTCTAGTCTTGCATTTATATTAATGTTTTAAAAGATGTTAGGTTATTGGTTTTCCTGGTTTGTTCAGGCAACCCATTCCATGCCCGAATGCTACTCGGGAAGAAAGAGTACTTATATGCATTTGTTCTCGCATAAGGGACAAGGAAAGTGTTTTTTTCTTTATGTTTATCTGAGCTTTGCAACAGGTTGTTATTGTGTTGGATTTCTAAATTAGAGTTTAATGCCTTATGTATTATTACTACTTTACTCTTTGCCCTTCTGCCCTCTAGTGTTTCTAGGTTTAGTGATTTGACTAATGGTGTTACTCTTGTTAATTGGGAATATTCACTAGTTATGAACCTTGCAGCTCTTTTTTTAATTTGTTCTAATTTTTTAATGTTTTCCTTAAAATAGTTAATGGGTCCCATACAGATGCTGCATATTCTAGTACAGGCCTAACTAATGTGAGATAGTATTTTAGTTTTATATTCTTATTACATTTGTAAAAGTTCCTTTTTATGAATCCTAATGTTTTGTTTGATTTTTTAATTACTTCATCAATATGAGGGTTCCAAGATAACTTATCATTTATTGTTACTCCCAGATACTTAGCATTGTTAGTTTGAGCTAGTTCTTTACCATGAATGAAGTAGTTTGCTATTATTTGTTTCTTTTTCTTGGATACCCTTATTAGTTGGCATTTTTCTGGGTGAAAAGACATAGGCCTACTCCAGTTTGGTTCCCATTTTTGTAGTTCATCTAGGTCTTTTTGTAAAAGTTCACTATCTTTTCCTGTCTTTATTATTCTATAAATTATGCAATCATCGGCAAATAAACTTACTTTTGTTCCTTTTGTTGTTTTTGATTGGCAATAGAACTAAAAATAATTAATGTCTGCAAAAAGCATTGAATGAAATGTATAGTGTGAATCCAACATGGTTATTTTAAAATATTTCCTTCAGAAAAATAATTCGTGGCCCACCACGTGAAGTCTGAAATACTTATCCTACCTTTCCTTTTAACATCCGTAATTCTGATATATAGACTAACATATTTATTTAATATAAACTTAGTTATAATAGGCGAAACATTACAATTAGGTTGATTATGCTAAATAGATGTATTTAGTAATTTTTAAGTTTTAATTTCAAACCTTCTGGAAAAATTGTTTGAGTTAAAAATGTGTGGGATCACCACCAACAACACCTGATAGCCACGTATTGGAGATGACCCAAGGTCGAGCGGCACGTCGTATCCTACAGGACCACGGCCTTAAAACAATAGCATCTGCTTTGGTGGCCAAACTCAAACCTGAGCCCCTACAACACCGCAGAGCGGTAAACAAAGTCTTATAAGTTATATACAGACGTTCCTTCTAGTCACCACTATGGATAAGATCGTAAACCGCCACGTGGAAATGTCTAATCAGCCAGGTAATGGTACGTAATGGTAATGGTAATTTATATAGCGCTTCTATCCATGCTATTTTAGCATGCTCAGTGCGCTCTAGAAGACTATTAATCTGTGAGAGGTTTCACTGCTGCCGGTTAAGCGCTCGTGATAACAACTCAATATTAACGTCATCTAGTCCCAAAACTCCTGTAGGGCGACAGAGATCCAACAGGTGTCCCGCCTCTTATATGCTATATATTACAGAGGCTCCTTCTATAAAGATAAAACAGATTATTGCGTCTTACGCTCATCCGTCGTCCGAGTCTAGTCTTGCATCTCCCGCTCTACCCGAGGTCATCATCTCAAACTGCATGTCTAACACGCACGCACCGACGTCTACAAATAATTTTTTTTCGTCAGCCATTAGACTGTGGAACACACTGGACCAAGTCTCCATCACTGCCCCCTCTGTGTCGGCTTTCAAATCTTCACTGAAGGGCGCTGGACTAAATACCTCACAAGTGAAACTCTGTTATCTGTTTGCAATTCTTGTTTGTGATGTTATAAAGTTTTTATGTAGTTAAATTGTGGACTTTTTCCTCGGGCCTAAAGCTAGCGGGGTCTACACAATAATATGAAGAAGAAGAGACTCCCGTCACACTCCAGTGCCTAATCCATTCTTTTTATAGATCAGTGATGTTAAAAAAAAATTAGTTCTGAAATTTGTTTTTATATACAAACGAGTTTTGTGTTTTTAAAAATCCAAAACATTTAGTTTTCAAAATGGCCGCGAACTCTCCAAAACATACCTATGATATGATATATCACGTACGTCTTGGTACAGAATGTAGGCCTAAGTCTAAAGGACTTAATCATGATTTTTTTGGACATTCATATTTTAGCCTCCATAATTAGTTTGCCAGTAGCTTAAACACTAATAAATGTGCTCTGCTAATTCTAATTACAGAAAGACTTGTCTTGTAGGCCTACTACTTGTACTTGTACTTGTAGTAGTTGAGTAGTTGTAGGGTAGGCCTACTAACTACTTGTACTAGTAATTGTAAGTGGAAGGGCCAGTGGAAGTAAGATTTAATAAATAAAAATATTCTGCTTAGGGCTTAGGTGCTCTGACGTTGTAATTCAATAGTAATTGATATATTATAATATAGTATAGCATAGCCTGCCATAATTTATTATAATAATTATTCATAATATAGCCAATATAGGGTACAGATACTGATACAGATATTTAGGCTAATTAAAAAATTGTTTCTTCTTTTTTTGGTTAATTGCTTTTAATTATGATTTATATTCAATGTGTAATACAATACAAATATTGATCCCTTGTCTTATTAATACAAATATCAAAGGCAAATATAATTTTAGATATTCTTTTATGTTTGATAGAGACAGAGGCAAGAGGCCTCTTCACCGATATAAAAACCATGACGATAGCAAATCTGATAAACTTTAAAAAAAAATTGTTAGTGTGTCGTCAATGTCGTATAGTATTATAGTATGACCGTATGCTGTATGTCAGCGTATGTGTTTCACATTGAATATGATTTAGTTTCTTATATTGTCATTGTGCGTCAAATATTATTCAATAGGCCTAATATAATTAAAAACTATGGAAGAAAACCAATCGGTTTGCAAATATCAAATATAAAGTATATATAGGCTACGCCCTACCTTCATATTTGCTTAATTAAAAATTATTTCATGCAATTGGTTAATTGCCACTTTCTATAAATGATACACGACTATGTGACTATATCATATAATATGGGTATTATTTATTATATTCATAGGTCTAAGGCAGGCAATGTCTATGTAAATAATTTAAATTTAAGACAAGTTCTACTAGTGTCACAAAGTGTCTTCGAACTTTTTGTCGTTAAAATTAAATGTTTCATATTAGTATTAGTCACACTTTTGATCCAACCAAAGCTTTGGCTTGTGTGCTCTATAAATTCCACCTAAAATATTATGTTTCTAAATATATATTTTTTATGGATTGCTAAAACATATTAAAATGTAAAAGTTTATCATAAGTGATAAGGCAGGTTTCACAATAAAGATTTCAGGATTTCCCATTTTTTACGTTTTTTTTTTTTTAAAAATAATGTTAGGCTATAGTAGCCTATAGTATTATATATTATATATGTCATTTTAAAGCCTAAAAGCCCAGAAATCCAAATATGACACTTATAAAGTCAGCTGATATTTCAATATTTTATAATTAATCATTTAAAAATCGGGAAATTCCCTCTATCAAAAAGTTCCTGGGGCTACAAAATGAGTTAGACTAAACATCATCAAACTAGCATTAAAACACACAATATTGTTGAAATTGATACTTTTATGACAAATAAACTCACAAAACGTAAATATATCAGTGTTTGTGTTGTGTTTTATTATTATTTTTACAATAAAACGTGATTTCGCACTCGGGCATCATAAAGTCTAGAACTACCGAAGTCGCCGCCATTTTGAAAAAAACATGGCTTTATTGGACGTAAACAAAGCGTGTGTGTTAAAAGCGAAAAAAAGGATTTTTAACGTTTAAACCACAATAGTTTGCGTAAATTTAGTTTAAAACTATAAATAATAGTTTTTTGTTGCCGTAGATAGTACACAAATAGTCGGAAATCGGAAAATAAATTTGTAAATAGTGTTTTAGAAAATACTTTTTCGACATCGATCGAACGTTCCAAAAAGCGAACGTTTTGCACCGATAGAGTTAAAAAATAAAAAAATCCTCTTTTTGCGAACTCAAAAAGTGCATCAAATGTAATTTTTAAGCTATCCGATCGGATTTAAATTCTATAATTCGCACGTGTGCATTTAAATTGACCGTAATCTCGAATCTCGTTTTGACAGCGAACGTTATCTTTGCTAGTCCGAAGCCTTTTTTGTACCAATCGATTTTCATTTATTTACTAATAAAATGAATTCTTCGGCTAAATATTTAAAACAAACTTTGTTTTTATGAAAAGAATTAAATTTCTGGTTAAAATTAAAAGAGTTTTACGAAATTACATAGATAAATCTTATTTTAGATCTAGTTTTAGACTTAGTCTCGGCGGCGGAAAAAATTCACCGATAGGCCGTAAAAATTAGGGCTTTTTAAAACACGTTTTTTTCAAAAGATAAACATTTTTTTGTGCTTCTAATGGTGGCCTAGGGAAAATTAACATGTTTATGAATGTTAAACATTAAAAAAACATTATATTTCGGCTTTATTTATTCCTGGTAAGTGATTTTCAAATGTATAAAAAAAATCGGGAAATGGGATCGGTGAATTACGTAACGTTTGAGGGTGTTTAAATTAATATAAACAACACAAAAATATAATTAAAACATCAATACTGATGCAGCTGATACTTTATGGACATATAAACACATACAAGTAAAAAAAACAGCATTTTGTATCAACAATTTTTATTTTTTAAATAAACAATAAATCTCCATCATTTGGTGGCCATTTTGTGAAACCTGCCATAATTACACTATTTTTGAAACCTTTTTAAAGTTTGCTGGGTGAATTGAACACAAAGATTTTTTTTCAAAAAGAGAAAGATGTATTACCAGTTGCCCAGAATTAAAAACCATAAACACCAATATATTCAAAGTTGCCCTACAGATATAGGTCTAAATCATAGCAGTATCAATTTTTTTCATAAGTATTAATTTTAATAATAATACAACTATTATATATACATATTAGGTTTTGCTGAGTTAAAGTGAACTTTTCTTAATGAGGATTTTTTTTTTGTCTTTGTATAGGGAATCCGCCACATAATGGAGAAAGAATGGAACGTTGCATTGTGGTTGACATTTTAAGAGCTAATTATAAAATAACTTGTCAGTATTGTGAACAATTCACTTAGTGACGTCAAGGGTGATGTGACACGGGAGAAGAGCCTTGGACGACAGAATATATAATGCATTTACATAAAAGGACCTTTAAATGTCTGATTTTTAACGAGACATTTTGTGCCTTAAGTTATTTGGAATACCACCTGTGGAATCATGCAAATGAAAAGCCATTTAAATATGGTATTTGTAGTATTTAATTTTCTTGGAGTGTTAACTTAAAAGAATATCAAAAATGTCATTCACAAGAAATCCCTATCACTGTTTGATCTGTAATAAGAGATTCATTGAATTCAAGTATTTAAAAAGTCACTTATGGAGTCATTCGGGTGGAAAACCATATAAATGTGACATATGTGGTAACTTATTTTTTTCAAAACATCACATAGGAATACACCTAAGAAATCATTTAGGATTAAAGCCTTATAAATGTGACATATGTAGTAAAGGATTTTCTCGTAGTGAAGACTTAAAACAACACCATATTGTTCATTTAGGATTAAAGCCTTATAAATGTGACATATGTAGTAAAGGATTTTCTCGTAGAGGAGATTTAAAACGACACCAAAGAACTCATTCTGGACTAAAGCCATATAAATGTGACATATGTAGTAAAGGATTTTCTAGTAGTGGAGAGTTAAAACAACACCATATTGTTCATTTAGGATTAAAGCCTTATAAATGTGATATATGCAGCAAAGAATTTTCCTCTAGTGGATACTTAAAAATACACCAAAGAATTCATTTAGGACAAAAGCCTTATAAATGCGACATATGCAGTAAAGAATTTTCTCAGAATCAACTCTTAAAGCGACACCAAAGAATTCATTTAGGATTAAAGCCTTATAAATGTGACTTTTGCAGCAAAGAATTTTCCTCTAGTGGATACTTAAAAATACACCAAAGAATTCATTTAGGACAAAAGCCTTATAAATGCGACATATGCAGTAAAGAATTTTCTCAGAATCAACTCTTAAAGCGACACCAAATAATTCATTTAGAATTAAAGCCTTATAAATGTGATATATGTAGTAAAGGATTTTCTCAGAGTCAACACTTAAAAATACACCAAAGAATGCATTCAGGATTAAAACCATATAAATGCGACATATGCAGTAAAGAATTTTCTCAGAATCAACTCTTAAAGCGACACCAAATAATTCATTTAGAATTAAAGCCTTATAAATGTGATATATGTAGTAAAGGATTTTCTCAGAGTCAACACTTAAAACAACACCAAAGAATGCATTCAGGATTAAAACCATATAAATGTGACATATGTAGTAAAGATTTTTTTGGTAGTGGAGACTTAAAACAACACCAAAGAACTCATTCAGGATTAAAGCCTTATAAATGCAACATATGCAGCAAAGAATTTTCTCTGAGTCACCACTTAAAACGACACCAAATAATTCATTCTGGATTAAAGGCATATAAATGTGACATGTGTGGTGAAGGATTTACTTGCAGTGGAGACTTACAACAACACCGAAGAACTCATTCAGGATTAAACTTTCTGAGCGACAACGGGCAGAACTGCGATTCTGAGCAAAGCGGTGTGGTGTGCTCAGAGCCTGACGAGATACGTAGGATGTCCTGGTCATCATCTGCACCCCTCCGTACCCAGTCATCTCGACTCTGTCTAGTTGCTGGACCAGATGGCTCTGTGCGAGAGATTGAGGTCGACGTATAGCGCAAATCCTCCTGTCTTTTAATCCAATTCACAGTGCAAGTCACTCATTGGTTTGATTAGTCACATTCGAATGCACTGTTTAGCCACAGCCCGAAATCCCTAGGGTGCTGAGTGGTCATCGTCGGACAGCTTTGGCCTAAGTCACACCCCTGAGTGCCACTGGAACTAGACTCCAAAACACAGAGCACACCCTGCAATTAGTGCAATGGTGTCCACTTCACAGAGAGGCCTGTAACCAAGCCTGACCTCAAGGAGCCACGGAAGAAAAGCTCTGGGGCCAAAAGCCATTATACAAACAACAGCCCGGTTCATCAGAGAAACAGGGCTGCCAGTCTAATATAGCAAAGGAAAGCAAATTGGGTTGCTGAAGAAGGTCATGGTCGAATATGACGGACACACAACACACTCTTAAGCGGTTTCCACCCTTTGTCGCTTTGAGGCCTATGGGTATAGAACTGCAGCGTTCACCAGTTTCTCTGGCCACTGCATACTAGGGAAACCCTCCAGACCTGTGTACAAATCTCAGCTTTACCCATAATTTGAACCCGGACCCCAGCTGAATTCACTGCCGCTCGTCAACCGTACATTTTATTTAGATCTACACGAGTTTCAAATACATTTCAATCAATTTTTCAGAATATTTGTAGGCCTAATCTACAGGTTGACATTTGCATTAATTCTTTTGCCAGTGTTTTTTCAATGTAAATTAATATTATAGTTACTACAAGTATCCATTTATCCCCTCTAAATGTATGCAATCTTGTTTTTAAGATATTCAATGCAGAGATTGCTAGATTTTCAATTGATTTGAACTAGCTTTTCCATTGGATACCTGACAGTGTATGGATATTCTGTTCTTGATTCATTCCACAGCAAGTCTTAAAAGTTACCAGCTTCAACTCAAGCATATCGGGTATCAGACAATATCACAAAGCATATTACTTCTCTTGCTAGATGCAATTACAAAGTTGTATATGTTTTGAATATCCAGAAAGAACCGGATGAATAAATTTCTTTGCTGCACAGCTTGCTTTACAGAATAAAATGATGTAAGGAGTTTCAACACTAATTGTTTTGTTTAACCAAGGCGGCTAGAATTATAGAATATTGCTTTGCAAAAATCTTTTTGAATGCCACTGGACTTTGGGTTTTATAGATACATAAACACAAGGATTGATTAATTTTAATCGTCGTTTGTTTTTCCCACAAATGGAAACATTTCAGCTGTAAAAACACATTTTCCTCTAAAAGTTTTGTCAATACTTCTCTCACCCCATCACTAATAGTAGCCACCTCATCCTTGTATTGCATATATTAGGCTATGCATGTTTATAATTATACATGTTATTGTTAGGAAACAAAATCTAATATGATGCTTTTAGGATAATGATGTGCCTATGAGCAGAGGCAAAGTCTAGAGTTGGAGGGAGATTAGGGGAGGGGGGGTAAGAGTATATAACAATTAATAAAAAAAGCAGATTTCACATTTAATGTGCTTATTACTTGAACATTTTTTGAAATGTTTGCCATTCAAATGTTCAACCAACTTACCCCCCTTCCCTTTCTCTCTTTGTGCTCCTGTATATAGTAGGCTATATTATATATACCTCCTGTATATAGTAGGTTATATACCTCCTGTATATAGTAGGCTATATACCTCCTGTATATAGTAGGCTATATACCTCCTGTATATAGTAGGCTATATACCTCCTGTATATAGTAGGCTATATACCTCCTGTATATAGTAGGTTATATACCTCCTGTATATAGTAGGCTATATACCTCCTGTATATAGTAGGCTATATGCCTCCTGTATATAGTAGGTTATATACCTCCGGTATATAGTAGGCTATATGCCTCCTGTATATAGTAGGCTATATACCTCCTGTATATAGTAGGCTATATACCTCCTGTATATAGTAGGTTATATGCCTCCTGTATATAGTAGGCTATATACCTCCTGTATATAGTAGGCTATATGCCTCCTGTATATAGTAGGTTATATGCCTCCTGTATATAGTAGGCTATATGCCTCCTGTATATAGTAGGTTATATACCTCCTGTATATAGTAGGCTATATGCCTCCTGTATATAGTAGGTTATATACCTCCTGTTTATAGTAGGCTATATGCCTCCTGTATATAGTAGGTTATATACCTCCTGTATATAGTAGGCTATATGCCTCCTGTATATAGTAGGCTTTATACCTCCTGTATATAGTAGGCTATATACCTCCTGTATATAGTAGGCTATATGCCTCCTGTATATAGTAGGCTATATACCTCCTGTATATAGTAGGCTATATGCCTCCTGTATATAGTAGGCTATATGCCTCCTGTATATAGTAGGCTATATACCTCCTGTATATAGTAGGCTATATGTCCCTGTATATAGTAGGCTATATGCCTCCTGTATATAGTAGGCTATATACCTCCTGTATATAGTAGGCTATATGCCTCCTGTATATAGTAGGCTATATACCTCCTGTATATAGTAGGCTATATACCTCCTGTATATAGTAGGCTATATACCTCCTGTATATAGTAGGCTATATGCCTCCTGTATATAGTAGGCTATATACCTCCTGTATATAGTAGGCTATATGCCTCCTGTATATAGTAGGCTATATGCCTCCTGTATATAGTAGGCTATATACCTCCTGTATATAGTAGTCTATATGCCTCCTGTATATAGTAGGCTATATGCCTCCTGTATATAGTAGGCTATATGCCTCCTGTATATAGTAGGCTATATACCTCCTGTATATAGTAGGCTATATACCTCCTGTATATAGTAGGCTATATACCTCCTGTATATAGTAGTCTTTATACCTCCTGTATATAGTAGGCTATATACCTCCTGTATATAGTAGTCTATATACCTCCTGTATATAGTAGGCTATATACCTCCTGTATATAGTAGTCTATATACCTCCTGTATATAGTAGTCTATATACCTCCTGTATATAGTAGGCTATATACCTCCTGTATATAGTAGGCTATATACCTCCTGTATATAGTAGGCTATATACCTCCTGTATATAGTAGGCTATATACCTCCTGTATATAGTAGGCTATATACCTCCTGTATATAGTAGGCTATATACCTCCTGTATATAGTAGGCTATATACCTCCTGTATATAGTAGGCTATATACCTCCTGTATATAGTAGGCTATATACCTCCTGTATATAGTAGGCTATATACCTCCTGTTTATAGTAGGCTATATACCTCCTGTATATAGTAGGCTATATACCTCCTGTATATAGTAGTCTTTATACCTCCTGTATATAGTAGGCTATATACCTCCTGTATATAGTAGTCTATATACCTCCTGTATATAGTAGTCTATATACCTCCTGTATATAGTAGGCTATATACCTCCTGTATATAGTAGGCTATATACCTCCTGTATATAGTAGGCTATATACCTCCTGTATATAGTAGGCTATATACCTCCTGTATATAGTAGGCTATATACCTCCTGTATATAGTAGGCTATATACCTCCTGTATATAGTAGGCTATATACCTCCTGTATATAGTAGGCTATATACCTCCTGTATATAGTAGGCTATATACCTCCTGTATATAGTAGGCTATATACCTCCTGTATATAGTAGGCTATATACCTCCTGTATATAGTAGGCTATATACCTCCTGTATATAGTAGGCTATATACCTCCTGTATATAGTAGGCTATATACCTCCTGTATATAGTAGGCTATATACCTCCTGTATATAGTAGGCTATATACCTCCTGTATATAGTAGTCTATATACCTCCTGTATATAGTAGGCTATATACCTCCTGTATATAGTAGGCTATATACCTCCTGTATATAGTAGTCTATATACCTCCTGTATATAGTAGGCTATATACCTCCTGTATATAGTAGGCTATATACCTCCAGTATATAGTAGGCTATATACCTCCTGTATATAGTAGACTATTTAGGCTTATTATTGCTTTTCTTAATCATAAAATTGTTAAATAAAAACTGTTTTAACGTTATAGCTTTCGTTTTTGTGACAGTTAGTAATAGTTACTGTGTAACTGTGAGTGTGTAAGGGACAGAATAATTATAAACTGACTGAGACTTAGTGACACATATTGGACTGTATTATTGTAATGTGTTGACCTGATAGCTCTGTGTTATTGTTTATGTGACTGGCATAATGAGTTTTTTTCATGGAGGTCCATAAAAAGATGGCAAAAATACAATAAAGTGAATTGTTAACCAATCTAGAGGTAGAGGCTTGAAGTCATACTTTTACAGTTTTAAGGTATTCGACTTTTTTTTATTGCATTACGTGTCGATGTTCTTTTAAATTAGTATGTTAAACTGGATCAAAGATCAATATTTTTATAGATTCATTTATCGATCCATGTAAATAAAAAATTGACTTGATTACAAATGTTCCGTCTTTTACTTTTAGCATTGATAAACAATATTTTAAACAATATAAAAGAATGTTAGTACACACGGATAGAAATATACTTTGTTAGTAGGCCTACACACGGATAGAAATATACTTTGTTAGTAGGCCTACACACGGATAGAAATATACTTTGTTAGTACACACGGATAGAAATATACTTTGTTAGTACACACGGATAGAAATATACTTTGTTAGTACACACGGATAGAAATATACTTTGTTAGTAGGCCTACACACGGATAGAAATATACTTTGTTAGTACACACGGATAGAAATATACTTTGTTAGTACACACGGATAGAAATATACTTTGTTAGTAGGCCTACACACGGATAGAAATATACTTTGTTAGTACACACGGATAGAAATATACTTTGTTAGTACACACAGATAGAAATATACTTTGTTAGTACACACGGATAGAAATATACTTTGTTAGTACACACGGATAGAAATATACTTTGTTAGTACACACAGATAGAAATATACTTTGTTAGTAGGCCTACACACGGATAGAAATATACTTTGTTAGTACACACGGATAGAAATATACTTTGTTAGTACACACAGATAGAAATATACTTTGTTAGTAGGCCTACACACGGATAGAAATATACTTTGTTAGTACACACAGATAGAAATATACTTTGTTAGTAGGCCTACTCACGGATAGAAATATACTTTGTTAGTACACACGGATAGAAATATACTTTGTTAGTACACACGGATAGAAATATACTTTGTTAGTACACACGGATAGAAATATACTTTGTTAGTAGGCCTACACACGGATAGAAATATACTTTGTTAGTACACACAGATAGAAATATACTTTGTTAGTAGGCCTACTCACGGATAGAAATATACTTTGTTAGTACACACGGATAGAAATATACTTTGTTAGTACACACGGATAGAAATATACTTTGTTAGTACACACGGATAGAAATATACTTTGTTAGTAGGCCTACACACGGATAGAAATATACTTTGTTAGTACACACAGATAGAAATATACTTTGTTAGTAGGCCTACTCACGGATAGAAATATACTTTGTTAGTACACACGGATAGAAATATACTTTGTTAGTACACACGGATAGAAATATACTTTGTTAGTACACACGGATAGAAATATACTTTGTTAGTAGGCCTACACACGGATAGAAATATACTTTGTTAGTACACACAGATAGAAATATACTTTGTTAGTAGGCCTACTCACGGATAGAAATATACTTTGTTAGTACACACGGATAGAAATATACTTTGTTAGTACACATGGATAGAAATATACTTTGTTAGTACACACGGATAGAAATATACTTTGTTAGTAGGCCTACACACGGATAGAAATATACTTTGTTAGTACACACAGATAGAAATATACTTTGTTAGTAGGCCTACTCACGGATAGAAATATACTTTGTTAGTACACACGGATAGAAATAGGGCCTATACTTTGTTAGTACACACGGATAGAAATATACTTATAAAATATAAGGACTACACGTACACGTAGGGGAGAGGGGGGCAAGTTGATACGGGGGCAGGTTGATACAAATTGTTTTTTTCAGCTATTATACTACATATGCGCAGAAGAGTTAGTACGGGAAATAGCTTTCTACCTCCCCTACTTTCGATATAAAAATGGCTTCGCTCGTATCAAAATTGATAATACTGTGAGGAAAATTGAAATTCGAGCGACTTTTGAAAAATATTGACTTACTATTACGTAAGAGATTTCACAGACACGGTAAGTACTTTTATTTTATTATCTTTTTATTTAGGTTAAATGGGGATTCCTGAATACTTTTATTTAAATTACGATTATGTTTTTTGCGTTTTGTTTTTAATGTAGTCGAATTAATGCAATGTGGTGTAGTGGGGCAAGTTGATACAGCCGTTTCGGGGCACATTGATACTATATCCGGTTACCTATTTACCCCTTTGGAGAAGCATTTAAACATAGAATAATATTTATTTTTTACAAAAATGTATTTATATTTAATTAGAGTGTTAGTTTCATTGAGTTTAGCTTAGGCTACATTTAAATCATTTTCATTTTTTTTGCTTTACTTTTTATGTCTAGCTAGTGTTATTCCTATTTATTAGAACTAGCCTAGGGGTTTAAATTTAATGTTTAGGCCTTAGACAGGCATCTAAAAAAAAAGGTTTAATTAAATACATTACTATTAAACTATTATTTATCATATTATTTTACGATTATTGCGATTTTAAAATTTAGTTTAACTGTATTAAATTGCCAGGGATATTAATTTTTTTAATTGTTTGTAATTTCAGATGGTGCGAAGATGTAAAAGAAAGTCCCAACATGGGGATACGATAGAAGTTTTATTGACCAAAATTGTTCTAAATAATAAAATAAACAATAAAATCATAGTTTTGGGTTGTTTACTTTCTTAAATTGACACTGTATTAGTGTAATTATTAAATCTTATTCAATGTATCAGCTTGCCCCATAATGTGTATCATCTTGCCCCTGCACGGGGCAAGTTGATACAAATTATTTTACATTGCTTTTAGAGCTATATTTATTTTAAATATATTCAAATGAATACAATTTGTAGATAAAAAGGTGCAGGATACCTAGGGGAACAAATAAAAGTATTTATATCAACTCTAAATGTAATGGTTTGCAATTAATGTACAAAAATGTAAAATGTGTATCAACGTGCCCCCCTCTCCCCTACACACTTTCATACCATTTTTATATAAGAACATTTTTCAGTACCGGGTAGTCAGTTATTGTATGTCTGGCTAACCAGGTGTTCCGAAATAAAATTTGCAATTACAGTAGAACAAAAGAGTTTTTAAATTAATTCATTCTAGCCATGCCTGAAGCCGACCACTTTGACTAGATCTAATGTAGCTGTCGTGTAGCGGTGGGTAGGTATATGGTCCTGAACGATTTTACCAATTATCAATAGACACCTTGAGTTAGACAAATCTTCAAGAGCTGGTAAACTAGTTGTGTCTGTGTCCACTAGTGCATGGTTTGTTAATTTTTAATAGTTGAGGGATATTTATTATTAGTATGTTTAACTAAAAAATTTACTTTTAAGTTTGTTTTACATAAAATATTGCACTGTTACTGTTATGATTGTTTCTTTCTAAAGTCCTCCTTTTTGTAAATTTATATATAATTGATACTTACCGGTAGTCCTACTGATTGTGAGAAGCTGTTGCACACATTTAAATATTAAAATTTATAGTAAGACACATACACAATATGATAAAATATAGGCCTATAATGCATCCAAAGCGCAAGCTATCTGTTTGATTTAGATACATTCTAGATAGTACATACAGACAAGTTTACACAAAATTAAGAAATTACCAAAAGCTTTTACATAATTAAAAAAAGATTGTGTTCAGATCATTCCCCCTCTACGAGGTAAGCTACATCTTAAAACAAGAAGTTTTAGCTAGATCTAAATCATAACCTATTAATTTTTTTTTTTTTTTTCCAAACCAAGAATAAAAAAATATATATAAGAGCTTATATATATATATACAGTATATCAATTGGATTTATTTGATAGACAGGTGCAATTATATTAGGCTAGAGATGTTCAATAGTTTAGTGGAAAAATAATTGTGCACCAGTTTAGAATTAATCTATTACCGGTATTGTACATGCCCACCTGCCGAGCAATATCCTCATTACAATTTGCACTATTGGCCCCCCCCCTATTTCCATTTACACCATGTAGGCTACCCCCTTGTCCATTTCTACCCTCTCCCCCCAACCCTGCACTATTTGCCCACTCCAACCCTGCACTATTGGCCCCCTCCAACCCTGCACTATTTGCCTCCTCCAACCCTGCACTATTTGCCCACTCCAACCCTGCACTATTTGCCCACTCCCCTATCTGCCTAAACCAAAGGTTGTTAAATTTGATCAAAAATCTGAACGGAACCTTTTTTTTTAGTGAAAGTAGGAAAAGTATATAGCCTAGGCTTAGCCACTGAGTTATATATATTATATATATATATATAGACCTATATATATACAGAGGCGAAGCCACAGGGGGCAAAAAGTTAGCCCCCTCCCTCCCCCGGAAATATATAAATATATATAATATATATATATATATATATAGACCTACAGCTTAAACGCTGTAGGCGCGCTGAATGAATTAGTGGGTCCCTAATCCTACTTTGGCACACTGTTATCAAAAGGTTGCCGACCTCTATGGTGGGCTACGAATGATTTTTCTGGAAATATTTTGAAATTCACACAATGCACTTTATTAAATGCCTTGCAAACTTTAATTATCGTCTCAGATAATGATAGGGCCTTTTGTTGTAAGCTTATTTTTGCCAATCACAACTAGATCTATCGCTAAATAAAAACGCCAGTCTCCGGGGCGCCCTTTTAATTAATGTACGAATCCTTTGATGCATTGAGCTGCAAAAACAGAACGAAGCAGACAGTGTTTTTGGGTGTTTTTTTGTGGTTCCAATCACAATGTCTCGCTGTACGGCGAAGCCAAGGTTTTCTATAATCGGTCGATCACTTTGTTAACCATTGCATTGTTTTCCACCCATACATTATAATTTGTCATTGAAAATGAAATATTATTAGTAAGTTAATTGAGTCCCTAAAATTAGGATGCACAGGCCCTGCGTTTTCTCTCGGAGCGTCCGTGCTCCGGAATTTGGACACTCTATGTCCACCAATCACTGTCTTAAAAATCTAGTGATTATTTATATTAATAATGGCTTAGAGCAGGGGTGTGCAACAGGCGGCCCGTGGGTCACAACCCGGCCCGCCAGACCAGTTGGTGTGGCCCCAGCTAATTATACTTACTAATAGTATTTGTTTGTATTATTTTTCACACGAATTTCGATTTTTTTTCATAAACGTGAAAACAATTACGATACAGGATATGCAACATGCAACGCCATCTATGAGACGACCTTTTCAACTTAAACTTGTTGGCATAGGCTAAAAAAAACTAACCGAGGCTGCATTTACATGTTGCGCCAACAGATGGCGTTACTTAAGTACTTGAGCCAAGCTCGTAAGAGTATTTTGCAAAATCGGGACGAAATTAGGTCTTGTCGGGATGTCGGGACAATAACGGTGACGGTCCCGATATATCGGGACGGATGGCACCCGTAGATGCAATGGTAGGGAAAGCTCGAGCGGACAAACTATAACAAATGACTAAGTCAGTTAAAAAACAACAAAGTACATTCATTACTTATAAGAGAGACTCTGAACTTGTTACAAAGTTTAGGTTCAAAATTTGCGAATCAATTGCAGAGAAGGGGAAAACCTTCAACGATGGAGAATTTATCAAAAGTTGCTTGGACATATTTACTGATTTTGTATGTCCAGAAAAGAAGCATTTACTGCAGCACACCAGTTTGTCTCGGTTTACTGTGTCACAAAGGATCAATCAACTTGCAGAAAATATTGCTGAAACCTTAACAGAGCGGATAAAAAAATGTGCAACATATAGTTTAGCATTAGATGACATCAAATATGTAAGTAACACTGTACAATTGGTTGTATTTTTACGTGGCGTTACTGACAATTTTGAAGTCATTGAAGAATTTTTAGACATGACTAGTATGTCTTCAACAACTACTGGTCATGACATTAGTTAAGAAGTTTTGAGGCTGATGGAGAAATTTGAACTTGACCCTGCAAAACTGTGTGGTTTGACAACCGTTAGAGCACGCTCAATGACAGGGAGAACCAATGGATTCATCAAGAAGTTTTTGGACACCATTGGTACAGAAGGGGTTGTGGTTAATCACTGCATTATACGCAAGGAAAACTTGTTCACAAAGGTAGGCTACTAGGTTTCACTGATGTCATGAAAGATGCGATTCAGTGTGTGAATTACATTCGCGCTCGTGGACTGAACCATCGGCATTTTAAGTCTTTTTTAGAAGAACTGAACTCTGATTACACTGATATTCTATATTTCACTGCAGTTCGTTGGCTCAGTAGAGCTGCAACTTTGAAAAGATTTTGGCACTTAAGAAAGGATATTGAACAGTTAATGATTGTTACGAGTTCATATTTCTTAAGATTCTAATTCCGTACAACACTTTCACACCAAAATGAAATTAACTCCAAAGCTTGTGTCGAACATATCAAATTTAATAATATATATATATACTGACATAAAAGTTACATTGCTGACTGCACTTTACAATATGATAGCTTACTCTATTGCTCAACAGCTACACTACTATCAACTATCTATACATCTAATACATCTATATCTGTGACTAGTCTATCCCTAACTCTAACCAACGCAGACCTCGATAGCAAAACCTACACTCTATCTAACATACGCTGTTCAACACTACACTACACATTTCCACTCTACACTTAGGCTGAACACTCACCTATTTCGTCAGCAGAATTAGCGTATTACTACGTATTTCGTTGACTGTCTGTATTCTGTAACTGTCGTCTGCGCATAGAACTGTCACCAACGGGATATGCGCTATATAAGCACCGTTATTATTATTGTTATTATTACAACTTGCCCGCTCAACACTCTGGACCATCACTCTCTCGACTGATACGTTTTCTAATTAAAAAGTGTCACCCGTGGAACTGTATCTAGGTTAGAAAAACAAACTGAGGTAGGCCGTTGAACAAACAATGTACACTCACGACCTCAATTTTAACTTTCCCTATCTTACAGCATTTCTCCCTCAACAATGATAAATAAGGAAAAAGATGTTGCCTATTTAAGCAATGATGACTGGTTAAATGACCTTGCTTTTCTGACATCACACAACATCTGTTAGATTTAAATGTGAAACTACAAGGTAAACATCAGTTATTAAACAAGATATATGAACACATTTTTTCATTTTACAATTTTTTAAGACCCAGTTGAATAAAACAAAACTCACGCATTTTCCTACTCTGGCTCTCAGAAAAGCAGAACTAGCAGATTTTGATGGCTCCAGATATACTGAAAATATTGACAAGTTATGTACTCAATTTACAAACAGATTTGATGATTTCAGAAAATGTGAAAAGGATTTTAAGCTGTTTTGTCAACCATTTGATCTTGTATCAGAGGACAGTCCTGAGAGCAGTCAAGTGGAGCTGATAGACTTGCAGTTTGATATGGACTTGAGAAGAGCATATGATAGCAACGACTTGGAGACTTTTTACTAAAACTATGTATGTGGAAAGCATCCAAATTTAGAGCAACATGCCAGCCAAATGATCTCACTGTTTGGCAGCACATATTGTTGTGATCAATTTTTTTCAAGGATGACATTCACTAAAAGTCGATAGAGGTCTACCGAAGTCAGCTCACTGATGAACATCTAACAAGTCAGCTTCGAGTTGCTACCACATCAGAGAGAGCAGACATTGATAAATTGTGCAAAAATACTAATGTCCAAGTTTCCCATTAAAAAATAACATAATATTTGATTTTTTTTAATTGATTTCCAAATGTATTTACAATGTTCTTAACTATAGTTATCATTAGATTACATTTTCCTATGGTAAATTTTTGTCTTTGTCTTTCCAAAGTACCAATGTGGCCCAACATTAGAAAATGTTGCACACCCCTGGCTTAGAAGGTATTTGTGTAGTCAAATATGTTTTCTCGTAGTCGCTGTACATTTCTAGTGCACATAATCTTTTCATTTCTGACAACTTCGGAAAGTCCATTCTAGCACTTTGTGCACCAAAACCTTTAAGCTTATAAGGCACGCAGAGGTGTAGTTAGTACCATGTTAGTACTACAAGTTATTCGTAGTTGTTTTGTAGTGTGCTAAAGAAGCTATATTATACTTATACTATATTATACACCAGACATTCTGGTAGCCTATATAGGAAATGATGGCGTGTGTTTTTTGTTCAGCTTTCTAAGCAACTGTTAGAACTTCATTTTAAATATAGTAAGAAGTAAAGTATTTAGTCGGACCAAACTGATCATAGGGCCGGTGAAGCAGCGTTCACCAGTTTCAGTAGCCACGGCATACTAGGGGGTGTGTGGCAAGCACAATGCCCAGCTGCCTTTACTTTCCCCCAACCAAATGTCGGGTATCCATCAGAGCTGGGTATACTCGGGTCCAGGAAAAAATTATTTTTCCTTCTCCAGGATTCGAACCCAGGACCTCCGGTACGCCAGTCGAAAGCGCTGCCGCTCGACCACCGTGTCACATGCAATGAGAAGTAGCGTGTTGAACAAAATGTGAACATTATGTAAGCCTACTGAATTAGAGCAAAGACTACAATAAGATGGACCGCTTGCTTTAATATTTCTGCTATTTGATAACTTAAAACACTTAATTTCGGGAATTTCCGATCGCACTAGGTACTCTAGACTTCCGGTTTAGTAATTCGCTATATGATTTTCTCAATGGAAAATTAAGATTAAAATCGAAAGTTGTGTACAGCGGAAGTCTTTATGGAAATTTAGGAGTCATTAAAGATAGTGTTATTGGCTGCGCAAGGGAAAAAAACAACACTTAAGATCCAAAAAGCGGTCCATCTCATTATAGTCTTTGGTCTAATTGACTTTTACTTTTAACTTCTTAACACTATTTAAAAAATAATTGTAGGCCTATTCATTGGCGCCAAAATGTCCTGCACCACAATGACAGCGCCAAAAACGTCCTTCTTGGTAAATATAGTAATATCAAAAGAAACAATTCCTGCAAGTAGCCTGACCTGGAAAATGCTCATTAAATTAAGGAAGAAACAAATGGTTCGTTTTAAAGTCTGATTTTATTACAAAATGTAAGGTCTAGAATTATAATATTATAGACGCTAGGCCTATATAAATACATCTTTAGGTTCTTACATACATATCAATATTTTTTTTCCTTTAAATATCAGTATTTCAAATTAAATATAGCTTACCTTAGTCTTTCATTTTTAGTTTATACATTACAAAGTTAGTTTTGTTAATCAAAGGTAAACATGGGCTTATAATTTAAAAGTGAAATTTCTATTTATAGCATTCAAAGATAAGACAACTCTTTTAGAAACGATTGTAGTTAGCCCGTCTTTGCTCCCAATGCCGTCATTTTTTTCCCGTCTTTTTTTTGGTGAAAACATGGCCGCTTTCTAAAAGATGTGTTGATTTTCAGTAGCGTCGTTTCTTTAAGATGAGACCCTGATTCTGGTGGCTTCCGGCCATGGAAGACTGTGGTCTGGCAGAACGGTGTGGGCTGAGGTTATTCTCCGTGTTCTTTTACCACCTTCCGTTGGCAGACCCAGTATTGCTGTAGGCGTGGTAATGCGAACTCCCCTGTGTTGAGTCGTGCCAAGCTTATCACCTGCAGAAATTAAAGTCACTCATTAAAAACAAGTTACAAAAAGACAGTAAATCACCCCTTTCACTTTCAGCCATTGAATTGATTCATTGTGGCTAAATGAAGAAGACGAAAACAAAGCCAGAATGGTATGGTCGCTTAACAAGAGCCAACCCAGAGGGCACACTACGTTGTAATGACAAGGAAAACGGATGTTTTCCTTTTTTTTTTTCGTGATATTCCCGTTTTCCCCCCGTCGATACGACGTGATGTGCCTGCTGGGAATGGGCTGGCCAAAACTATTCTGCAGTACACCACCAGAGGGAGAGGGAAGAGAGGGGCCGACAAAGGAAACGATGGGAGGACAACATCATTCAGAGAGTGGACAAGAGTAAAGCTGGGCGACGCAATGAGAAGGGCTGGGAGACAGAATGAATGAAGGAGACTCGAGTACATGTCATCCGTGACGGTCCAACTGACTACGGATATGTAGGATATAGGTAGGAAGCAGAATTCATCACAGAATATGTAAAAGTACGTCTTCAACTCTCTAGCTTGGTGTAACAACTAATCTTTATTCTCATTCTACATTCCCTTTATAGCACCTTACATTAGCACATCACAGCCATTCACCTCCTATTCATACACCTCCACAAGACATCCATGGACAAAACTTACTCTGTCCAGCCAGTCACATAAACAAATATCACAGCTATATCAGGTCACTTAGTCTGGGCAACACATTACAATAATACAGTCCAGTGTGTGTCACTAAATCTCAGCCAGTTTATAATTATTCCGTCCCTTACACTTACACACTCACAGTTACACAGTCACTATTACTGTCAATGAATATGAAATGACGAATTACTAGGTAATGAAAGTCGAATGGTATTGTATTTAAGTTGTCTTAAAAAATAGGAAAGTAGACCTATGCCCTAAAACTACTCAGTTTCTCCCCACCGAAGGCACTTTTAATGAAGGCGCAGGTGTTTTTTTTCGCCTAGGGCGTCAAAAACCCTAGAGCCGGTCCTGCCTTAACTCTCTAGAAAGAATGTACTTTTTTTTTCTATAAAAATGTTTAGAATTAAAAAAATATGTTCGTATTACCTTCGGAACTACGACGTGGAGTAGAAGGCGTATCGTCGAGATCTTTTGCTCTTAAATACACAGGCGAAGACTGTCTTCTCTTGTCTTTGGGAGCATTCGGCTTCTCCACGGATTCGCTCTGCCGCGTAGCCGGACGTTCTTGCCGTCCTGTGGGATCGGAATGCTGCCCCGTAGCTGTGTGTTCTTGAGGTGCTTTAGGGTCTTTCTGCTGTCGCGCTTTGTTGAGAGCCACCTCTTTTTCCCGTGGCTCATAAATGGACACCTTCTTCTGTTTGTCTAAAATAAGGATATATATTTTTTTTAATCTTTGAGCAGTGCAACCACGCGTATTGTGAAATATGTATATCTAATAACAAACACAGTAGTGTCTCGGGGCAGTGCCGTAGCTACGGTAGGGGAGGGGGGTCCAAATTCGAAAGTCCCCCCCGGTCCCCTAATTGAGGGGGGCCCCCAAAGGAGTGTCCCAAAGTAAGTCATTTACTTACTTACTTACTTATGCCTTTCGCCGCCAACAAGAGTCCTCCAGGCATCCCGATCCTGGGCCAATTTCTCTATCTGACCACTGACCCCAGTCATTTAAGACAGCCTTATTAACTGCGCACGGAAAAAGAAGAACATTTGAGCTCTAAAAATAGAGCTAGCGGTCCATCATATTATAGTCTTTGGTTTAATCAGGATAAGTCGTATATTTATATATGCTTGCTGACTAAAGCGTTAAAAGGAAGTGTCAGAGCCAAAGGCATTATCTACCTGTTTTCAACTGGGAGACATCACCACGGAGTGTCCGCAGTTGTCCGTACAATTCTCCGAGTTGTCTCTCCAGTCTATGTGCCTGATTCTCCTGGTCTCGGTGCGTGTCTATCTGTGACCTGGGCGTGGCCGCTGGTTGGTAGAAACCAAAAAGAATGTTACTACATCTTGGTGTATTCTATTTCATTATATGGTGTTAATTTACAAACATATACATCTGAACTTTAAAATTAAAGGTGTCTTAGACATATTGCAGATCATTCTAAACCACACTAGACATAGAACACTGGTGGCAGCGCTTGAATGTCGTAGCAAAGATCTCGGATTCGAGTCCAAGCTAGTTTCAGTGTCTTGAGGAAGTCCCTGAGTCTACCCAGCTCTAATGATTACCTGACTGAAGTTAGGAATAAATAAGGCGGATGAGCATTGTGCTAGCTACACGACCCCCCCCCCCCCCCCTAGTATGCAGTGGGCACAAAATACTGTGAACCTTTTTTTACTTCCCCTATATATCAAGTTAGATACTTACCTAGATCTATTTACTGATTTAAACGATTGAATAGAGATCCCACAGAAAGCCAAATATTAGCCTATGTGCAGTTTAAGTTCTTAATCCAGAAATACATGTGATTTTGTATAAGGCTATAAAATATAGGCCTACCTGCCATATATTAAAACTAAGCTTACATTTTGTGTGAATTATTTTATCTAGCTTCTTACCTCGGTAATACCTTGGTAATAAACAAAAATATTATTTATATTTTAGGAGGTATTAAAGTAATAATAGATCTAGTAACTTTTCATTTCATGATAATTTAATTTATAACCTAAGAACATTTTTTTTCGTCTATAAAGACAAATTTCCAGAAATATTTAAAACGAGGCCACACGTTCAATTAACTATTCGATCGTCTGAGGCTAACGTGAGGCATTTAGTTGTCACAAAGATTAAGTCTGCGACAAGTAAGAATATGCCGATTTTGGAAATGGCTTTTAAAAAATTGCCCAATAAACCATTCCACTATCAAGAAAACCCATAAAAGAAAAAGTTTACGCGATTAGGCTAAACTTCACTGGGCCGACAATACAAAGACAATAAAACGCTTCTTCACACTAATATAATTAATCGATCTTTATACCTTAAAACTGCTACTTTATAAACAGGTAGAAGAAGAATTGCCGTATATTCTTGCGTATAAGTCGCATCGGTGTATAAGGCGCATCCCTAGTTTAAGATTTTTTACCTTATAGGTTGTCATTGACCCGCGCATAAGTCGCACCCCGACTTCCCGGGTTACACTGCCTTTTAATATCTCAAAAATTCATACCTTTCAAACATAAAAGTTACTAAATATTCATCCTAATTTGGAAACTTTCCTTAAAAAATTGTTTTAATCGTGCATAAGGCAAACATAATCAAATAAAGGAATATCGTAATAATTCTACATAACTCCAATCAACTATAGGGGTTATGTAGGAAACTTTATGACAGAGTAGTGATGTTTTTCGAACTTTTCAAAAACAGTGTCGGGTGTATAAGTCGCACCCCTACTTTTTGTAGAAATTTTCTGTAAAAAAAGTGCGACTTATACGCGAGTATATACGGGTATTTGATAAATAGGCCTACCATAGGCCTATAATACTTTCTTCTGTGATCTAATTTATATAACTAGGCCTATTTGCAATTCAGTAAGCCTACATAAGTTTGAACGGCAAAAAAAAAATACAGTATAATAATCGACTATTATATGACTATGCATGGGTAAACTACCGTTGGTATAAAAATGAGTTTAACAGATAGTTTTTTTTTTAAAGTATGGGTAATAGTCTATACTCTATATATATTATTGTGTAATGAAATAGTTCTAACACATACAAACACGATTCTTTGAAGTATGTTACATCTCGTAAAATTTTACAAGGCAATTAATTACCTCTTACTTTATAGACTACAATACACATGGACCGCTTGCTTTAGTATTTCTGCTAAATTTAAGGTATGATGACTTGAAAGACTGCTTTTCGGAAATCCCGATTCATTGTTGTTGTTTTTTTTGCACTATCGTTTCATTGAATCGCTTCAATTTTCTCAATGAAAAATTAAAATCGAAAGTTCTATACAGCGGAAACATTAAAAGTTAAGAAACAGCGAGGAGCGTAGAAGTAATTTAAGATAGCCTTATTGGTTGCGCACGGAAAAGAAAAGTAGGACATGTAAGCTCTAAAAATAGAGCAAGCGGTCCCTCTTATTATAGTCTATGCTACATACATAGGCCTACACACATATTATCATAATAACATAGCTCTATGTGCGATTTAAAATCAAGGTATGGATTTGATATATTTCGGAAATAGTTTTAGTAGCACAATTTTTTTTTTCATTTAGGAAAGTTCAATTTAAATGTTAATAATCTATTTATACAAACAATGAAGAAGGCTTTAAAACTGAATTGAAAATGACAAAGACTTAAAAATCAAAAGGATCTATCTTATTTTCTCCAGAAACTCTACAAAGTAACTAGATCTAGTTATTCTCGGGTGAAGTTATGTACGTGCTCCAAATTAGAGTAGCCTAACTGTAAATTTCCACGCACTTGTTTCGCAAGATGGGATATAAACAGCACAATACTCTTGAGGGAAGGGGAAAGAAGGGGGGGGGGAGGTAACAAGTTAAACTTCTGTATTAAATTCCAGTAAAATTAATGCATGATATCAAAGACTAAGCTTATAATAAGATGGACTGCTTGCTTTATTTTTATAGTTTATAATATAAGCTTTTAACATATTTTTTTCTTTTTTTTCTTCCGTGCGTAACCAATAAGGCTGTCTTGAATTACTTCTACGCTACTACGATTGCATTAAAGGTTTCCGCTGTATACAACTTTCGATTTTAATCTTAATTTTCCATTGAGAATATCATATCGAATTACTAAACCGGAAGTCTAGAAGACTTTGTGCGATCAGAAATTCCGAAACTAAGTGTTTCAAGTTATCAAATAGCAGAATTATCAAAGCAAGCAGTTCATCTTTCATAATATATAAGCGTGTCAACATTAAATGGAAGGTTTACCGACTTCCGTTCTGAGACATTTTAGTTGTTCTTAATTTTTCTGGGTGCGGTTTGTAAACTCAATCCCCTATTTTAGGCCAGTTGTTAACATCTCTGTTTCAATGAAATAGTTCACTACAACAAAAGGCAAATGGTTCTAGTTTCTAATGACTACAGTGGTAAGTGGTAATATACCAACCGTGCTTCTGGGCTCTCAAAGCTGCTATTTCTTCTTTCAATGTCTTCACTTTCTGCTGTAGATCGTTAGTTAGATAACCAAGATTGCCATACTGGGTGTCGTTAGCTTTCGGCGAACCGGTCTTGGCGTCCGCCACTCTCCCATTCAGTTGGCGTTCATCTAAATCTTCAGAGGGGCGGGCTTGTTGATAATCTTTCCGCGACGTGTCTTGATCATGACTAGGGGCATCCTGGCCGTAGTAGCCAGCATTTTCTTGCCTGACTTTCTCTTTAATTAACGAAACCTGTTGAGGTGGGTCGGAAGCCGATCGTCCACGACCTTCTTGAAGCTGTTTCTGTTTGTCGGTAACCGATGATTGGTCCAAAAGTTTCGCCATTGGTCTGGGCGTTTGACTGCCTGCCTTGCTCTGTTCTTTGATTGGTAAAGATTTATTTTGATTTACTTTCGTCTGCATCTCGTTTTCTTTTCCATGCGTCTCTTTAAATTGATCCACGACGCTAGTATCGTTTGCGCCGTTTTCGGCTGTTTCCATCCTAGATCGCGAAATTGAATTGACTTTTTCCGACGAATTAGAGTTTAAATTGTTATCACTCTCTATCCCAGACTCTTTCTTGTTACTACTAATGTTACTGGTATTTTTCTCGGATATTTTAGGATTTACAGGACTGGAATTTGCTTTATTTCTGTTTTGGCCGACGCCAACTTTGGTTTGGGCGTTAGGTTTACGCTGAGTATCATACCATGTGTCTGGCTGTTCGTGAACATGTATCTCAGAAGTTTTACTGTCAGGGTTTGATGGAGAAACCTGAGACGTGGAGTCTTTGGACTTGTTATGAAAACTTTCCTTGAACTTAGACGGGGATTCCGACAGTGCATTGTCACGGTCTTCGAAATCTAAAGACTTAAAATTATTTGAGAGTGACTCTCGTGGTAGCGGGTCGTGGCTCTCGTGGGTCACCCGACTTGGTGCAGTTTTATTCTTGGCTTTCTTCGCCTCCGGCTCAGACGATCGTTGTTGAGCAGCCGCTTGCTGCCCTTGGCTTCTCTTCTGAGGGTTTCCTTGAATCGACCGGGGGCTCGGCAGAGGATCGCTATCTCTGTGTGTCGTTCTGCGAGTATTCGAAGTTCTGTTGTGCAATGGATTGATGGTGAAAAAGGAGCTCTGCCTATCAATTGTGGTGAAGTTTGGTTTTGGATCATACGCTAATCTCGAGGTGTTTCTTTCAAATGGCGTTTGAACCTCTTCGCCCACCATTGACTTCTTGGGATCGTATGTTAATCTCGAGGTGTTGCTTTCAAATGGCGTTTGAACCTCGTCGCCCACCATTGACTTCTTGGGATAGTATGTTAATCTTGGGGTGTTGCTTTTTATTGGTGTTAGAACCTCTTCGCCCACCATTGACCAGTCCGATCTGGTTCTACGTCCATCTGAAAACATGTTGGGAAAGATGAAAAATAAATGAAGATACTTCTGAAGGGTAATGTTTTTCTTTCCGTGTCAATGAAAAATGAAAGAAGCGAAAGACAAATTCTACGTAGCTCTTCTATGCAGCTTTGAGGCTCAGGTCTAGCTACTAAAGTAAATCAAAAATGGCGATAAAAATATTATTGGGCTAGAAAAAGCTTTTTTGTAATAACGAATTTAATTTCACCATTGTCAATGTGTATATAAAATCGTCGGTACGCAATTTAGTTTTGCACTGAAAATAAAAGATCTATACTAGATGTAGGCCTATGTAAAACAGAAGATAAATATCTAAAGTAGAAATGTAGCAGAAACAATAAGAATTTATTCTATACTTATAAAGTATTAAAATGTATTACAAAATTAACATATACAAGAAAGTGCAAACTTGTTTTAAAATGGTATGGGAAAATTGCCTTTTTCTTTTATGGAGTAAATTTAAGCCTGCTAAGGTGATTCGTACAATTGATTTTGTATGTTATTCAAATGTTGAATGTTATGTTATAAGACTTATTATCACTAATATGTAGATTAGACTCCAACAGTCACAGTAAACGCCGCAGAGATGCAACAGTCTGTCTCTCACAAGATAGGACTAATACAAGTATTGTTCTGAAATTGGAATTTCTAATGAGAATGTATTCATTTTACTGTAACAAACTATCTATTTAAAGAAAATCATTGTTTCCCCTCTCCATTGTACTGCCTAAACCAGGAGTAGGCCTTTCCTATAGGGTAGTTACAATATTAAATCGGATCCGTTTGATTGGGGCAAAGGTTAAGCTAAAACTGAGCATTACACGACTAGCCATGGTCCTAGAACTACGTATCTGTCTCGGCAGGCGGTAAAAGAGATCATAGACATAGCACATGCTCTAAGTCAAGGGTCGGTAACCTACGGCACGCGTGCCACGCTTGGCACGCAGAGCAATTTTCGATGGCTCGCGGAAGACCCATGAAATGGCAATTTCAAGTCTCTTATACAAGAAATAGAGTGTTAGACAGGGATTATTTGAGCCTATTGGCACGCTGAATGAATTAGAAATCCTACATTGGCACACTATAATCAAAAGGTTGTCGATCCTTGCTCTAAATGACATAAACCTAACCTTCTTTTATCACGCTGATACAGGCCGTGTTACATTTGGTTCGCAAAGAACTGTGTGAGTGTGTTGTATGTGTGTGTATTTGTTTTGTGTATGTGTGTATGTTAAATCCAACTAATATAATAATCCATTTTTATACTAAATAATTGCATCTCCCCATCTATATATAAAAAGCTCTAATTTATTCATTAGTTTGGGTCTAAAAGAACTTAACACTTGAATCTTTGAAATGACATAATCAAGATTAATTGCTCAATCCAGTTACTTAGCTGTCATTTTAAATAATTATATTTACCGCAGCACAATCGTTAATTCCGAGACAAGCGTTTTCAAATTGTCCACGGCGTACCGCGGCTCGGTTAATGCAGTACCATAGCGCTATAATTTTGAGACTAATTCTTTATCATTCATCATTTGTCCTTTATGTTCCTTGTGGATCATAGATATGTTCCTTGTGGAACATAGATCCTCCACCAAAGCACGCCACTATCTTGTCAATCGTTTTAGTTCTTCCCAGCTCTTTCCAATTCGTCCAGCCAGTTAACAAAGGTATGGAGTCTATTTCATGTTATTTTTCATGTTTCGGACTCGGAAGTAGAACCGCTTTCAGATTCAAATCTGTGTAAAAAAAATTCTTATTTTTGTTTCGGCAGAGATGTGCGTGGACCTACAGACTGGTTTCAGATTGGCAAAGGCCTGTCTTGCCAAATGTATTCCCCGTTCAGTGCTCTCGTCTGCCCCTCCTGATACACTGACCACACTCCCAAGGTATACAAACGTATCACTTGGTATAGGCCAGCGATGGCGAACCTATGGTACGCGTGCCACAGCTGGCACGCAGAGCCATTTCTGTGGGCACGCGAGCATTTACCAAATAATGGAACAGCTAAGTTATGGTATTTGGTTTTAATGGCTGTGTTGGCACGTTGAAAGAAATAAGTTGGTCTTACATTGTACTTTGGGCACGCGGCCTCAAAAAGGTTCGCCATCACTGGTCTCAGCTTTGGTTCGTTACTTGTATGTCGTCATCGTGTTGGTGACAAATGCTTAACCCCAAACAAAATAAATGCCTTTTCCAAAATTCTTAATTTCTAAACTATCGATTAATGTTCCTAAATATTATAATGTTTTTATTGTAATATTGTTTGTTATTTTTTCTTTCTCTTTTAAGAAAACACATTGTAATCATTCGTTTCTCCGTCATTTTGACGGGCATGACCCCTAGTATTACTTATAAAACAGCACTGTAAGCCCGTAGGATTTCTTATGACACGGAATAACGCAGTGGTGACAGCAACGATCCACACATTAACGCACACACAAACACTCACTCACACACACTCACACATACATACACTCAAACATACACACACATACACTTACAGACACATATGTTTCGCTATACGTTTACTTTCTAGTGTCATCTTTTCTCAACGTGCTGTATCAACTTCAATAAAAAGAAATCCTTGAAGCCATCAATGCCAAAAAAGTATCTTATAGATTTCTTTTTTTTTTGTTTTTTTTTGGTTGCTTGGAGAACAAAATCTAAAAAAAATATCAAACATAGTATTTGTTACTTATGGGGCACAGTGGGCAGCGCGTTCGACTGGCGTACCGAAGGTCCTGGGTTTGAATCCTGGTGCAGGCTATGATTTTTTTCCCGGGTCTGGAGGGTGTCCCTGAGTCCACCCAGCTCTGATGGGTACCTGACCTTAGTTAGGGGTAAAGTAAAGGCGGCTGTCTATTGTTCTGGCCACACAATCACCTAGTATGCCGTGGCCACAGAAACTGATAAACGCTGCTTCACCGGCACTATGCTCAATTTGGTCCGAAGGGTTAATTAATTATGAACTACGTGCCATATTAGTGAATATAGGCATATTGTGTTACTTTTTCTTTCAATTTTATCTCAATTAAGGCGAAAAAGGTGGAAATTAAAGTAGATAATATCAAAAGAAAAGAACTTGACCAATTTACTAATAATTTACTAAAATAAGATACTTAGTTCTTATTTAGATAAAATGTTTAGAAAAGCTTTGTCCTAAATGTGTAAATAGTGATTTCTTTTAAAGATTAGGAAAAAGCATTACTAAAAGAAAGATAGACATACCTAATTAGAAACCGCCTTGGCGTGCTAAATAGGCATATACAATTTTAAAACCGTTAGGCCAAAGAGACATTACTAAATTGAATGAGAACCATTGATAAAAACCGCCTCTGGCGTGCTAAATATAAACAAATTGAAACCGTTTGGGTCAAATAGTCATTACTATATTGAACGAGAGAAAGCGGCTGGCTTGCTATGATTAAAAAACAAAAATATTTAGTACCTTTTAGTGACCTGGAAGTTGACAGTGCAGAGACGTCATCGTGAAGAGCCTTGACCTCTTCTTGCAGGTCCTTCAGGTGCCTGTTGAGCTGCTGGGCCTCGATGACCTTGTAAGCCTTCACCTGCTCGGGACTCAACATGACGGTCACCTCGTCTGGAGCCGGGTCATCCTGTGCGCCCATCGGGGCGTCCTGGACCAGTCGCCCCAGTCTTGGCGAATCGGCTCGCTGGTGCTGGAGGGAGCGCGGCTCTGAGTCCTGCTGTTTGTCATGGTGATTGGCGCGCTGGAGGGAGCGCGGCTCTGAGTCCTGCTGTTTGTCATGGTGATTGGCGCGCTGGAGGGAGCGCGGCTCTGAGTCCGGCTGGTTGTCATGGTGAGTGGCGCGGCTGGCGTTTTCGTTGCGTATTTCCTGTTCTTGTCTCGAGTCCCTTTGGCCTGAAGAATTAAAATGGGTTGTTGTTTCTTGTAAATAAGTTACTTTACAAAATAAAAACAGGACTAGCCGAGCAAAGGACTGTTATCGTAAGCCTCGGATTTGAATAAGACAGAGACAGTGTAAATACGCCACTTATATGTCTTTACAAAAGATTTCTTAAAATTAGGCTTGCTAGACATTAAGGAAATACTTATGAGAAAAGACATTAATTTGGTATGGGCTACTTTTTGTTGAGGGCGCGCCGTTCAAACGTTTCTTGTTTAAATCATGGTTTAAAGATAGTGAAATTTGTTAGGCCTTATATTAGCCACACTATTTCTTTGCATGTCATGTTTCCGGAAGCTTGTCTGATAAACTCTGCATCACTAGCCGTGGGAGGATCTTTCTGGCGGGCAGCTGTGCGAGATGGCACACAGATAATCGAATGCCACCCTTTGCAGCAAAGAGCGCATAGTTGAGAGCCAGGAGAAAAAACAACAAGAGACCAATTACATTGGGCTATCATCCCTTGAGGACATACGGATGCCATATACTAGCCCAATAGACCAAATAGACCCTTGAGGACATACGGATGCCATATACTAGCCCAATAGACCAAAGCATTCTGATAGTTGATAGGGTATTGTATTTATTTTTTAAATACTAATCTAAGGAATATACGCTTATTTATCAGCTTGACCCAGGGTATTCCGCACAAAAATATTAGTTTAGATGAGCAATGTACAAACAAATATAGACCTATAGTCTAATGACCTTTACCTTGTCTAAAAGCAGATTTCAGGTCCTTCATGTCATCGTGCAAGTCTTTCAGCTCATCTTTCAGCGAGTCTAGCTGCCTCTCTATGTGGTTCAATTTCATTGGTTCCTGCGGCAAGGGCGACAAACGGCCGCTGTATCCAAAGCCGTGATTGGACGGCAGGGGGTTCACGGGCGGGGACAGGGGCAGCGTGAGTTGGGGCATCGGGTTGGACAGGGGCGAGTGGTAGCCGGGTGAGAAAAAGTTGAGCGGCAACGAGCTGTGCAAGGGGTAGTGGCTGAAATCCGTGGCCAAAGGCGAGAACCTCTTTCTGAAAGAAGGCGACGTCGAGAATGGACTTGGCGATATTCGGTTATGATTTTCCTGCAGCGGGACGAGAAAATGGATTGTTATTAATCAAGTGTGTGCAACAGGCGGCCCTAGGGCCCCAATACGGTCCGACAATCCATTTAGTGTGCCTAATTGCATTTTTAGTCATTGTATTAATAACGATTATAATTTTTTAGAATTAGTGGCCGATTCTTGATGTATCAAACCCTTTATATGACCAACGCGCGAAAACATATCAGATACCCAGAACCAGCTTGCTACTTACAGGATTCCTACCGCAACACCCTAAACAGGAGGCCAACGTCCACATCTGGTGGAGGTTCAAAACTGTCGCCCTCGACATTAAAACCCCAAAATACAGCCAGCATTTGTTTCTCTTGTGTGTTATCATCGTTAGTAGTTGACCCAGGTTATTGCAGACAAAGTATAATATTTTCAAATTTATCTTATACCAGTGAGAATTAAATAGAATTAAAAATCCAAATCTTACCCAAACAAAATATAATTGGGAGGGTAATTAACAGGGCTGTATTAACCATTAATATATAATAAAAAAAATAAGCACCTGCTTAAGGTATCAATCGGTAAGGTCTCCACAGAAAATGAACTACTTCTGAAGATGTGTTCAAAGACTTTTAATATTTTAATATATAAGTAGCAGAAGTATTTCAAATATAAAAGAAGTTGATGTATGTAAAACCATAGACTATCTATTTTTAGAGCTTATATGTACTTTTTTTTCGTGCGCAACCAATAAGGCTGTCTTAATTAAAATGACTTCGCGCCTCGTTGTTTCTTAAATGTTTCCGCTGTATAGAACTTTCGATTTTAATTTTAATTTTTCATTGAGAAAATCGAAGCGATTCAATAAAACGGAAGTTCAAAGGAAACAACGAATTGGAAATTCCGAAAAGCAGTCTTTCGAGTCATCATATAGCAGAAATACTAAAGCAAGCGGTCCATGTATATTGTAGTCTATGGTAAAACCTTGTTTAATAAAAAATTATGCTGTGTTTAATTATATATTATAAGGTTGGGGGGCACAAAAATATTTAAAGTGCTTAGGGCCTCACGGGGTCTTAAGAGGGCCCTAATTCTTGCAGTAGGTCTACACTTAGAGAAATTAGATGTAGCTATTATGTTAACAATAACAGCCTGTTGCAATGCTCAGATAAACATAAAGAAAAGGCAAAAACACTTTCCTTGTCCCTTATGCGAGAATAAATGCATATAAGTACTTTTACTCCCGAGTGGCATTCGGACATGGAAGGAGTTGCCTGAACAAACCAGGAAAACCAGTAACGTAACATCATTTAAAACATTAATAAAGATGCAAGAATAGACTCGGACCACGGATGAGCGTAGAACGCAATAATCTTCTTTATAGAAAGAGCGTCTGTAATATATAAGATAAGATATGATAATATAAAAGATATTTATTATTATTTTGTATTGCTTTTATTATATTTTTTTAATAATGTTTGTAGACAAGAAAACGTCTGTTTTAACAACTTCCCAGCTAGTAAAAAACGTGATTTTCACGTGTTTTCGAGGTTTCCCCTTTTTATTCCGGTCGACACGACGTGGTGTGCCCGCTGTGTCATGGCTAAAGAAACTCAGCCTTCCATAAATTCAAACTGGAGTTTTGTGATTTTGTTCTTCTTTTAACATTGGCAATTGTGAGAAATTTTTTGACTTTTGCAAACATACCCAGTCCGCTAGAGGGCGATCAATTCTCATCCCGTGCTTCAGGGCACGCTCAGATTCCAGCAATCTCTCGCAGACATCCACGTAGCCGCGGGCCTGTAGGGCTTGGAGAAAGGCCGGGTAAGCGTTCTGACCACGTCTTTGCAGGGTCTTCACCATTAGCCTGGTCACCGCTCTGTCTCCTTGACCTTCAATTCTGTTGCATAACGAAAAAATAAAAGATAATTTTAAATGTTAAAATTCATGAACCTATTGTTATCATAAATATCTACCATTGATATTTGGTCGCGTATTAACACTTAACATAACATATTCTTTTAGTTCCCATAATTCCTAAATATTAGTCACGTGGTATTGCATGATACTAAAGAATGATGTAGAACAAGGGTCGGAAACTTTTTGATAGTAAATTGCCAAAGTAGAATTACTAGCGTGCCAACAGCTTAAAAGTCACCCTGCTGTAGCACTACATTTCTCGTAGAAGTGACTTGAATAGACGTGTTGAGCCATTGAAAATCCCTCAGCGTGCCAAGTTTGGCATTCGTTTCGTAGGTTGCCGACCCCTTACGTAGAGGCCAGACGTAGTTTATGGAAATAAGACCTGAGGACTAACTTCAAGCTGTAAAAAAAGACTATAAAACATGACCGGCTCGTTAGGCATTAAAGTAAAGGTCTCGAAAATTACAAGCCCGATGGTCAGACCCGGCCCATCACACGAGCTGTTTTTCCCAACCACGATAAGATTTGTGCTGAGTACGTTGGAATTAGTTTCAAATAAGGTCTGACCCCAAAGTGTCCGAGGGCAAATTGTCAAAATGCCCCAATGATTTAAAAGTGTGAGGACCCTAACCTTAGAGCGATACCAGCAGGTAACTACTAAAAGAATAATGTAAATAAATGTTATGGCGTATATCGTCAATACAGAAAAAAAAAGGTTGTTATTTTACTAGTTACTTCAAATGTTGACAAAAACAAGATAAACAAAATCTTTGTTGACTTTTGGGTAGGATCATCACCTTTGCAAACACTTGCTGGTATGATAATAAGCAAAGTACCCTTCGGACCAAACTGATCATAGGGCTGGTGAAGCAGCGTTCATAAGTTTCTATGGCCACGGCATACTCGGGGATCTTTGGCCAGCACAATGCCCAGCCGCCTTTACTTTACGCCCAACTAATGGCAGGTACATATCAGAGCTGGGTTGATTCAGGGACACCCTCCAGACCAGGGTTAAATTCAATGTAGGTGCCTTACTATGTTTGGTAAAATCCTTCAGGATCATGCGTACCTTCTACATAACAGGTACATCACTTCTATTCGAAGTGCTCGGCTTCTTTAAATCAGGTCTAGACACTGGGAGATTTAGGAACTCTTTTGTTCCACTGTCAGTCCGAATTTTCCAAAGGAATCTTCTGTCAGCTACAATACTTATTGAAATAATATATGACACATTTTCTTGTATCTAAATCGTATGATAGTATGCGCGCGTGTCTATTTTATAAGTATTATTCTGTCCTTGTGTAGGCCTACTAAGAGTTATTTTAGTTTGTTAAAAAAATATTGTTCATTGATGCTGAAAGACGGAACATCTGTAATAAAGTCGAATTTCCATTTTATTATCAATAAAAAAATCTAATCGCATCTCAGAAAATGTGAATTTTCAAATCGATCTATTTGTTCTATAAAGACTAGCGTCTTAATATTAAGATAGACTAGCGTCTTTATCAGTGAATGATGAAAGGGACTTCGGTTTAAATCTATGAGTTTCATAGAGTTTTGTTTCAATAGAAGTTCCCTGAGGCCGGAGATTACTTTGAACTGTGTTTGTTTGACTTTGGCTTTGACTTTAGAAAGTCAGGTGTTTTTCTTTTACAATTCTTGCACAAATCTTCAATAATTGTAGCTAATATTGTGCTATTGTCTTCTTTTAAAACTTTTTTTCATTAACCTGATATTTTATATAATTGTTAGTGCTTTGTGTATTTATGTAACATTATTATGTTATAGGGTTTTTTCTCTTTCTATTTGTATATATATATATATATACATATAACATTATTATGATATACGTTTTTTTACTCTTTCTCTTATAAATGTTTCTTTATCCATCTATTATCCATCTATTATCCATCTATTTATCCATCTATTATCCATCTATTTATCCATCTATTATCTACGTCTATTGTCTATCTATCATCTTTCTAAAAATATGGCGTGCTTACTTACTTACTGCCCGTAGCGCCGTTGGCGCATAGGGCAACAACAAAATCTTTCCATCTGTGTCTGTCAATAGTCTATTTGTCTATAAAGTATATTTGTCTACTAGTCTATCTATCTGTCTAGCCCATCTTTGTGTCTGTCTGTCGCTCTATATATGTATATATCTAACTACATGTCTGTCTTTCTTTCTCAATCAAATCCGAATTGATTGTCGACACACTCTTTTTTTTCACGCATGGCTAGATAGACAGAGAAGAGAGTGAGTCCAAGGCACACATTGCATTCTGGTCTTTTGGCTAGTTGGCTAGTTTACGGCACACTACTGAACTTTGTGGCTAACTTGGTAATATCAAATGCAGGATATAGCCAGGTGGCAAGCCTTGCCTATTCACAGACTAAGGTTGTTATCTTTTCAAGACTTTCATATTTATACGTCTATACTGTCATAACAAATAAGCTGTATTTTTTCCCATGTTTACAATGAACAATACTTATTAGCCACGTAGTACATAAGTACAATAAAGGCAGAGAAAATTTTAACATTAGTAGATATTCTAAAATCATATCAAAACAATAGTAATAATGATAATAAAAATAATAATACAAATTATAATATACCGTTAAATAAAATACAAGTGGCGTAATTCAATTTAAAATACACATTCTCCACAAGTGGTAAAAAACTCACAACCTTTCTTTTAGAGCAGACATAGTTATCGAAGTTAACAGTATAAAACGTCATTACCGAGGTTACCAATGCTGAGCTTATGACTAAAATATAAATCTACCTTAATATGATATAATACTATGAATGAAATACTATGTTATTCCAAAGACTATAATAAGATGGACCGCTTGCTCTATTTTAATATTTTGTTTGTTCTTTTTCCGCGCGCATCCAATTACTCCTACGTTTGCCTAAATATTCCGCTGTATACAACTTTCTATTTTAATTTTAATATTTCATTGAGAAAATCATAGCGATTTCATAAAACGGAAGTGTACTGTGCAAGGGGGAATCGGGAATTCCGAAAAGAAGTCATTCGAGTCATCAAATAGCAGAAATATTAAAGCAAGTGGTCCATCTTATTATAGTCTTTGGTTATTCAATATTAAAGTAAAAGCAAGTGAGATGTCATTATCAAGTAGCACCTCCCTTTAGCCTTTAGCACAAAGTAAGCTACTTCTTAATAATATGTGACAGTAATAGCAACTGTAGAATGAGAATAAAGGCTAGTTGTTACACCGACCATGATGTTGTTGAGTTCTTACTTTTACAGTAAAGTAATACCGTTGGACCAAATTGATCCATAGAGCCGGTGAAGTAGCATTCACCAGTCTCAGTGGTTACAACATACTAGGAGATTGTATGGCCAGCACAATGCCATATGGATCAAAATTGTCCGACGAGGCTACTTTACTTTACTTGCCTAACTATAACCATAACTATATAACTATAACTAAAACGTATCAAATATATATATATATATATTAAGATAGATCTGAATGACCGACCTGTTGAGCTGATTGTAATCCAGGCTTGTCAGGACATTATGACGACACAGGTCACCCAAGATATCCAATGGATTCACACAGTCCGCGATGTAGGTCATCTCGCGCTCGAGCGTCTCTTTCTGGATGGGATCCATCGGGTGCACGCGCCACATGACCGGCGCCATGCTGATCTCGTCCGCCTGGGCGCCGGTGGACGAGGATGGCGCAAGGACGCCTCCCCTGGAGTACATCTCCTGGGAGAACATCCTCAAAAGGGTGCTGTCCAGTTTCGAGTTTGAAATCATCAAGTTCTCGTCCAGGAACCCGGAGTGGATGAACGGAGATCTCTGTGACAGGGAGCTATGCCTGGGCTCAAATCTCGGCGGGTTTATGTTCCTAGGCTGATAAGTGCCGTTCTGTCGGCTAGCGCGCCCAGCTTGCATAGAATTCATCGAAGTCTTAGAATCTCTGTTGTGTGCTTCGTCGTTGTGAGGCCCGTCGTCGGAGTTCACGTCTGTTCCGTCAAATTTTGGAGGGAAATCACTCCTGGAAGCTGACGTCCGTTGTGGTGAAGTTCCCTCCCCAGCGAAAGAACTCCTTCTGTCGTGTGCGTTCCCAATACTGGACACTCTGGTCAGTGGCCGCCCACTGGTTGCTTGACTCATGGTAAGTTCGTGGCTGAAGATGTACAAAAAAAAAGTCTGATTATGATAGAAAAAGAAATGTAAGAACGAGCAAATATATTAAAACAAGTATGGGCCAGTAGCGTAAATAGAGGGGTAGAGAGGCGACCGCTTTTGGCGCCAAAGTCTGGATAGTCGCAGAAGAGACACTTTCTTAACATCTACGTAGGGTACGTTAGCTTAATAATAAATGAAAAAGTAACATTTTACTTTTACGTTATTTTCCCCTAATTACGCCACCGGTACGGGCAGATAGACATACAAACGGACGGAAGGACAAATTAACAGACAGACAGATATAGGCCTAGGCTACGTACTTGTTTTATTTACAGAATAAGTTTTTGAATAGTTGAAACTATAACGTTTTTAACTTTTCTTACCATTAGTCAAAGACTCTCAAATTCACATAATTATAATATACGTAAATTGCGAAATTGCGAAATATATGTATCCTGCTCTAATGGCGTGTATGAATCCTTAATTCCCATAGGCCATAGGAAAAAAAACAGATGCTGAAAGTACTGTAAATAGAAAAGGCTAATAAATCTGTTTTCCTACATAATATTTTCCTATAAAACTAGGATCATAGACTATAGATCTATATAAAAACAAACTTTAAAAAAAAAAAAAAACACTGAAAAAATATCTCTGTCAACACGGTGTCGTCAAGAACGTAGCACACCGTGAATAAAATATCCTAGCGTTTTATTAAAACCTGACTAGTGAAGATAAATACAATTTCTTCCCCGCAACACTGCGATCTCAGCGGTTCTGTTCATTTTTTTTTTATTTTCTTATGGCATAGGAAAGCAATACCTTTCACTGGTTGAAAAGAGAAAGAATAGAACGGGGTGGGGGAACTTGAGATCCGTCAGGTCTTTAAATGTCAGCAACTTTATTCCCTGATCGAGTGAGAAGAAATCGATAAATTGAACTTTTCCTGTTTTCATTTATAGGGTATTGAGTTTGAATGGTACGTCGACGCCTGGAGTCGAGATAATTTTGTGTAGCCCTATACATTTGGGTCAATAGTGAGATATTCAAACGCTTTCTTTTCTTGTTTTTTCTCTTTCTTTCCTTTTTTTTTCTTTCTTTCCTTTTCTAAGGGAAATCATAACCCATGTAAATGTCGGCTGGTGATATGGAAGATTGACTTATAATAGCTCCCAACAATTTAACGGGGGGAGGCTTTTAGCCTATACTACCATAAGCATGGAATTCGAAAGTGTACACACCCGTAGACACAGTTCTTTTGGTAAACATTTGAACCATAGTTAATTTAAACGTGTGACTTTGTCACAGTCTGTCAACAACACAGTTTTATTGACAGATTTTTTCTACGATTTTTTGCTCTTTTGAGTCACACTTGCCAGTTTTCATAACCTTCTTTTTTTCTTTGTTAGATAACTTATAAGTTTTACAAACGTTCCTTCTAAATAGAAGATTATTGCGTCCTAAGCCCGCGGCTTGAATTATTGGTCGGCGGCAGGGCTAGAACCAAGGCGGTTTTGTGACAGTCCGGTGTTGGCCTACTAACCGAAGGACCAGCCGGCCTGTAGATAAATTGTGTAGCTAAATTGTATGCTGGACATACAATCCCATTGTTTGCTCAGGCCACGGAAACTGGCCAGCTCTGTGAGACTTATCTCTAGAACCAAAACTACAACAATGATCTGAAAATATTTGTTTTTCAAACTTAGAAAACTCCATTTGTAGGATTACGATGTTTGAGACTAACAATATTTAGAATCAATCTTTAAGTATATAGACTTGGAGATTATTTGCTTACACAACTTGATTTCGAATTTGATTCACGTATAGGATATTAATAGGTCAAAGATAAGCCGCCGCAACCATATTGGCATTTGAGATAATAGGGACTATAGGCTAGCTAGATCTATCTATTTTTTTTTCATAAATGCATAATATACAATAATTGTATAAGCTTAGGCTACTGGGGAAAAAAGGCATTTCAAAAAATAGCTCAAATAATCATAAAACAACTCGAATAAAAACTTAATTAAAAAGAAAACTATATAGGTCTAACTGAATACCTCATAACCATTTTGACAAACAACGAAATAATTCAACAGAATATTGAAGAAATAGTTGAATTATTCAATGGCGTTTTGACAAGTTTTTTTTAAACTCGTACTTTTGAGTAGAAAATAAAAATATTCCGTCGGACCAAATCGATTCATGGGGTCGGTGAAGCAGCGTTCACCAGTTTATGTGGCCAGGGCATACTAGGTGATTGTGTGGCCAGCAGTAAGCACAGTCGCCTTTACTTTACCCCAACTATTAGGTCAGGTACCCATCAGAGCTGGGTAGACTCAGGGACACCACCCTCCAGACCAGGGGGGAAAATCCTAACGTGTACCAGGATTGGAAACCGAGGACCTTAATTGGTACGCCAGCCGAACTCACTGCCGCTCGAGTGGAGTTGTCACAAAATGGTCAACATGGACTGGGAGCGTGGTTTTATCACAAGACCGCTAGCTACCGAGAAAAAAAAGTTGTCTTAAAAGGGAAATGTTATCTGCTATTCCTAGACAACAAAAAACAAAACGAGATAAACATAAAACATCGATAATGGAGCAAAACACACAATCTATAGTGACAGCCGTGCATGACTTTGATATGCTCTGTGGTTTTTTTTGGTGATGCTGTCAGTTGTCAATATGAGATTCGTGGCAGTGACACCAAATGCATTCCTACGACCAAAAAAATAAAAACAACAAGCTTTTTACGCACAATATTGTTTGTGGCTGGAAATTTAGTGTATTATCTCCCTTAGATGGACCCATTCGACATGTTATATAAGACGTTTTATTTGAGCTTCGCCACACCAGCTCATCCCCCTATTATTTTAACCGACGGAACTGTAAGCTTACAGGTCATAGGCTACTGCTATTTAATAATAATAATAATAATTTACACTTATTTTTTAAACAATTTCGTCTATTTGTTTATGTTGTTTTTTAATAACAACAAAAAAAAAAAAAAAAAAAAAAAAAAAAAAAAAAACGCGTAGTCCTATTCACAGTTTAAATAATCCGATTTCGGTAATAAATCAACGTTATAGCCTAGGTGTCACTAACAAATAAATTGCATAAGGTGGCAGCACAAAAAGGGAGTTTGTCCATCGATACGGAAGAGGTCAGCACGTGGGGGGGGGGGGGGCAGATGGTGTGAAACGGACAGTCAGGAAGAGAGTTAGTACACAGTGGAAGGAACAACGGTGTTAGAGATATGTATAGAGTGTTAGAATAGGTGATGTGATTCATGGGATGTAATGTGAGATATGTATAGAGTGTTAGAATAGATGATGTGATTCATTGGATGTAATGTGAGATATGTATAGAGTGTTAGAATAGATGATGTGATTCATGGGATGTAATGTGAGATATGTATAGAGTGTTAGAATAGATGATGTGATTCATGGGATGTAATGTGAGATATGTATAGAGTGTTAGAATAGATGATGTGATTCATGGGATGTAATGTGAGATATGTATAGAGTGTTAGAATAGATGATGTGATTCATGGGATGTAATGTGAGATAGGCCTATGTATAGAGTGTTAGAATAGATGATGTGATTCATGGGATGTAATGTGAGATATGTATAGAGTGTTAGAATAGATGATGTGATTCATGGGATGTAATGTGAGATATGTATAGAGTGTTAGAATAGATGATGTGATTCATGGGATGTAATGTGAGATAGGCCTATGTATAGAGTGTTAGAATAGATGATGTGATTCATGGGATGTAATGTGAGATAGGCCTATGTATAGAGTGTTAGAATAGATGATGTGATTCATGGGATGTAATGTGAGATATGTATAGAGTGTTAGAATAGATGATGTGATTCATGGGATGTAATGTGAGATAGGCCTATGTATAGAGTGTTAGAATAGATGATGTGATTCATGGGATGTAATGTGAGATAAAATTAATGCATATCCAGGTATCTGTGTACCAATTGTATTGTTAATGTATAATAAACTGCTTACTGTAATCCCGACTGATAGAATTATTGTTTGGAAGAGTATGAAAGTCGTCAATTTAGTAGGCCTAATTACAACGCTGTCACATCTGTCACAATAACAAAAAGTGGCAGTAGTGACATCATTTTATTAAGCTCTCATGTCCAGTCAAGATTCTATCAAATTAAAATTGACCGAAAATCATGGTTGCACATTAAATATCGTAGTCTCACGCCTCAATGTCGTCACCTGGTAAGTGGCATCCGGCAATGGAATAGGTTGCCTGAACAAACAAGGAAAACCAATAACTTAACATCATTAAAAACACTAATGAAAATGCAAAACTAGGCACTAGATTAATATACTCATGTTGATGAAGTAATTACAAATTCTAAAACAAAAAAAAAAGGATTCATAAAAAGGAACCTTTACAAATATATTAAGAACAAGCTACATTGCCCGGCGTTGCCCGGGTGAAAATAAAAAGAACTGTCTGGGGTGCAGATAACAAATTTATAAACTACACTTACTGAATACTTTTAGGAAAGTAAATAAATATTGTAATAGGGTAAAAAAAATAGTCAAATATTTTTATTTAACAAAATCTATATTGCCTATAGATTTACAATGTCTTTTGTTTGAAAAATTAATTGTCGAAAAAAAAAAGTATAGTCTAACTGGAGAATCGAACCCTGGTCGCCCGTATAGCATAGCAGTCCACTACGTTTACCACTGAGCTATCGAAGACACACGTCCGGTGTGAAAAATTATTAGACGGTATATTGGGCTAGGCCTAGATAGGTCAGTGACACACGTGTTTTCAAATTGACCAATGGGGATCCTCGCGGGGCTTAACACTGTCTTTTTATATATATAGATATAAAACTAATAGTAAAACGATATCTCACATTAGTTAGGACTATAGGCCTACTAGAATATGTATCTTCTGTTTGGGACCCATCAACTAAAGAAATCTTAGAACAAATTCAGAAAAAAGCTGCAACATTCATTACTAGCGAATATTCACAACTGACAAGGGTAAAACCAATAATCAAATCACTAAACCTAGAAACACTAAAGGACATAAAGGCAAAGAGTAAAGTAGTAATAATACATAAGGCATTAAACTCTAATTTGGAAATACAACCCAATAACAACCCGTTGCTGTGCTCTGATAAACATAAGGACAAATCCACTTTCCTTATCCCTTATGCGAGAACAAAAGCATATTAGTAGGCCTACTCTTTTTTCTCGAGTGGCATTCGGGCATGGAATGGGCTGCCTGAACAAACCAGGAAAACCAGTACCTTAACATCATTTAATACATTAATAAAGATGCAAGACCAGTCTCGGACCACGGATGAGCGTAGGACGCAATAATCATCGTTATAGAAGGAGCGTCTGTAATATATAAGATAAGATATGATGATATAAAAGATATTTATTATTATTTTGTATTGCTTTTATTATATTTTTTTAATAATGTTTGTAGACAAGAAAACGTCTGTTTTAACAGCTCCCCAGCTAGTAAAAAAAACGTGATTTTCACGTGTTTTCGAGGTTTCCCCTTTTTATTCCGGTCGACACGACGTGGTGTGCCCGCTGGGTCATGGCTAAAGAAACTCAGCCTTCCATAACGCCGATGTTAACGGGTTATTTAGTTAGTAAGCCATATATCTATTATAGCTGGTTAGAATATATATGACACTCCACTCTAACCCACCATCCATTTTAGAAACATCGTCATGTAGGCCTATTATTAAAGGAAAAAAATTACGGGAATTTCCTATGAGCATTACAAGAGCTAAACTTGTTACGAGAATATCCGATGAGCACTGGGTCTGCAAAATTTCTTACGGGAATATCACATGAGCATGACAAGTAGCCTAAGTCGATTGAGCATTGTGCAGGTCAAACAATCCCTTTTTGTTTAATGGCAACAGAAACTTGCTATCGCTTCAGTTGCCCCATGGATCAAATTGGTCTTAATAGGATCCTACAATCCTACTTGATATGTATTTACTTAATCAAACTACAGGTGCAAAACTTGTTACGGGAATATCCGATGAGCATTAGGTCAAAGAACTTTTAAGAAGCAATATCATGGACTATGAAGATAAAAGGTATTATATATGGTTCTTTTCAACAAAACAAAACTATTGCAATCAAGTTGACTTAAAATAAAATTAACAGTTTTGTCATTGCGTTATCGGCGGATTCGATCTAAGCTTATAGACCAATGCCAAAAATATACGCGATCTGTTAATCTATGCTGTATTTTTGTGTCAATAGCTCTACCTGCCTTTTGGATTTCGAGTTACGATAAGAATAGTATAGAGTACTTCAATGGGTTACTTAAAGTTAAGTTGTATTTCTGGACACCTTCAGTTGAAACTTGAGTTACGATAAGACCATGAATGGTACTTGAATCTGTTATATTTTTGAGTATTGTGTTTACAGTTTTTGTTTTATTTTAGCTAAGAGTGTTGTATCTGCGCATTCATGAATGACACACGCACCGATTTCTGTTCAGTAGCTGCATGGTTAACAATTCGAAAATATGACATTTGAAGATAAGACATTTCTTGAAGTCGAGCTCAAAAGATTAATCCACTATAAAACCATGCATGCTAACTTCAGCACGGTGGAGGATGAAAAAGTGAGGGGCGTGGTTTGCGCGTAGCCATATAGCCTATATATTTTTACAAGATCTAGACCAGGCGTCGGCAACCTACGGCAACCTACGATTTTCAATGGCACGCACGCGGAAGACCCTAAAAAAAGGTTATTTCAGGTAACTTCTACAAGAAAAGGACAGGATGCATTCTAGACCATTGGCACGCTGAGTTAAATAGAAATTCTACTTTGACACACTATCATCAAAAGATGACCGATCCCTGATCTAGACTAACATGTTTCAGTTAACTTTAACTATCTCCATCTTTTAAAATTACGAATACGATATAGCAATTGTGATAGCCCGTGCCTGTAATTTTTTTATTAACGTATAATGTATGCACCCACGCATAATTAAGTTATCCCAAAATAATCGTCCTAGACAACCAACTGAGTGTAGGTGCCACTATAAGTAGGCTACTTATTATTACTATTGACAAGTCTTAATTAGGCGTGGCCTTTTGAACTGGGGTGATCGTGAACTTTCGGTTCTATTTTTAAATGTCTAATTATTTTAGGCATTTCCGTAAACAAAAAAGCATGCTTTTGATGGTTATTGACAGTTGATTTCAACCTCGACGGCTAGTTCTAGTCTCTTAGAATTATACATATTAGTTATGAGGAATCCGTTTTTAACATCAAAAGTGAGTAGGCGATAATTAATACTCAAGTGACAAGTGTTAGTCGCATGGTCGCATGTAGCTTGTTTATAAAATAAATTAGTCAAGAGTTGCGTTTTCTTGGTTATTGAAAAACAAAATTCGTATTAATAAAAACGAATAACAAAAATTCTTATTGCATTAAGCAATAAGTTTGATATTATAAAAAGGTGATTATTCCCTTCTGACTCTCACAATACATTGTTTTCTTTTGTAAACATGTTTTGTAAATGAAAGAAACTTTAATCCCCGACAAATGTTCGTACAACCAGAAACCTAGCACACAGACATGTTTCGAATAAAATGATCGAATTCGACCGGAAATGTTTTTTCTTGTGAACTTTTATGCATGCATACACGTTAAGACTTGTCAGGTGTTAAATATCTTCTGTGTTGGCCTATCGCCCCCCCCCCCCCTCACTCCATTTTTTGTCATATTCCCCCTTACCTATTAAAAAAGAGTAATGGCTAAAAATCTTAAGATCATAAATTATCTCCATTGCAAGTTTTAGAATATCTGTATTGTCTGTTGTCAATAACGATGGCCCAACACTTTGACATACCAGCTTTATAAACCAGAGTTACCTGCCCTGTTTGCTTTTTCCTTAATATTGATATTTTAATTTTTTGTCTCTAGCTCACTAAAATGAACTTTAAAATTCAAAATTTTGTTTGATCGCTCAAGATAACCGGATTATTGCCTCGGGATTATCTAAGTAGCCGAATAGCTATTTAAAAAAAACAACAACAACGATTTAGTCAAAAAACATAGGTCTAACGAACGGTGTTTCTACTTTGCCTACATATTTGAGTTGCTGAGTATGTTCCAGACGTAAGTTGCCGCCAAAATACACGTCTGTTGTAGGCGTAGATGTAGGCCTATGTGCCAAATGCAGTCTTATCTGTGCCGTGGCAATCCCTAAACAGTGTGATATCATGTATTCAATGGGCCTGGGCTATTCCTGTGGTGATATAAATGGCATGGTTTAAGGGGCTGTTCATAAATAATGTTATAATAAGTTTTACAGACGTACCTTCTAGATAGAAGATCACTACGTACACTAGGCCCAAAACTCCTGCAGGGCGGCAGGGATCAGTCGGCGGCAGAGATAGAACCCGCGACGTGTCGGTTGACAGTCTGGTGAACTAACCGCAGGACCGGCCGGCCTCCCGACTGTGAAGACCTAATGTGATGAATGTGACCTAACGTGAAGAAGAGGGGCGGGGGGTCCAACATTTGTGACCATGATTTGACGAGGGGGGGGGGGGGGAGAAAGGCGTGTTTAAACAATGTGACCTTACATTTTTAAAATGTACATCTTTAGATGAAATTTATACTTTAACACGTTTCACTTAATTCTATTATTTACATTATTTATTATAATACTTTTACGACCATTGTTATTATACAAAAAAAATTCAAACATGCAAATTTAGAAATCGGAAATATTGAAAGGTTTCTTTTGTTGTGTTGTTTTTTGGGGGGAAGGAGTTTTCTGGACGATATATTGCGAGGGGTCCTTCTTTTTGTCATGATGGAGGGGTGTGTAAGCTAAATTATCTCCCTTACCACTGAACATTTCACATCAGATATTCATGTTTAAGCTAAATTCTCTCCCTTACCACTGAACATATACGTTTCTTTACCCTTCATGAAAAGCAAGACTAAAACTGGACTTGTAATACCTTACTGGAATAGATTTGCTTATAATATTTAAATGAATAACCTAAAAATAAAACTAGACCAAATGCTTTAATTGGGGGGCTGAAGAATTGTAATGAGTCTATTTCAGCTAGATTGTAATGAATTCCACAGGTATAAATTAAAACGCCAGCTGTGCTTTATGATGGTCACACATATCCTCTTGCGCCCTTATGCAGTGATAAATGGTCAAATATGAGGCAATGATTTGAAAGAGTAAAGTACCCTTCGGACCAAACTGATCGCAGGGCTGGTGAAGCAGCGTTCACCAGTTTCTGTGGCCACGGCATACAAGGGAATGTGTGGCCAGCACAAGGTACAGCCGCCTTTACTTTACCTAATTGACCACATTGCACCATGATTTGAAAGAATACTAGCATAAAATCAACAATTTAAATAAATATTAAACAAAAAGATAGGATTTAGTCAAATGAATAGACACACTTCAAATGAACAAGAATTTACATTTTTATTTCATAAATTATTGTACAATGAATAAGGTAGAAAAGTTTATATTACAACATATATATAAAAGTTTATAATACAACATATAGAAATGGCTATAGTACACATTTAAGACATACCTTTCAAAACCAATCAACACATGTTTTATGTTGGCTTCAATTATAAAATATATTCCTTTCAAGTCTTAATTAAAAGAAAATGTAGTGTAAAATGTAATACATTTGTTTTTACTATCACCATTTAAAAATATAAATAATACAAATAAATGATACACAAAAGCATAAAGGTTTTTGACTATTTGTCTATATGATTCCATCAAGCGTCTAGAAAGAAAGAACATTGAAGCCTACATGGTTGGAACTAAAATAAAAATAAATTAAAATAGCCATTTTATTGTGATGCCACTAAAAAATAAAATTAATGGCCCTTTTTAACGGGAGGCCTTAAAAACAAAATAAAATAAGACAATTTCATTGTGATAAAAAAATAATAAAAATTTGGAATTTCATTGTGATAAAAAATAATAAAAATATTGACAATGGCATTGCGTTGTTACCCCCCCCCCCCCCCCACCCCCCAATATTTTACATTGGCAATTTTAATATGAAGTCATTCAAAATAAAATAACAGCAATTTTTATGTAGTAACTTTTAAAATTTGATGTTTTATTAAAAACAACAATGAAAAATTGTCATTCTCTCATTTAACCCTAGAAAAAAATAAACAAACATTTTTTCATTAATCATCTGGTACATATTTTGCCCCCTTGGGTATTAAAAACAATCATTGGATGGTTGCCGGTGTCCTGCTCCAATCGACGGGGAGAGGTTTCTTCCAATTAGAAGCCCATTCACCAAACCTTTCATTAGCGATGGAGCAGAGAAGATGGAGAGACACAAAGACGCCATCTGATATAAACATCTGGAATGGAAAAGGAGAATCTTATCAAAATAATGAAAAAACCATCTCCATTGCAATATTGAATTTACATGAATTTGAACAACAAACATGAAACAAAAATTTATTTTGAATTGTACGCAGATCACACGCAACATGGTATAACATTTATACATGTATACCCAGGCTTATAAATGTATTCATGGCCGTTACTTTTCTATAGCACAGCCAATTGTTATAAAAATGCTTTTTATTTTTACAAGTGTTAGGCCAGCGGAAAATAAGAGCAATCTGACAAGGAGATAATGTTTTGGTGGAATATATCAGAAATCCAAGTCAATGTTGTAAAAAGTAACATGCCTAATGAGGCATAAACTCCTAATTAAAGACCTAAGCAATCTACATTAAAACGATTATTGAAAACTACACTTTAAAAAAACCCACTGGTTTATTAGTTAATTGAAAACAATTACTAGCTTATTAAATCAAATTTATTAAAAAGTCAATATGGTAGTAGTCAATAGAAGTTTAAGAGTTTGCAGTCAAATCAATGACACATAGTACTATTTGAGTTAGCAGTCAAGGCGATGGTGCTCAGAATGAGAGATTACAGGCTAGTCTAGGCTGATGTAAATATGTTGGTTGATAAGGTTATTAAGAGTTACTTCTGGGAAAGTTTATTGCTTCATGTAACACACGCCTCAGAGAGTCTGAGCTGGAGAAGAAAAGATATGTGATGTGAATACAATCAAATAGAAATAAGTCCCTCAAAACATGACTGGGAGCATCAACCAGAAGATCACCTGGCTTGATGTCATAGCAGAGAGGTGACCTGTAGAGAATTCAGGTAAACAGAAAAATCTGCCCCCAAAAAAATAAAAAAGAAAGAGACCTTAAGGGGCAGAAAATGTATACCCACACCCATTTGCATGAAATGCAAGAAAGTCTACCACTCAAAGGGTTGGACAGTTCAACCACAAGCCAAGTTGCAACTTCAAGGTTTATCTATGTTGAAGTTTACTAGCGCACAGAAAGCTGTACCAAAGGTCCCAAGTTCAGGTACTGGTTAAGGCTACAATTTTTTAATAGTAGTCTACAGTGTCCCCCGAGTCTACCCAGCTCTGACATTTGTAGGGGTAGATTGAAGGGGTGGCTAGGCATTGTGCTGGCTACACAATCCCTCTGTCTTTGTATGCTGTGGCTACACAAAGTCTGCCACTCAAGGGTTGGACAGTTCAACCACACGCAAATTTGCAGCTTAGAGGTTTTCTTTTGCACGAAGGATGCCGATGATAAGTGTGCTAGAGTGAATGGTTTTCAGGAACGGATATGACCTACTAAAACCTTTAATTTTTAAAGAGATATTTACCTTGATCTTCCCTTGACTGGACACATAAGCAACAGGTGTTCCAACTTCCAGAAGTGATAATTTCTAAAAACAAAGCAAAAACAAAGATACATTTAAATACAATGTTTGTTTTAGTCGTGTCTCTAAATCTATAAATACAAAGTAGACTTTTGTGTGGATTCTGATCCTCATTGGTTAATTTAAAGACACATGATCTTATTGTCTCATATTTTACTTTCACGATCTTGCTTCCGGTTAATACCCTCCCTAGCTGAGTGGTTGGTATATTTGACTGCCATGTGTGCGACCTGGGTTCAATTTCCCACTGATAGCTTTCTTTTTCTACTTTTTAAAAAACAATTCCATTAATATTTCTTTTGTAAAGAATTTTAGGACTTAAAACTTTGATAATAAGTTTTCAGTAAGTAAAATCTAATAACTATATTTTAGTCAATAGCCGCATGATGGAGAAGGGTGTTCAAACTTTCTGTTGGGAAAAAAGGAATGCCCATTTTTAAACCGATTACTATATTTATTTTAAATTTCTTCCCTAAAAGCTTTCAGTAAATAATAAATATATTTTAAAAAATTATTATATCTTTATGTTCATTGTAGTTTATAAAATGTTTATATAGGCCGATGCAATTTTTTTCCCCAGACGAAGCTGGGGAATTTACCTTGTCTAAAATGATATGTTGATGAATATCTGAATTATATTTTTAATCCGTTTAACTGATCTTTACTTACCATCATCATGAGACAAAATTATTATTTTTTGTATAGATCAGTGTAGTTAGAATAAACAAAGAATATTTATATATATATATATATATCAGTTAAATTTATAGACATTATTACATACGTACACATTTTAATATTGATCAGTAAAATAAAAATAAATATCAAATTTTCAGCAAAACCCCTCAGCCTTATCCCCAAAATTAAATTCTGTTCATTACACTTTAAGGTGTGCATTTTCAATCCTTATTGAATGCACCAGATCGACATATTTTTCTCCTATTTTAATGTCCTTATGGTAGTTTTAGATCTATTATTAACTTTGCCTTCGTTTTTTTCTTTCTTTGTGGCAAAATCTTCAGAAAGCCACGGCATAACCAAAACGCATTTATAAAGAAAAATAAACTGTGTGTTTTTAGGGGTTATTTAATTGATTGTTTAGTAAATTAAAGAACTAAAATTGATTCAGAACTACACTGACAAGCAGACTCACACTAAAAATAATTTTCATGGCATACTCATGGTGACTTTCTAGTGCCTCAACAAATTTCTCAACATCATCCTCGTCAATGCTAGTGAGGCTATCTAACGCTCCATCCTTGATTCTGAAGTCATGTAAAACATGGACACAGCAAATATTAATTAAAAAAGTAAACCAAACAAAAAAGTTTTACTAAGGATTTTTATTGCCCCTCCCCCTGGATGACTTAAGGCAAGGGTCTGCAACATACGGCACGAGCAGACTTGGCTCGCAGAGAGAGAGTTTCAATGGCACGTAGAAGACCCCAAAAAGGCAATTCAAGTTTCTTCTTCAAGAAATTGAGCGCTAGAGCATGCTAACTTTTAGGATGTTGCCACGCTGAATGAATGAGAAGTCCTTCTTTGCCACACTATAATCAGAAAGGTTGCCGACCCCTGAATCAAGGTATGTGAATGCTGTGATCTTGTGTACAAATAAATATGATATCAATTTTAGATAATGATAAGGACACAGATTTATAACTTATAAGTGCCTGATAAAATACTGGATGAGCCTTCTGGCCACTATGTCCAGAGCCTAACTACATTGAGGGGTGGATCAATGGGGGGGGGGCACACCAAGATACTGTCCGAGACCAGCCACCCCGTGGCACGAGGGTAGGGCATGCTGCGTGAAATAGGGAAAAGGTCACTGCACAACACTTCTGCGACTTCTCTCCCCACCTGCAGAATTTCCCTTGGATCATTAACATGTTGGCTCGCTTGTATACCTGCACACCAAAAATCGGTTCTCTAGGATGAACTGATATGCAACAGGATATTGTCCAAAAAAACAAATAAGCCTTTGACATGCATCTATATGCATCATATAGTGACGTAACAACAGCGATAAAACTTATTACATACTTTGTTATGTCTTGCACCAAGTATCTAAGTAATACTTAGTTTAAACTCTATTTTTTCTATGATGAAGTTTACTAGTGGCAGTGCACACAGAAAGCTGTACAAAAGGTCCCAAGTTAACGTCCTGGTTAAGGCCACAATATTTTTACTAGTCTACAGTGTCCCCCGAGTCTACCCAGCTCAGACATTTGTAGGGGGTAGATTGAAGGGGTGGCTAGGCATTGTGCTGGCCACACAATCCCTTTAGTTTTGTATGCTGTGGCTACAGAAATTATGAACACTGCTTGACTTGCCCCCATAGGCCGACAAGGTCTGAAGGGGTTATTTAACCTTTCTTTTTTTTACATACCTTGTTTGTTTTTTTACCAGAATTTATGAACAGCTCAAACATTACCTACAGGAATCAAACCCCAAGACTGTATGGTCGGCAAACTAAGCCCCCCCCCCCAACCACCACCACCGCATACCCCATGCTCAACAAAACATGAATACTACACTGAATCTAGCTCAATGTACCGAAGGGTTATATTAACCATTTGTTATTTATTCTTTTAACAACCTTAGTGCTACAAAACAAATCTTACCTTGACAAGAGATCCCTACAAAACAAATCTTACCTTGACAAGAGATCCCTACAAAACAAATATTACCTTGACAAGAGATCCCTACAGAACAAATCTTACCTTGACAAGAGATCCCTACAAAACAAATCTTACCTTGACAAGAGATCCCTACAAAACAAATCTTACCTTGACAAGAGATCCCTACAAAACAAATCTTACCTTGACAAGAGATCCCTACAGAACAAATCTTACCTTGACAAGAGATCCCTACAAAACAAATATTACCTTGACAAGAGATCCCTACAAAACAAATATTACCTTGACAAGAGATCCCTACAAAACAAAGAGTCACACTGGTACTGAATGGTAGTCAGACTGTCAGATACATTCTGTAATGAGTACTGCATGAGAACTGGGGCTGCTTTATGACCTGGAGAAGAAAAAAACAAGCATCAAGACAATGGCAATACATCTCTATAATATATCTATACACAAGTCAAATGTATGTTTATGTCTTTTATAGACAAACAAGCTCAATTGCCCAGCGTTGCCCTGGGTGCAAATAAAACAGGCCTGTATAAGCTACAGATAAAAATTGTATAGACTACAATGAACAGAAAGATATGGATCTAAAAATTCTTTTTAAAAATATTAATTGAGAAAAAAAAAGTAGGAAAAGGGTATTAGACTAACTGGAGAATTGAACCCGGGTCGCCCGTATGGCAGTCTGATATATAAACCACTTAGCCAGCGAAGACACATGTCTTTAAATTAACTAATATGAGTGGTTGAAGACACACACAGTTTATATACTTTATATATATAGATAAACTCATAAATTAAAAATCCTTATATTAATATATTTGACAGACGTTTATATTAATTAAGTAAAAATTAAACTTATCAAATTATATGGAACCAATGGTTTTAGTCTTATATAACAAACTTTTGGCTCATAGCTCCATACTACAGTTTTAGTTTAAAGTAGGGATGTTAAACGAAAACCGGAATACCGGATTCCGGTTTTGAAACTGAAAACCGGTTTTGATTTTAAAACCGGATTTAGGTTTGTTGGTAGGAAGTTAGTTTTTTGTGGTGCTAATGGAATTATTATTAATAAATAATGTTGGATTCGTACAAAACATTTCTTGAAATGCCTTGCTAACACTATTTAGTCTTAGATATTGTGTTTCCAGATACCAACTATGGCTTGCGATAAAAACAACATCAAACAAATTGTTAAGTTACAGTTACTATTAACATGAATCTTTTTACTTGTCGGCTCATCTTTGATGTACGCAATGGAGTGATGCAAACTAGCCCTTCCCTAAGACCCTTAATGATTCGGCTAGACACCGCGTCTGTGCTTTATTATTAACGGCACTACTAAATACACATTCTTTTGATTTGTGCTACGCGAAAACTTTCAAGACATTATTTTACAAATGACCATATAGATCTAGATCTATGCCTCTTCAAATGCTTCTTATTATTATGGTCAACGATAATTGGTAATTTGGATTATCACTATTGAAAAATTGAAAGCTAATATCGGTTTTAATCAATTAACCCAGATTTTTATAGTTCTAAAGAATTTTATGGTAGCCTAAATAGTACAAAATCATATTGTATTCACACAAATCAATCCCTTGAATTCCCTGCAAACACTACATCTAATTAAGTTTGAAGTAAGCTTATTTTTTAAATATACCTACAAAACTACGCACATTTGGCTTTTCCGGCCTGTGACTTGTGACAATGCGCGGGGGAAAAGGGGGGGGGAACCAAAATCCGGTTTTAAACCGGTTTTATAGAACCAAAAACCGGTTTTGGAAAAAAACGGTCTTAACATCCCTAGTTTAAAGCAAACAACATGACATATATCATATATTTAGCTTTCCATAAAGAATTTAATAATTGAGAACTAAAAAGATAGGCAGGAAACAACAGAGGAAATGAAGGAGGAGAGGGAACAGAATTTAAAGTTAGGAATATAGATATTATTTAATTGAGATCTATCAATTGAGAACTAAAAAGAAAACAGGCAGGAAACAACAGAGGAAAGGAAAGAGGAGAGGGAACAGGATTAAAAGTTAGGAATATAGATCTATTTATTTGTCTAACTTATAATTTTTTATTCCATTTTATTATCTTCACTTTTATGTATTTTAAATACAATTTTAAAAAGATATTAAAGCCTAGTTTATGGACTTCTTTTTCCATTGAACCAAATCACAGAATTAGAGTTGTTAGTGTCTAGTTTATTGTATATAAGCATACATTTAATGTTAAGTAAAGTACCCTTCGGACCAATTCGGTCATTGGGCCGGTGAAGCAGCGTTCAAAAGTTTCTGTGGCCACAGCAAACTAGGGGATTGTGAGGCCAGCACAATGCCCAACTGCCTTTACTTTACCCCAACTAATTTCAGGTACCCTTCAGAGCTGGGTAAACTCAGGGACACCTTCCAGACTTGAGAACAAATCCTAGCCTTCACCAGGATTGAAACCTAGAACCTTCGATACGCCAGCCAAACGCACTGCCATTCAGACAATTATTTTATTACATTTATTCTTAAAACCTGAACTGAGCCTGGTTCAAACTAAACAGCTGAGCTACGCAAGTAAAAAAAAAAAAAGGCCACACACCTGCATCTTTGGTAGACCAGCAGGTCAACATCCATCGCAGATCATTGTTGGAAAATGTCAACGGACTTGTGTGGCAGTCAAAATGACGCTGTGAAAACAGCAGATTTTTTTTTCATCTTATTATAATTCATGATATGGAAGAACAGATTTTATACCTTTAGATCTATAAAATTGTAGATAAACTCATTACAGACAAAGGAATAAGCTAAGACATCTTTTGATCTTTCAAAACAATATACCTAAAAGAAACCATTAACATATCATACATATATATAAAAAAAACAAGTGTCTGTTTAGCTTAAACTTTATTTACCAAAAAAAACAAAACATTCATTTTCAAAAATGTTTGGGAATAGTTTCACTTATAATGTAGTGTTCAATTAAGAAATGAGTCTATTTCTAATTTGATTGATATTGAAATGATATTGAATTTACTTATTTTATATTAATATCATCAGCAACAGCTGTACTTAAAATGACTTTGAAAAAATAAAAAATAAAAATCCCAAAAAATCCCAAGACAAGTCTGTTACATATCAAGGTTTATGACACATTAGTTCTTAATAAATTTCTTACTGCAACTAATACAAGAAGTTGACAAATTCCACAGCTGGAGCAATGAATTGTTTATTACTTACATACACGATTCACATCATCAATATACAGTACACAGAAATTAGAATCTCACACAAATTCCAAGTTATAAACTATGTTTCTTCATCTATAATCCTGTGTATAAATTGTATAAAACTTAACTATACTGAGACACCCTTTCACTACAGCGTCAAGAGCTGAACTAACTATAAGCAAAGTACCCGTCGGTTCGGTGAAGCAGCATTCACCAATTTCTGTGGCCACAGCATACTAGGTGATGGTGTGGCCAGCACTATGCACAGCAGCATTTACTTTACCCCAGTTAAGGTCAGGTACCCTACAGAGTTGGGTACACTCAGGTAATAATCCTAGCCTGCACCAATATTCAAACCCGTGACCTTCACCATGCCCCCTGAACTAACTATATATCTGCTATTCTATCCCTGACCTTTTTTTTTCTCACGCATTTTGGCTCGCTACATTTATTTCACGAGCTTAGTGATTAGTGTTTACCGAGTTCTATTTTTAAATCAAAATAGAAGATTCTAGAAAAAAAATTAAGGGAATTAATTTGTATGTACTTTCCAGGTAACTTTTGTAATTACTGAATTCTCTCTCTTTGACCATGTGCCATGTCTAGATCATGTTTAGCTATTTACAGTATATATGTATTGAGACTCTAACATAGGTGAACAGATAAACATGCAACTCTCTATTTGAATGCTATGGTTTGTACATTGTGAAAGAAACAACTCACTAACCTCAAGCCAGTTGAGTAGAATGTTAGAACGAAGTTTGTTCCCGGCAATCAGTATGACAGGGTAATACGTGAAATGACCTCTGAGGGATGCCTGTACTGGTTTTTCCTCCACGTCCACGCATATCATCAGTGCAGTAAGAACAACAATTTTTGAACTTCGACCTTGATATTATTAGCACATAAAAACAAATCAATAATTCAGGTAAAAAAAAATAATTTTCAAAACATTTGAAGAATGTAAAACTAAAGATAATACAGATGTATAAAGCTTAAAGAACACAAGAAAGAAGTTTGAAACATGTTCTAAATTCGTATCTAAAATCTATTTTAGTGTAAAATAGTAAAGAAAATTGTATTTCTCTGGCCATGTTATTCTGTTGTTGTTCATATTTTGTGTGTCTGGCGTTTCTTCAAAACCCTGCGGCTTGAGAGAGTTCGCCAGTTTTGTGCTCAGTACCTGTGAGTAGTAAGTACTCCAGGGCTACGTTGAGCCAGGGTTTTGGCCTATGGTCCATTTTCTGCCATTCACAGAGCTCTTAAAATGGTTATGACACTCAATTGTGCCTTTTTTTTTTTTGGATTCTGGGAATGCTCTGAGGAATTGTCACATCTTGAATCATCTTGGATCCAGGCCCTTCACAAAATTACAATCTCACTTTCTCCGCTACCAACACCAGAGCCTCCCCCCCCTCCAACAGGAGGTGCACAAAACCTCTATCCAGGCTAGAGCAATCTGGACCTCTATCAAACTGCACCACAAAGGGGGATACACGTTTGCCTGGATTATACCCTATGCAATTGACAATCCACTATTGGTCGCCTTTTACAACATGCAAGTGGGACGAGGCAATGGCGTTATTCTTTCACCTGGTCATTTCCAGGACCCTGATACTCATCTATTTTAGTGCAATCAATTCATTTCATCTAAAGAAAATCAAATAAAAATATGGAACCTTCTAATTAGATATGTATGTCAACAAAATGTGGACATGTTGTTGAGGATAATTAATGGCTTCAAGTGCTCACCTTCCCCATATTTCTCTTCTGTTATTTGTATCTGTATAGCCTCTGGGTCATCTGTGACAATAAAACATACATAGAGTGAAGACAAACACAATCCTAACTTCAATCAAAGCAGCTAGGGAAGTTATAACAACACCAAACCAAATGTGGAGTTGCAATTAACAAAGCAAATCTTTGGGAAATCCTTTTGCAGGCAAAACAAACAGAGTTTTCCTGACGGTAATTACCAAAATGAACACATAAAGGAAATGTTTGTACTATATCGCAAGTGATAGTCAGAATTAAAAAAAAAAAAAAACAATATCTAAGACTAATTAGTGTTGAAAATGAGTGTTTTTAAAAGCCATTTAATGAATTGTTTTGTCTGAATCCAACTTTGGTATTTTAAAATATTTCCTTCAGAATCAAAATAATTGTGGACCTTTTCATGTAATTGATTACAAAATAAAAGTTGTGCATTGTGCTAACCACACAATCACCCAGTATGCCATGGCCACAGAAACTGGTGAACGCTGCTTCACCGGTGTATGGATCAGTTTGGTCCAATGGGATACTTTACTTTTTACTTAAAAAAATTTATGATCCTTTCAAAAATTTTTTTTTAAATCAAATTTAACAATCTTTTTATAGAAGTAAATAAATCATCTTACATGTGCATATTACATAGTGCAATGTTAAAATTATACTGTGTCTCTTATTAATATATTAAAATAGGAATGCAACTCTTGATAGCCTTATGCATCCCACATCTGATTTATCTAATCTTCAAAATTTCCCATGATATCAGGTGTTGCATTTTTTCAATGGCTTAATCGTTTCTTGCAACATTTTTTTTATTAGACAACTCTTAAAATGGCATTTCAACCTACCTGTGCCAAAGTTTAAACCCTTGTAGATGCTAAATGAGCTTTTTCCTGAGCTTTCCTCTGCACTGGCAAAGCTTTTGTCCTAAAATAACACCAAAAAAGATATACTTTTATATCGTTTAGGTGACAATTCATATATGCTTGGAGTCGCACTATACAAGACATAGGCATAAATTATACACATATATATATATACTTGAGAAGAAATTTGTCATATTTGTGCCCATTTACTTTTTCAAACAGCTTCTGAATATACTTTAAAATAACTTAAAAACCACTTTCCTTATCCCTTATTTGAGAACAAATGCACATAAGTACCCTTTCTTCCCGAGTGGCGTCAGGCATGGAAGGGGTTGCCTGAACAAACCAGGAAAACCTGTAATTCAACATCATTTGAAACACTAATAAAAATGTAAAACTAGGCTCAGACCATGGATCAGAGTAGGACACAATAATCTTCTTTATAGAAGGAGTGTCTGTAATATATAAGATAACGGTCTTTCCTTTTTTTTTTTGGCACGTTTTTTCAGAGATTTTCCCTTTGTAATTGTGCAAAGAAAATGTACTTCATGGGAATCTTATATATTTTGATTGCAGCAAAGTCAACAGTGATGTGTTTAACTAGAAACAACTTACCTCTGTCAATGCAGCATCTAAAGATCTGGAATATTTTTTGAATGCTAGCAGATTGGCCTTGAAATTGTACAACGGAGACATGCTGTACACCTTCCATGTCTTCTTGAGTAGCCCTTGTGGATGATAACAATATTTTTTTTCATATTTACATTGATCAATAACTAGAAATGTATGAGTGGGGCACACAGGGAACAAGAAAGAGAGGCCGGGCGAATACCACCTGGAGGAGAACGCTGGATAAAGAAACTGAAAGAAGCGGGGAATGCAGTGGCAAGAGATGAAGAGACTGTCTCAAGACCAAAAGGAGTGGACAAGCATTGTCAATGACCTATGTCTTACTGAGGACCTATGTCTAACTAGGACCTATGTCTAACTGAGGACCTATGTCTAACTGAGGACCTATGTCTAACTGAGGACTTTGATTGGTTGATGAAATGGGCACGGTGGCCAAGCAGATGCGCATACTGAAGGCCTGGGTTTGAATCCTGATGAAAAAAAAAAGGATTTGTTACAGGGTCTATAGGGGAGGGTGTCACCTCAAAGTCTACCCAGCTCTAATGGGTACCAGACTTCAGTTTGGGTAAAATAAAGCATTCTAGTGGCCACACAATGGTATACCACCCTAATAAGGCCACAGAAATTGGTAAATGCTGCTTTACCAGCTCTGTAAATCAATTTGGTCAGACAAGATACAATAAATGAATGAACAAAATGCAACAGATCAAACGGAACATTGGTACCCATGAGTAAACAGATGACCCAATCTGAGCAGATACATTTTTGTCAACATTGCAGGATTTGCAAATCTAAGAAAATTTTGAAAAAAAAAAAAACAATAGTCTTAATTACTAAATGATAAAACAGCGTGGGACTTTAACCCTTTAAGCCCTCGCCCCCGCTAAAGCGGTGTATAGCATTAATCGCTTCATAGACATAGCCCCCGCTAAAGCGGGATTGCGATAGTACAGCTACGTGGATTGGTTTAGTGTTGCCTATAACAGCCAATCAGATGTTTTGTTGTAGCGTGCTTAGGTTAAAGTTTATCAAAGATGTCTGCTTCCTTGTTTACATTGAGTTTGTGATGAAAATTTTCATTTTTTTTATAATGAATCGTGACGAGCCTCAACTTGGTCAATGGGACAAATCGACAATGTACTTCCTTGTTCTCAACACAAGAAGTTATGGATTTTAAAAAAAGATTTGTCATACTAAAGTTGAATTTTAGCGATAGAGTTCAGGTAGAACTATTATTTTACTTGCATGTTCAATTTCATGTTGTTATCTTTGACGTTTTTTCCTCAGTGGTCGCTCAATCATGATATATTGCGAAAAAGGCATAAAATGCTCAGGAGCCCAGGCATAGGGTAAAATTAGGCACAGGTGGGAAGAGCTCAAAGGGTTAATCTTATGTATAACATGGAATTGTTTGCAATTAAACTTTGGTGGATTTTTTTTTTGAATCTTACTAAAATTAACTTTAAGGAATTTACAATATTTTCTTCCAGCTGCTGTTTTTGTCTTCCAGCTCAGTTTAAAATATTTTTTAATGAGCTTAGGAACTTAATAAAAAAATTAGATTTCTGTAAATCTAGATTTAGGCAGCACATGCAATGGAATCATTTTTTTATGTCACTGCGTCAGAGAGCCCCATATTTATATATATTTAAGTTATAATTTTATATTTATATTAAATTATATTGATGGAGTTGGTAAAAAATGTGTTTGCCTCATTATAATTACAGTTCATTTTTATTATACTAGAAAAATAAATCCATTTTTAAACATAGAAAACAAAAGCTGATGCTTTTTAAAGCTAACAATGCCAATACATACAAGTCTATCAAAGAAACATATATAATATATTATCACATCAAATACCTGAATAGTCATAGAATTCCACTGACTCGTGAGTTTCATTTAAAGGTGCTGTGGATAGAGAACTCATTTTATTTTCATGTATCTTACAAGTTAATAACTTTAAAGTGGAGTTGAATGTTTATTATTAACTATTAAGCTTTTAAGACTTGAATCTATTGCTTCTCAATAAGTTAAAAATACTGCCAACTGTATAAATGCATGGTTCATTTAATAAGTTAAAATACTGCCAACTGTATTAATGCATGGTTCATTTAATAAGTTAAAATACTGCCAACTGTATAAATGCATGGTTCATTCAATAAACTCCCAGCATCATTGATGATTTAGTTTACCTTTTATTTTACGGCTCCGTTTACCCTGTGAGTAATTTGCTGTTCCGTGGGTAAATCTGCGATTAGAGTATGACGTGTAACCATGTAGCTTTTGTTTGCTGTCCCTCTCAGAAATTTGTGGCGTCTCTGTCATCTTAGTATTCTAATATTCATTCCAGCTGCCTGGAACACAAGTCATTCATATGAAAAATAATGTTGAATAAAAATATCCTAGGTATAAGTCTGCTGCTTTGAAATTGACTTTTAATTGAATACATTTTTTTAAAATTCATTTTAACATGGTACCAATATTTTATTTAAAACAACTGCCACTATTTCATAACTAAAACCCTAAAAAATGCATTATACCTTTTTTACAATTTTTGTCGTGATTCAATGACACAGCATTTATATACAATTGATTAAGTTTCATAATAAATATAATACTATAACTATCAAATGATATAAACTAAGGAAAAAAATCTGTAACCCGAAACTCATGCATTGAGTATTGACATTAATTGGTAATTTATACTCCGTAAACTTTAAAAAGGCCTACTGCAGACCTGCCTACCCCCCACTGGACCCATGAGGAAGACAGAGGCTAGTTATGTCGGAGATTTTCCAACTGATGAGGGAGATTTAGAGCAGCATAACAAAAATACATAATAATATAATAATAATTATACACAAACTATTTTATCATGGTTATAAAGAAACACAGGTTTGCAGCATAATATATGATAATATTTAATATACATGAAATTTCATGTATCATTCCAAATGCAATGGTCAGTGCAGGTCTTCCTGACCATTGAAAAAATACGCTCACAAGGCGTGCTAGAGTGGGGAATTGTGAGTATCCCCTTCATGACTAGAGAGTTGGGGATACTTGGAGGACAACTTTGTCCAGCTGTGATCAATCCGTTCATTTACTGGCAGATTAAAGTCAGTACTCTGCAGCTTGGCGAACTGCTCAAGGATAACATCCCTGTCAGCATCCCCCATCAGCATTGGAAACCTATCTAAGAAGTAATGTAGATGGGAAGACGTAATGTTCTTTCTTTCATACTACTGGGTGAAGGTGATGTCAACCAAGCCCTAAATTCTATTTATATCAAGAAGGTGACCTAATTGTTCATTTTTATTTTATGATCTACAGTAGCCTACACTTTGTTTTGAATTACACTGCATTTTAGTGCATTGCAATCATAATCATAAAATTTTTTTAATTAGGAAATTAACAATTTAAAAATAGTATATATTTATTAGTAAATATTTTATTACTTTTATTAAATAGCAGCCTGACACAACCGAATTCTCTACAAGCTTTTGACACTCTAAATAGTCATTAGCCTATTTTCTTTACTATTTAAAATTTTCCAAATTTTCAAAATTATTGAAAATACCTGTTTTTAATTTATACAAAAGCTAAATTCCCCTGCGATGCCCGGAGAATATTAAATAGGCCTGTATAAGTTACAGATAAAAATCTCATAAAATATATAAGCTACACTACAATGAACAAAAAGATATAGATTTAATCATTTAAAAAATATACTCTAATTAATATTTACTGAAAACATCTAGGAAAGTAAATTTAAATAAATATTGTAATCGGGTTAAAAATAGGAGTCTTTTTATTTAACAGAAAGCTAAATAGCATGAAGTTGCCCGTGGGAAAAAAAATACATAGCTAAAGGCCTACGTGTTACAGCAAAAAAATTATAAACTACAATAGGGCCTAAACAGAAAGCTATTTATATAATAACCTTTTATTTAATTAAAAAATATAATTATTATTTATTAATCTAAAAACATTTAAGAAAGTAATTAAAAATAAATATTATAAACAGGTTACAGGGTTCCTGCACCAAATCTAGAACTAAATTCCAGGAGCTTTCAAGGGTTAAATAAGGGCATGTCTTTTTAATTAACAAAAAGTTAAAACCATTCCTATGAATGAGAATTGAACACTCATCTCCCACATGCATCTAAAACATAATAATTAGATTTTACTTGCTGTGAAAACATTTTAGAAAAGCTTTTTAAGTCCTATACTATAATTCTTTACAATCTTTAAAAATAAAAAGTAATATTAATGTAAATTTTTTTTTTAAGTAGAAAAAGAAAGCTATCAGTGTGAAATTGAACCCAGGTCCCCCACCCCCCACTTAGCAGTCGGATATGCTAATCCCTCATCTAGAGAGGACGCTTGCTGGAAGTTATAATACTGTCAACTGTAGCAAAAGTAATACATATGAGACAATAAGGTCACATGTCTTTAAATAAACCAATGGGATCGGAATCCACGCACACAGTCTGCTATACATATATATCGATAAGAGAGGTGTATTATGCACAGAGACCTGCCCATAATTATAATGCTGAGCGCCCAGAAACATTTGTAAGAGCAGACGTTTCTCATCCTAGTTATATAAACGATTTTGCGTGTGTGTGCATAACAGTGATTTTTATGGGCAAAAGATTAGACTAAACATAATAATGATTGTTAATATAAAAATATTACACCATGTTGGCAGGTGTAGGGTATACCTAATCTAATAGAGTATGAAACAGACCTATATATACTATATTATATATATGTGTGACTATGACTTAAAATGGGGTCAGTTGCTTGTGTCCATTCTAGAACTTAATGTGGGCCTACAGTACATTCATTATCAGAATATATTTGCCTAACTTCAAGCCCTATCTAGGTGTAAATGACTGTACATAGCCTAATATAATTGTAGTGTTTAACTGATTGATTGATGTTTTTTTGTTTTCTCCCATTCTGAGTCATTCTCTTGTGATTAACTGGTCACTGGGTATGAGACGTCAGAACAATTGGCCTACATAAAAAATCATGACGACATGAGCACAAACTGACACACCAACAATAATGAATAATGACCCTTGCCCTTACACTAAGTCTGCAGGTGCAGAATATTCTTATCTTTAATAGGCCTATAAGCATGGCACAAACAGGTTGCAAAACCAAAGTTATTTATAAGACTGCTGCAATCACTGCAATGTCTCATACACAATGTAACACAATTATAAAAGCAAAAAACTTCTAAGGCTAATGACCTGCAGAGGCAGAGAGGATATAAATTATAAATAGATTATAAAAATTATAGTATAATATAAATCATATATCACTATTGTCAAGTATTGTCCATTGAATCACTAAACCAGCCACGCATTTTGCCCATAATATTATAATATATTATATTATGGCAGGTTTCACAATAAGGATTTTAAAAGTTCCCTTTTTTTTACAAAAAAATATTTAAAGCTTTATTACTGTATTATATATCATTTTAAAGCCTAGAAACTGAGGAATCCGAATATGAAGGTTAGAAAATCAGCTGACTTTAGAATGTTTTATAGTTAATAATTTTAAGATCGGGAAATTTCGTCGGCAGAATTGTTGCCGGCGCTAAAAAATACACAAGACTAAACAGCTGCAAAATATTAATAAAACCTACAATATTGGTTTTTTTTTCTATTTTTATGAAAAATAAACTTATAAAACGTAAAATGTCATCATTTGTGTTGTATTTTGTTATTAATTTTGTTAAACATTAAACAGAGCAGTTTGGAGTTATGAAGGACCTAGGGCTAATCTCTATATTCTATGTCATTAAAAAATAAAAAATATTATAAATTTAGGCCTAAATTACAAATAGGCCTAGATCTAGTCTAGTAAATAGTCAATTGTCTCTTAACTTTGTTTGACTGAATCAGGTAGAGTAGTGGCCTATCACAATCAATCATCAATGTATCTGTCTCATCATTAATTATCATTAACATTTAGGCTATTTTTAAATAATAGTAATAATAGAATTCTTTTTTAACTATTAGTATTAGTATATTTATAGCCTACTAAGTAGGCCTACTAAGTGTAACTAAAAGACTCAGTAGCCTATTAATATAAATATAAAAAATATTAATAAATTACTTAGTGACTTAGTACTTAGTTAACTTAGGCCTAATTTGTGTCATATAAATTTAAAATAAATCATATAGTATAGGCATAGGCCTTATTGGCTTATAAGCTTATTCAATTTATATAGGCTAATATTAATATATTAATAATAAATATATCATTGAAATTAAATAAATAGGCTATCATTACTATCAATTATTGATTCAATATCATTAATAATTAATTTTAATATTATTCCCCTCCTTTTAAAAACGTGTGCTTCTAAATTTAAGAGTAAAAGAGGTACTGACAAAGTAGTAGATTGTCACCTAAATTGCCTTTCTGTGTTAAGAACTTTTTTTTAAAGCCATTGAAAAATGAAACTCGTCAATGAGAATAATAGACTGTAAGCAGATTTAAACTCTCTAATTCTCCCACCTATGTTTGCAAGATTTCAATTACTTCCGGAAACCTTAAAAAATACTACCAATATCAACATTTCGTCAGTTAATCAAAGAACAAGCATATAGATGTAGACAAAATATTTAATTATTTAGAATTATAACATATTTAAAGCTATACAAAGTATTGAAGTCAGTAAATTACGCGTACTGATACCACGCTTTTTATTTGGAAAATAGTAGGCCTATAACTTATAATTTATAATATTTCACAGCATAAACAGTTGTCTTGAGTCTGAGTCCACTGACTTGGAGACTTGTGGACCTGGACTTGGGTATAATAATTATAATAATTAATAATGGCTTAGCGGCTGTAGACTAAGACGCAAAAGTTACCAAATTAATTACAGTTTTAAACCTTAATATTAATTTTGAACCAAGGTATTTTGTTTCTTTTGGTAATTTTTCGTGCTAGTTTTTAATTTTGTACATTCTTTAATTCTAAAAACAAATGAAAGTGATCTCCCTTGTTTATAATCTTCCACCATCATTATCTTGTCAACATCTGATTCATCATCATGCCATCATCTTCTAACTTAAATTCTCGTCGTCAGGCATTCGCCGAAGCCCAGCAACAGAAAACAACAAGACGATCAACTGGAACTAAGCCATTGCCGGCGCCCACACACGTTGGTCATTTTATCATAATGATTGTTATGAAGTTGTCTCGCACCATTTTGTTTGTTGATACCGGTGTTAAAATCGGTATTTACTTGATTGGCGTGATGATTTGCTCCATTATCTGTGATCTGTTCGTAGTCCCACGAACATACATGGCGGAAAAACACAACTTTCTTAATCGATATTTTATCAAAGTTGGCTGGGGTTGGACATTTACATTTATTACTATTTACATTCTTCTAACTTCCCTTGTCTACTGTTGCAATAACATGGCTAGAATATGTCAGCATTACCTCAGAGTTGTGGTAGCAACATTGTTGTGGTACATTTGTACATCATTGTTTGTACATGTTGAGTCTGTAGTAGGTGTGTGCACTGTCAACACTCATGAAAACAAGACAGCTTGCATGGATGCTGGCAACAGCTGGCTTGGATTTGACATTTCTGGACATGTATTCCTGGAAATGCATTGCCTGCTCATCATATCAGAGGAAGTAAAGACATTCAAAAACTGGACAAAACTAGGCAAAATACTTGAAGATGAAAATCTGAGTGACAGACGGCCGCTCTCAGAAGAAGAAATTGATCAGGCTCGAATGAATTACAAAACCTTAACACCTTATATCAAAGCCACAATAGTAGTGCTTTCAATAATGCAAGTTTTATTTGAGGTTATGCTATTTTGTTCAACAATATATAGATTTCACACATTGCCCCAAAAGGTCACTGCCTCATTTGTTGCCGTTGGCTGCTGGTTCTTCAGCTATCAAGTTCTATACAAGTCGGGGAATCCCTTTCCATTTATGCCTGTCAGTCCTGGTGCTAGTCCTTTACTATTTATGAAATGATTTAGTAAATTTAAAATTTAGCTTAAAATCTGTTTGAATTTGACTAATTATTAGTTTTTACGTTCATCTAATTTTATAGTTATTAAGCTACGTCACTGTCTATGTTTTGTTTCCATTACCGGGTACTAGGTAATCTAACTTTAAATTATTACATTACCGCCATGTAGTAAAGTGTTTTTTTTAAGTTAATACAACTATATATATATTATTGATACTCATAAGAAATCCAGAAATGTGATGAAGATTAAATCATTTAGTGTAGCATGCTAAGCTTTTATCATTTTAGATTTTAATTTAGAAGTACTTTCTGTTTGCAACATTTTTATAAAAAATGTGAGAAAATTAAAGATTTAAATTTAGTCATTCTAAAGGATTTCAATTTTTTTTCATATTCATTTTTGTATTTGTTTTAAAATGCATCCCATCTGCTGAATCAATTATGAAATTTGTGACTGTTTACAAAGTGTCTTAAGTAATATTTTTGGTATTACACTTGTAATGGTAATATTCTTTATATTTATATAGTATTAGTACTTACTTTCTTTTTAATATTACATTTAAGGCAAAGACTTATTTTCAACACTTTTTTAGGGAGAGGATTTGAAATTAAAACTTTTTTTTTCAAAATATAAAACTAAATCATTAACATTTTTGTCAGTGGTGCTAAAAACTTTGCCTTAAAAAAAAATTAACAAATTAGTAGACGCTGGCATCAGCCACTTGTATTCACATATCTTGTTCTTGGCGTGGAGAAATGCACTGTTATTACTGTTAGTCTGTTTTTTTTTAAAAAGACACAAACTGTAACCCAACATTGTGGGCTTTTTGCATATAAAAGATGATTTAGACCTTTTTTCTTTCAAATGCAATATGAAGTATAATAATATGATCAAAACCTTTAAGAAACTTGTCTGTACTGTTTTTAAGTAAGCATTGGTAATCACAAGCATTTATTTGTAATGTTTTTTTCAATTACATGCAGCCAAGGTGCTATAGAGGCATATATTCGGTTTTCAAAATGACTTTATATAAACAAGTGGTTCTTAAAGTGTGAAACTAAACAAAAACCAATAGTATAATTATAATGATAAGTTATGTTTATTTAAATTGTGTAAGTGCTGATGCAAACATGTCATGGACATGTGCAAACTATTTTGTTTTGAGAGTGATTTATATCTTTGCTGTGGAGAATTGTTCTTTTTTTACCTCCGCCCTTCTTCCCTCCTGGCGCTCTTTCACCCTTTTTTTTTTACCTTTGATTTTTTTTATCATGTTATTTATATTTGCTTAAAAGGATCTATGAATATAATTTGTGTGCTGTTTTATTTTTCTTACTGAGCATGATTTACTTGTAAATACATCAGTCTGACAAGATGTGCAGAATATAATCAGAAATTGAGATGGTGTGCAGTATCACATAGGATTTTTTTGTTGTTGTTGTTGTCCTAATCTATACTATCAATACTATTATTGGGTGTGGAGTATAGACTTTTTGTAGTTGTATAACTAATATTGAAAAAACAACAACACTCTAAATTTCACAAAACATCGAGCCCACTCTTTGATTAGTGTTGTAATAATAATATACTCCCTACATTGATGTACCTTAAAGAAAGAGAAGAGCTTAAGCTCATTCTCCACTTCCAGAACTTGACAGCCCTGGCTGGTTCAACAAAATGTAGATGTAATTGTTAAAATAAAAATTAAATTAATAGATTTCTTTTTTATTGGTCAAATTATAATATGAGCCAAATGGTCATTACTGGGCTGTATGTTAAAATTATGGATAGGACCTACCTGTAGAAAAAACATTGTTTTACGATTATGTGTTTTATTATTATTAGTTTTATTTATTTATTGTGTGTTGTACATTGAAAAAATACATTTACCAATGTGGAGTTTATTAACAATACTTTACTTCTAGGAGAGGGAATTTCTGGGGTGGGAGATCTTGAGAATCTTGAGTGTTTTCAAATTCTACATCATCAAATAAAGAAAATATTTTAATAATGTTATAGTTATAGTAAGGAAACCCTGAAATAAAAAGGGAAGAAAGATATAATGTATCTGAGACATATCACTAAGATAAAATACATTTGTTATCTATGACTATGTCAATGGCATAGTGTTACGTTTTGAAATGTATTTTTTTTTAAACTGTATTTATACATAAAGATGCACTTGCAATGTGTAAGCATTTATCGTGAATATTGTGTGACTGGAAGGCGAGTGAATGGCAGCTTGGACTCAATACGATGCTAGTCTTCTCAATACACTGATTATGTAATTATTTTCTACTATTTTTTATGTGTGAAAACATGGGTGTTAACCTTTTATTAATTAAAAAAAAATGTGTGTTGCTCCGTCTGAGTCTCCCTGTTGTTTTAATTTTTGAATAAAACATTGTTCAAGTGTTCAAGTATGAGAAAGTTATTAAAATTTTTTTTTATCAAATTCTTTTAAATCTTTGCCTGTTTATATTATATATGTATGTGTGTGCTACTAAATATGTAGATGTGATTTTGGTATTTAAATTTGATCAAAAGTACCATATATTGTTTACCATTATTTATTAACATTTCCATGAAAATATAAACATCCTTAAAAGCAAACGAGTACGGTACATATTCTAATAATAATAATAATAATGATGACATTTGTATAGCCAACAAACATACTGTAAGCTCAGAGCGCATTTAACATAACAATTAAAGAACACAGATACAATCTATATAGGCCAAGAGATAAAAAAAACACAACTAAATGATGATTCAAAACATTACAAACATAGAACATAATCCATTCTTGTTTAAACTAGAACCTGAACCACTCTTCCAGGATGCTTTTATTTCAAATTGTAGAGTCATTGTTTGAATCTTATCTCATTTGTCCAGGTAGCATAACTCGAGAATTATTTGGCTGGAACTGGAAAGTCAGGAATGATTGATTCATATTTATATATATCACAGATTTCTAAAGCTTAAAAAGAATGATTTGAATTAGGGAGGTTAAATGATAATTGGAAATTGGATTATAGTATCGGTTTAAAAAGCACTAAGGGATTTTTAAAGCAGTTATTGGTTTTAATGTCATAAAACCTTTTACCTTAAAAATAAAAATTAGCCCATGAGGTTTCGGGAAGATCTATAATTTTTTTTTTATACACTCATGAATGAAATCATTAAAAAATGAAATGCAGTGCAAGCACTAGGCTAATTTTATGTAAGTATTTTTAAGTAATTAGACATTTCTAGTTCGCAGTATATACCCAGTAAATATTTCCAAGTTATCTCCCTTAAATTTAATTCGGGAGTTCCCGGCCTGAAACGTAACTGGATTGGGTCTGCAATGTGGGTCTGATGGACAAACAAAAAACGATAATTAGGATTGAAATTGAAAATCATTCATAAGATAACTTAGACTTAGAGTTGCAAAAAATAAAATCAAAATCCTAATTTGTATCTTACTCTTATCCTATACTATAATAAGAGCAAAAATTGTAGGCCTATATGTAAGCTTATATATCGTATAGGCCTATATATCATATGTATGTCTGTATTTGTTCTCCAAAAGCGCTTTTACGATTTTCTTCACCTCAGTGTAAAAAATAATAATTTATTTTAACTATAACTAGATCTATAAGATTTATAGCTTTCTGTTCATTGTAGTGCATCAAAATTTTATCTGTAGCTTATACAGGCCTGTTTTGTTTTACGCCGGGCAACGCCGGGCAATTTAGTATGTATTAATATGTAGTTTTTTTTATTTATTGCTAAGGCTTAAGTCTACCCTACTAAGCTTGAGTCCAAACCAATTTATCGTGTGTATTGATAGTATATTTTTTATTCTGATCTACGAAGGCAACCCGACATAACTATTTCTTTTTATTGGCACGCTTGTAATCGTGTAGGAGTGTCTTTTCTCAAGGGACACGGGATTCATGGCCACTATGTTGTCGAAGCTCATTCCTGCGTGAAGGCTTTGTTGGTCATCGTTTCCTCTGCACACATTGAGAAGTTGACACCCGCCGCCGGGCTGCTCGGCCAGAATTAACTTGTAGAACAAGGCCCCGATAGACGCTCCAGCTGTTGGTGCTACCCAGTACAGCTGTGGATAGATGACATGTTATTTTTTTTATGTCGCCAGATGGATTTTGCGGATTTAAATAGTAGTATAGTAAAATACCATTCGGACCAGGCTGAACCATAGGGCTGGAGAAGCAGCGTTCACCAGTTTCTGTGGCCACGGCATACGAGGGAATGTGTGGCCAGCACAATGCCCTGTCGCTTTTACTTTACCTCAACTAGTGTCAGATACTCATCAGAGCTGGGTAGACTCAGGGGCACCCTTAATTCTCAAGAAAAAATCCCAGCCTGCACCATGATTCAAACCCAGATCCTTCGGATCGCCAGTCTAACTCGCTGCCGCTTGGCCCCCGTTCTCCATATATGTAGTATAAGTGTCTAAAAAAATACCCACTTTTACGTCTTGGGAGGGGGGGGGCACTCCAAAATCCTGTCCGAGCGCCAGCCATCCCGCGGCACACCGATAAGGCGTGTCGCATAACATAGGGTTCGGTCTCCGAAGTACGTGAATTACACTCCCAACATGCGGAGTTTCCCTCGGATCATTATCGTGGTGGCTCGCTTGTATCCTTTCACTGTCGACCGGTAGCACAAATTCCAGACAATAGGTCTTGACATCCAGGCACCAGGGCGGGATTGAGACGGGCTGCTGCGCACATTGTTTCCTCCCCACCGAGTCTCGAGGCCTCTTGACAGTGCCACGATTCTCGGACGAGCAGAAGGGCCTGTCCCTCACGCGTTAGTCCACCGGTGTGCTCTTTAATGAAAGCGTATCGGTGGGTGCCACACTTCGCCAGCGATGAGGCCCTTGGCTAGACCTACAGAAGTGCCATATAGTTATAGCAATGCCCAGACCTCCCCCTCCCAACCCAACTTATATTACCGGTACTATTAATGTCGGGACACCTTAGGAGCTGGGTAGGCTAGGGACACTTTCTAGATGAGGTTAAATACAAGGTAAGACATTCAGACTGCCAAGGCGTCTATGTGAGAGATTGCTACTTCAAACTTCACCATTGGGTAAACATTTCTAATTTGAGACTAAATTAAAATTAAAGTTTTCTGCATTGAAAAGTAAAGAGTGTCTTGAAAGAAAAAAACACAGAACTGTTTAAAATGTCACTAGTGCATTTATGAAGTACCTATTGTTTGTATTTTTTTTAGATGAAGAAAATACATTAAAGCTTGTGGTAATTCATATACAAAACTACGGTAATCATTTGAATTTGATCAAGTGTTTAGCTTTTTTTTTTTAATCAAGTGTGACTTTTTTTTTAAAGTTTTACCGAAAACAAAAAAAGTAAATGTTTGTAGTCATATTGTATGCATAAGAACATGTACAATAGACATACTTATCTAATCACTATATAGTTGAACATTTACCCAATAGTGCTACCGGTTCCCAACTATAACAGCTGGATAAAGTGTTCCGATTGAGTGTAGGAATGGACGCTTAACTTATATCTGATCACTAGTTGAAAGGTACTAAATGGTTATAGTGTGTCAAATTCCTGCTATGACATTTAGACCAAGTTCTTTGATAGGGTGCAACATTGAATGGTTATATAGGATATCAATAATCACTAGCTTAAAACTTATACAGTGGATATCCCAGATCCCGGCTTATGACAGCTAGATGGTGTTCTGCTTTAGTGCTAGTAGAAGGACTACACCATACTTATCTAACACTAGCTGGACACTTACCCAATGGTCATTCCAGACCCCGGCTATGACAGCCGGGCCAAGTGTTCTGATTGGGTTCATGCTGCAACCTGTGAGGCGAGCCTGCAACGAAACAGATACGAGCTTGCACGTGCTTTATGGCCATATATAGGCCTACCACGGAGCCAAAAAAATAAATAGTAAATTTAAGTTCCTTCTATAAGAAAAGCACATGATGCTTTTCGCACGCTAAATGAATTAGAAATCCTACTTTGGCGTATGGCCTACTAATATCAAAACGTTGGCGTGCCCTGCCAGAGAGCATGATAGTAGGCCATCCATATATTATTATATCGTATATTATGTATCTGTGGGTATTTGCACTGGATCAGGGGTAGCTTAGTCGGACTTAGATTTTGCGTGGGACTTGAATGATTGTATAGCCTACGCACGCACACATTTATATTCTGTCTACGTAGGCCTAATAATAAACAATAAAATCGACCCGGGGAGAAGACTGGTTGAAATCATACACATCACAATTACATTAAAACACAATGACACAAGGCAATAGGTCGCGATAAATGTTCATACGCCTGCATTATTTATGGTTGATTAATATATAATTCCATTTCTTGAAATTTCTCTTTCACTTCTAGTTCTAGTGATATATTTTATCATTTATTTTGATTGAGAGTTCAAAGCTATAGGCCTACACTTTGAGTTGTTGATGTTTGAGTGTTATATAATATTAAAGAGTAATCTTTTAATAAATTACTACTTGAGCAAATAAACATAATCTTTAAAATCTTTAAAATAATACAAATAGCTTAACATGATGCCATTGACTGACTCTGATAGTTAAAATTAATTTTTCAAGCAGTGCTGTTCGGCGGGGGGGGGGGGGGGGGGAGGGGGAGGCGGGGAAGAGCAGCTATAATATAATTTGTACGTTCGAATGCTATAAAAAGGAGGGAGGGAGGGGGCTCAACGAATGTATTGGGTGCAAAAGGAGGAGGGGGGGGGGTTATGAAAGAAATCGGCCTAACATTTTTTAATGATTGTTACTAATAATGGCTTCTACTAAGCTTACTTCTAGTAGTAGTGGGCCTAAGCCTTCACACATGAGCACTTGTCTATATAACCTAACAATATGTTTACTTCACTGATTTCTCGGTTCGCGTGTTGTAATTTTTTTTAATTTAAATGTATTAACTTATTATGAATAATTATATTATTATTTTTTTGTAAAATTTAGTTTTCAATGAAAATGTATATGTGTGAAGCTGCTTAGGCCCTAGATCGATGACTGTATCATATTAAGACGAATTCTAAGGTGGCGGGTATAGTGATAGATACATATAGCTTGTTTTCCGTCACCTTCCTAGGCCAATTGTCTTAACAAATTTCGTGCAACTGTTAGTGTTAACCATATAATTATATGGACATTAGGCCTCTAGATATAGGCCTACATAAGTTAATTTAACTGAATATATGCCGTCAACTTAGGGAATACCCAATGCAGTAGTGAGAGGCCTTGTATTTATGAAGGACATATATTATAGCCACTTTTAAGTCTTTGGTTTCTTGAGAAAGAAAGGGGAGGGAAGTAGGCATATATAAGCTTAGTATCAAGAAAAATGTAGGTCTATGACACTTCTTATCTTTTAAATTGTAGGCAAACCTTTAACTATTTGGGTGTATTAGCATTAGTATTAGCATTATCAACCGTTGCTGGGTTTAATGTTATGCAATGTTTGCAGTGGCGTAGCTAGGGAGGGGCAGGGGGGGGGGACACATGTCCCCGGGCGCCACGTGAGGGGGCGCCAAAATGAGTATTAAAACTAATTATTTAATTTTACTTTGATGTAAACTAATGTATCCCAAATACGTTTGCAAGATTGAATTTTGGAATTCCACAAAAATCTTCATTACAAACTAGTTGGCAATCATGATTTTGGCGCCCCCATTGAGCATTAAGGGGCGCCATTCTACTCATACAACAAATGACACATCCACAATGTAGGATTGCTGATGGTGTTTTTTTTTTTTTTAACAAAGATCAGTTCGGGTTCAAATATTATTGTTCATATACTGAAAGTGGCATCTGGTTTTAACAATTATACAGGTTGGATAATTTCGAGTCAAATATACTTAGCATGAGTACACTCAGCTAAACAGGATCCAGTTGTTATATCAAATTTTTTTGGAACAGTTGAAAGTATATATTTGTTTTTCTCTCGTTCAACAACTCGTTGGGAAGAATAAAAAATAGTTGTGCCAATCACAGTGAAGAAGGAGAATGAAACACGCTGGAGTGCACGCTCAGAAACTGTTAAAGCTATTTATGAAGGACTAGATGAACTAGTAAGGCTGTTGGAAAAATTATCAGAAGATGCAACTATGACGCCTGACACCAGAAGTGATGCACAAACTTTGCTGGCAGGTATAATAAACTTTAACTTCCTAGTTTTGTTACATTTCTGGAACATCATACTTGGAAAAATTGATCGTATCCAGAAACGGTTGCAGGATCCTACAATGAATTTCAAGGAAGCTGCATCTGATCTTGAATCGCTGGAGCAAGATCTTGTCAACATTCGTGATAATTTGAGCCAGGTTGCGGTAGACAATGGAAAAACAAGATGCACAACTTGGGGAATCGAGGTTGACAGAAGGATTAGATGACAAAGGAAGATGCCTGGAGAATTAGCAAGAGATGCTGGCCTTTCTACAGAAGAAGAAATTGCATGTTTTATGAACAGCGTAATTGATAGACTCAGGAGATATCAATATGGTTTTTACGTCTAAAAAAGCTCAACACCAAATTTGTATTTTTACTAGGCCTATACGTCAAAACTCTTCTCGCTGAGACAAATGTCGATACACTTCGTCAAAATTGCTAAATTTCTACGACACTGACGTCAATGGTCACGAATTGTGCACAGAAATCGGAGACTGCAAAATACTGCTCAGTGGTTTTGTTGTTTCATATGGAGATGACGTATTTCCAAATCTGCGCATTTCACTGCAAATACTTCTAAGATTGCTGTTTCAATTGCAGCTGTGAGCGGTCCTTCAGCAAACTGTAGCTTATTTTGTCTTATTTACGTGCTACAATGGGACAAGATCGTCTGAGTCAGGGGTCGGCAACCTAGGAATCGCGTGTCAAACTTGGCACGCAGAGCGATTTTCAATGGCACGCGAGAGACTTCCAAGAGGTGTTTTTTTTTATTGGTAAAAAAGATGTTTTTTTATTGATGAAAAAACAAACATTTTCCAGTTCTTAATGAGGAAAACTGACTGTTGAAAACGATGTTTCTGAACGACAGAGCGACACATTTCAGTTAGTTGAACGCATTTACAAGGACGGGTTAAATGGACAAACACTAACCGGTAATGCAAGAAATGTTTATTTACAATTGTTGAACGTAAATCAATTGTATACCTCTAATAATTAAATATTGTAATGAATACCACAATGCTGGATTTATAAAAAGAAATAATAATTCGTCAGTAATATTTGTTATATAACAAAACATAACTTGTTTGGCATCAATATTGAATCAAAATTAGAAACTTTATTTGAATTAAAGGGAGATAATTATCCCGTTATATTTATGCTATTATTTCTAATAATATTGTGTTTCTTATTTTGCTTTCATAATAGACTAAATGGCCAACAACTTATAAAGTTATAATGACCAAACTGTAAAATGTAGTTGAAAATTATATAAATATTAGATCTATATGACTAAAACATTTTATGCAGTTTTTTTAAACATTACATTAACTACCAAGTTTGTATGATTACTACATATGAATTCCGCTCTACTACATCGTACTCATCGCTCTCTTTAGATTTGAGCAAATTAAAGACAATAACAGTTAAACTAAGAATAAACTATCATCAATATTACCAGTTTCTAGATACTTATCTGGACAACCAGATGATAATGTTTACAAAATCATTACCAAAAATGTGAAAGTTTGGTAATATAATTTGTTTGGTATAAATGCAAATTAAAAGGTTGATAATCACAAACGCGTAAATTATTTTTATTAAATATAAAACGCTTTAACGATTTTTTAAATATAAATTTCCTTTGATTTTGGCCCTGGTCTTGCTATGGAGTTAAATCGTCTTATAAAAAAAAAAATAAAACAAGTATAATAAAGCAGGTTGACTTTTAGGCTGTTGGTACGCTGAATGATTTAGAAACCCTAGTTTGGCACACAATTAGCAAAAGGTTGCCGACCCCTGGTCAGAGTGATCTTGCACTCCTTAGCATCGAAAGAGAAACAATTGAGAATATTAATTTTGACAACGTGATTGCCAGTTGGCGACAGTCAAATCAAGGAGGATCAATTTGTTGTAGACTATGTCTATTCCAGTCATGAATAATTAGTAGAATTTTTTTTCAAATAAATTGTTTACAATCCTGCACAGACTTATTAGTCTGTATTCTATTTCATTAAAATACCAGATGCTTCGAAAATGATTCATATAAACCGTACAATTTCAAAATTGTCTTGAGCCCCCAGACTTTGTGTCATGTCCCCGGGCGAAGATGACCCTAGCTACGCCACTGAATGTTTGCCCATGACCCCCCCCCCTCCCGTAGGTGAAAGATACAACATATTAGGCCTACAGCAAGTATATATAGAGCTCCATGGCCACGGCATACAACGATAAAGTGTTGCCAGCACTATTTCCACAAACCATTATCCCATCTATAATCTCATGTCAGTGATGATGTCAGCTACAGTGCCGCCAAGAGCTAGGTCCCACGAACTCTCTCCAGATTTAGCAGAAATATTCGGCATATTTTAAAAGCCAGGACCTGAAGCTAAGATCTTTGCGTTGACAATCACAGGTTATGTCGATGAATCACTCAATCCCGGCGATGACAATCACTGAATCACTTATCGTGTCCTTAGACGTTGGATTAAATACATAATTTATATACAACACAACAAGCTATTGTTTATCTCCCCCCCCCCTAAAAAAAAAAGACAACAAAAAAGACAACAACAACTACAAAAAAACACACAACCTAAGCCGTGTTTCCGAAAGTAATTTAATTTTGTGTGCTATACTCAGCTATAGGCCTACTACACCTTTTGGTTATTCTAATAATCTACAAGAAGTATTTATATGCGTAATGTTTTGTCCATCGAATTCAGCAACTCACCCACTATTCTTGTAAAAAGCATAAGTTCACCAAGTTGGTTTTTGTGACGGAATGCAGCATTAATGTGAAGTCTATCTATAATCGTATGCGTATAAAGCAAGTCATACCAAAGACTATAATAAGATGGACCTTTTGCTTTGATATTTCTTCTATTTGATAACTTGAAACACTTAGTTTCGGAATTTCCGACCGCAATAGCCTACGTCCTCTAGATTTCCGGTTTAGTAATTTGCTATGATTTTATCAATGAAAAATTAAGATTAAAATCGAAAGTTGTTTACAGCGGAAACCTTTAATGCAATCGTAGGAGCGTAGAAGTAATTTAAGACAACCTTATTGATTGCGCACGGAAAGAAAAGAACATATTATAAGCTCTAAAAACAGAGCAAGCGGTCCAGCTTATTACTTATTAAAGTCTTAGGTCAAACTACGAAAATTTCCTGATGCCGCAAAAAGAAAGAAGGCAATAACAAAGCCCTAATGTTAATATTAGGCTAAAGATATTTTTGTTTAAAGTATAATAATTGCTTAATTTAATATTCTGCCGTATTAAATTTCACAGCAGACTTAGTTAGCGGGCGAGGAGATTAATTCCCAATAACACAATTTCTTTGCGGTTTCTTTCTTTAAAATAACTACATCCCTCCTACCCCTACATCCTACATATCCCGTAGTCTGTTACTACATGCAAACTCTATAATGCATCAAGGCCAGTATGTAGTAGGCCTATAAAAGCTTAGACTATAAATATAACATTCCAGAAATACACCAAAGATGCTAGAAAGTGCAGCTCGAATAAAAAAATATTATATAGGTTAGACTCTAGTGGCGAGCAGGGTCAGCCACAGAATAGGCATATACCTATTCTGTGGGGTCAGCGGTGTACTAAGGATATTTTACTTCGGGCACGAACTATAAAATTGGCAACCCGCCTAAGTAACGCTGTAAGCCTTGTTTTTTTGCGCCCTTTTTACTTTGGCGCCAGTGGACATACGTCTATGCTATCCCCTGCCCAGAAAAGCTGAGTGGGGTCAAAGAGCAAAGATTCAGACCAATAAAAAGGACAAAAACCGTTTAGCCTTCTTATCCCATATGCGATAACTAACGCATATAAGTATATAAGTGCTCTTTCTTCCCGAGTGGCATCCGGGCGTTAAATGGGTTGCCTGTGAACTAACCAGGAAAAAACAGTAACTTGACATTTTCTAAAATACTGATAAAAATTCAAGACTAGACTCCGACCACGGATGAGCGTTGGTCGCAAAAATCTTTTTTATAGAAGGAGCGGCTGTAATATATAGATAAAAAACCCTTTTTTTTTAAAACGTGTGATTGTGCGATTAGGTCTGTCCTATTTGGATGGCCCCTTAAGGGAAAGGGTGAATACGTCAACGTACTAAGCTCAGAATTCCACTCCTGCTCAACGCTATTAAAAAAAAGAGCAACTTACCGCCCAGGTGTTCTGCATTAACACCACAAGGCCAACGGTCAGAGGCATGGAGCCCCCGTGGTCAGTTCTATTTTTGTCACTGCTGGCAAAGATGCTCAGGAGCAGAAAGCAAGTCGCGAGCATTTCAACGACAAAACCCTAGAAGATGAAACAAACGAAAACACAGGATCACTCATTATGTTTCCATAAAGCTTGCGCATCATCTCACTTAATGTCTATACACACAAACATACGCACACACACGCACACGCACACACACAAAACCTACACACACACACAAGCACAAAACCAAAAGAAAAGAAAAATTAGCGTATTAAAAATAAATATGTTCGATGGAATTTTTATTCGATTCTATTCGTTGAGAAAGTTTGCTGAAATGGATAATTAAATAAATGGACCCAGGGTTTATCGCAACATCGGAACCAGGTACCGGTACTCGGGTAATGACCCAGATTTCTGAATAACTTATACCACCGATACGCAGACTTTCATATTCGGCAGCTATTTCGCTTGCGAATTATTTCACTTGTATAATTTCTTGTGACTATCGTATTATTATATTTTGCAAGTATGCAATAATGTCTTATAAATTAATTCGAAGTCTTCCTTGATTATTGCCCCCTTTTCTTCACAACAGCGACTGACTTATGTTTCTTTGCAAGCGCCATTGTCTAAGAATACTAACCTGTGCAAGAGAGACATGGTTGGCAAGAGTTGTGGCCCCTAAATGTCCTCTCCAAGCCTCAGGGATGACGTGCCATACAAGAGCGCACCCGCCGATTGAACCCGCGCACTGCATGATGACGAAAACAATCGTCTGCAACACAGAGAGTCAACCCTAAACCAATCCAACTCTAGTGGGTGTTTTATGAGCATTAAAAAAATTAAACATACAATTTGCTAATTCATGATCTTTGCTATCAAAGTTTACAAGTTCCAGTAGCCGATTTTTACAGAGGAATTATGTGGCTTACAACAGCACGCGGCTGTACTCTTACAGGTGAATGGGCCGTATTGCTGCTGAGAGTTAACACCCTTGTTCCTTATACAAGTCAATCTTATATACCGTAATTGTAAAATGGGCAAGGGTGTTAACTCTCAGCAGCAATACGGCCCATTGCATCTAAGTAAGGAGATGGGGTTAAACAATGAAAAGAAAAGCATAAATTAATACATTATACTGTCAAGATCGGTGCATGAGGTATGTCCACATCTGTTGATCTGTAAAGTAAGCCACAAGTGGAGTAAAGTAGCCTACAAAGTAAGAATGAGAAAGGCGTCTGAGGGAAATCGAGACATACTTTGTTTGGATTTACTACAACCATGCAATCGATGACATGGGGCAAGATGATCTAATCGAATAGTTTTGTTCTCAAGTTGAAATCCATTGGCTCCTGAAAATGTCCAGAAAATTGTGTACATTGCACATGTGGATGAAATTATTATTAGGCCTTCGTTGAGGGAGTTCTATGAAAATGAAGTGGGGGCGACAAAAAAAGTTTCCAAAAATTAAAGAAGCAAGTATTGACTATAAATACCAATCTGAAAGTTGTGTCAGCCACAACATAGTATGACGAATGTGAATATAAAATAAAACATTCCAAGGAGAAAAGCTGAATGAATGGTCATTGGCCTAAGTCAAAACTGGTCGAAGAATGTAGCCTATAATGAAATGCCCAACAAGCAATAGGCCTACAATATGAAGTTCCTCACAAGCAAAAAAAAAGAAATGGCGCAGTATTTCAGATTAGAACGGAGCATAAAATTATTTATAAGTTGTTAAACAGTGTAAATAACCAATTAAGCTAATTCAATTTTATTGTACTTATATACTTAAACATTATATTTTACAATATGGACACAACCTTTTCTTCATTTGTTTACAAGATTTTACAATTTTGTATTATACTATAGTAATTTTTTTTATTATCCATCAATGGTTTTAATTTAGACATTAGACATAAACGACGAAATTTTCACTACAATTATTTAGTTCTAATGAGATGTGTGTAACTGCTCGCAATTTCTGACAATATTCTTGACATTTTCACAAATGTTTAAACAATACATCAAACTCTGTAAAATTCGACTAAATAAAAACGATGAATTTTTTTTAAATTTCTAGCTGCCCTCGAGGGCCACATATTATCAGCTGCCGGGCCGCAGTTTGCCCACCCTTGCCTTAGCTATTACATTATATTATTATTAACTATGCGCATACCTTGACCAAGGATAACTGGCCGGTGATCATAAACGCCCAGCTGACGCTTGGGTTGATATGAGCCCCGCTGATATGATTGAATGTCCAGATGATCATAGCCACGGCCATGCCCGCGCAGATAGCCGATACCATGGGCTCCTGTGGCTGCCCCTGATCCAGGGTGGTGTACGACCCACAGATTGTGATCATCAATATGGCAGTACCCACGAACTCTGAGACTGCTGCCTTGTAGAACTTGGGGGTTGAGAGTTCTTGGAATCCGAGGAATACGGAGAGTTTTCCTTTAGATGCCATTATCAGATCTGTGTTAAGTGCTCTGCAAATATAAGGTTCTCTTTAGAACTATTCAGAAGTATTTACAATTCTATTTTTTATAGAAGTGGTTATAATATATAAATCTATCTCTCTATCTCTCTATTAATCTAACTATCTATCTATTGATGTATTTTTTGTCTGTTCAAATTTGTATCCATTGGTCTTCTATTTATCTATTGGTCTATCTATTTATCTATTGGTCTATCTGTTTATCTATATATCTGTTTATTAGTTTCTCTCTCTCATTCTTTCTCTATCTGTTTGCCTCTCTTGGGCCTATTATCTATCCATCCATCCGTCATGCAATCTATCTATCAATTTAGGCCTATCTATCTATATATCAGTCTATCTGTCTATCTATATATTTATCAATCTCTCTATCCATCTATTTATCTATCTGTCTTTCTATCTATCTATCTGTCAGTTTTTTAAAAATCTATATATCATTTTATGTATCTATTTCTTCTACTATATATCTTTTTTATCTAAATATCTGTCTGTCTATCTATCTATCTGTCTGTTTATCTATCTGTCTATCTATCTGTCGGTCTTTTTTTTAATCTTTATATCATTTTATGTATCTATTTCTTCTCTTAAATATATATCTGTCTGGCTTTCTGTCTATTTGTTGATCTGAATATCACTTTTTCCCCCTCGTTAACATTTCCATTCACCAAACTTTATATTGTTAATTAAAAAATTAGGATTGACAAGAAACAATAACAGGTTTTCAAAAATAAATTCTATGATATCAAATTTAATTTGCGATTGCCTTGATTTTCGTGTTGTTTTTTTTAGAGGACAACCCTAACAACATACTATATTGACCTAAAAACGACCAAGATTTAGATATTGTCAGAATATTGGGCCTAAAGTTAAATCACTAGACCTCGTAACACTAGAAAAGAGAAGGGCAAAGAGTTAAGTGGTAGTAGGGCCTAATACATAAGGCATTAAATTCTACCTTAGAAATACAAAACAATAACAATCTATTACAATGCTTCATTGGCTCCATAGTCTCGAAAGACGATTAGATTTGCGCTCCTGTGATTTGGCCAGCCCTGCAAGATTGACTGTGTCTGTGGAGACCTATCCTTGAGAGGCAGGCTCTGTCGCATCTCTGGCACTTGAAAGCTGGACCGCTGGAGATTGTTAGGGGCAGCCTGTGTTCTTTACATTTCTTCGCTGCTCTTTTAGCCTCCGTCATAAGGCGAAGTTAGCCCTTTGCCATCCTGGAAACATGGCCAAGCCACCGAAGACGTCGTTGGCGAAGGAGAGGGATCATGCTAGGCATGTTAGCCAGTTGCAAGACCTCGTTGTTTGTTATGCGGTCCTTCCAAGATATCCCAAGTATGTGTCTGAGGCAGCTCATGTGGAAAGAATGCTTAGACAAAGTACAAAAACACTTTTCTTATCCCATATGCAAAAATAAATACATAATATAAGTACTCTTTCTTCCCGAGTGACTTCAGAGCATAGGGAATATTGGTTGCCTGAACAGACTTGGGAAAAGCATCAACTAACATCATTTTAAAAACACTAATCAAAATACAATCAAAACACAAATCAAAACCACGGATAAGAGTAAGACGCACTAATCTTCTGTATAGAAGGAGCATCTGTAACAGATAAGATAATATAGTTTTGCACTATAGTTTACTGATAAATGTTTAGTGTTTACAGATAAATACTATAAATATTTCATGAAAGCCCTTTTGCCTATTTTATAACCATAGTAACGATTTGTAAGCAGTGAGTAATAACCATAATAAATTAACTACTTTCTATGGAGTTACTAAACAAATATGGCATTTATTTAAGGTTTACAAAACTAAAGCTAAGGATTATTGTCACGTGATTACAAATTGAAATTAAACTCACCAAGAATGATTGAGGTCTGTTTTCGGACGAAATCCTACAGAACACAAGGCCATTAAAATATATACATGCTTGAAAGGCTGGAAGCGAGGACTTCTCCAACACTAAGCGAGTGGTAAATAACTAGTGAAGTTGGTATTGTCACTATTCGTATAGCACTGTCTTTGGGAGAATCTCATCTTATGATAAATGCGTACCCTGATAGCGTAAATTGAAGGTTCTCAGTCAAAGTGATGATGAAATTCCCATGGGCGAATCGATCTACGAATAATCGAGAACGCGAAACCTCATAGACACAAGGATTAGGAAATATGTGTAAGGCGGGTGGGGGGGGGAGGCTCTATCTTAAAGAATTTGTGCGTAGACGTTATGTCTAGCCTAATAATTGAAGATTAAAACATGGATCGAAATAGCAATCTTTTTAAACGGTTTATAAGTTTACAGACGTTCCTTCTAGATATAGGGGAAACTGGGGTAAAATGGGATAGCGGGGTAAAACGAGACACACGAATTACTGAAAAACAGAAAGTCGGAGCGCTTTAGAAATGGGTCTATTAAAGAGATCACGTGATACTGCATTGCCGGCAAAATCCATTTTGTTTGGCTGAGCTGCGTGCGTCAGTCAGAGGCAATTATTTCAATTTTAAATATTTTGATATATTTTTATGGTTACGATGCAAATGTGTTCATTAAGAAAAAAAATACAGATTTGTCAAACAAGAATTAACATTCCGATAGATATTTATGTGGGCAATGATAATAGATATCTAAGTTTGACCTACTTAAGCAGGGCAGTGTGTGGTTTGGAGGCTTTGTGAACACGATTATGTTGGGGTAAAACAGGACAAAACAATGGGGCAAAATGGGAAAATACTGTTAACTCAATAAATCATTTGTGTTTCTTTTGAAACAAACAAATCTCATCTTTTTTTTGTTGTGTCATTATTGTTCACCACTTGTTTGTTCTGTACACAGAATGTCGTTTACATGTCAATGTTATCTTTGATACGACAGGGTTTTTTCCCTTAAGTATCTCGTTTTACCCCAGGTTCCCCTACTCTGAGAGTGCAGAAAACTGGGTAGCCTGTCAAGGTGACTGTAACAGGCGGGCACACTAAGGCTGTGCAGGTCTGGATGAAAGAAACAATGCCCCAGTTTTCGTTTGTGAACTCTGCGACGACTGACATTTGATTTAGCATACCCTCAGCGTATGTCTCGTTTTACCCCAGGCATGGGGCAAAACGGGAAAATACGGTTAGCCCAACAAATCATTTGTGTCTCTGTTGAAACTAACAAATCTCATCTTTTTTTGTTGTGACATTGTTGTCCACTACTTGCTTGTTCAGTACACAGAATGTCGTTTACATGTCAATGTTATCTTTGATACGACAGGGTTTTTTCCCTTAAGTATCTCGTTTTACCCCAGGTTCCCCTACGATTGTTACGTCCACTACAGGGCGTCAGGGATCGGTCGGTGGCAGGGATAGAACCCGCGACACGTTGGTAGACAGTCCAGCAAACTAACCGAAGGACCAGCCGGCCTCTTTAGCAGAGGACACGCTTTGAGCGAAGTTAGACAGCAAACGTTGAATGGAAAGTAAATTAGTGACGAAATTACTTTAGTATAATATAGAGCATGCAGTATTAACAACCTTATATATTAAAATGTCTGAATAGGATATGCAAAATTCTTGAATATAAAGTCGTAGGCAAATTTTGTGAATACTATTTCAAAAATAGCCTCCAGTTTTTAAGTTTTTTTTAGGACTTTCTGATTGCACACGTAAGACAATTTTTCCATCTTCCCGGGTGTAGCCATCTTTAAGTGTCAGCCATCTTTAAGTGTCAGCCATCTTTAAGTGTCAGCCATCTTTAAGTGTCAGCCATCTTTAAGTGTCAGCCATCTTTAAGTGTCAGCCATAAGGTCATGTCGCCAGCTGTTTCTTTGCCGACTCCCTTTTCGCTTTTCTTTTGCGTTCCATAATAGTGTCTGCCTAGTGACTTTGGATGGATGTCTGTTGATAGATGTCTGTTGATGGATGTCTGTTGATGGATGTCTGTTGATAGATGTCTGTTGATTGACGTTTGTTGATGGATGTCTGTTGATTGACGTTTGTTGATGGATGTCTGTTGATGGATGTTTGTTGATGGATGTCTGTTGAACGATGTCTGTTGAACGATGTCTGTTGATGGATGTCTGTTGATGGATGTCTGTTGATAGATGTCTGGTGATGGATGTCTGTTGAACGATGTCTGTTGAACGATGTCTGTTGATGGATGTCTGTTGATGGATGTCTGTTGATAGATGTCTGTTGATGGATGTCTGTTGAACGATGTCTGTTGATGGATGTATGTTGATGGATGTCTGTTGATTGTGGTATTTCAGGTCTCTCTTTTGTATAGCAGGACCGACTTTATAATGTTGAAAAAAAAAACTTTATGGCACATTTAATTAACTGTTTGCAGACATGCTGTTGCAAAAAAAGGAAATCTCAACCATTTCCGGATTTTTGAAAAAAATTTCTGTTAATTCTATAGATTCTATGTCTACATTCTATTTATTATGATTATATATTATATCTAATGTACCTTTTATATTACCTTATATATATAGGCCTATATATATATATATATATATATATATATATATATATATATATATATATATATATATATATATATATATATATATATAATATATATATTTCTGTATGCTTCATTTTCAGTCTTCAATGCGTTTAGGACGATTCAATTATTTTTCATTTAGTCTTGCGAGCCAGTTTTAACTCATTTGGTTGCCACACAAGCCGCTTCTGTGGTTGCCGAATAGGGAGAAGCCACGAGGGATAAGCCCCTCCCTCCCCCCCTCAAGAAAAACTTTATTCGACAGTATTTAAAAAAAAATATATTTGCACTAAATTTGCGAAAAAATGATACATGTTTGTCAGCGAAAGTTAAGCCCGCCCTGAAAAAAAAAATGTCTCGCTTTGCCCCTTTTGCAAAAGACGTTTTTTTTTATGATCCATTCGATTGTGAACTGCTATTATTTCAAAATGAATAAAGAATAATTAGAACAATTTTAATTAATTTTTGTCTTCCTTAAATTATTTCACGATGTCAATTATAGTCTTCACCGCCTGTAACCCATATTTTGAGAGCACTCTAATAAAGTAAACACACATTTTTTTTAAATACAGACACCAGTGGTGCTGATTGGCAACGATACATTCCGGGTTATCTGCATTGTATATCCAACACCAGCGGTCACTGATAAAACCGTTTAATAACAACAAAAACCCACATCCGCAAACTAGCGAACGGTTATCAATAAGCTGGGGGGGAAATGCGGTGAATGTTATCAGAGACTAACAAAGAGAGAGCACTCTAGTATTTTTTTTAAAATTTCTAAACCAGGCTAATGTACCGTACATTACATAAAGCCTGCTTTACTTCTTCCATTAAAATAATATTAGCAAACTGCCCCCCCCCCCCCCACCACCACCCCAGCCAGTCCCATTTCCCATTTTTTTCCTATTTAAAAAAGGGAATGGGGAGATAAGAAATTTTGACATTTTTCCTTTCCCCTTTTGCAGATTTTTCTTAAAGCTTTTAAGAAGATTAAAAAATACAACCATTGTTGCCAACTGAGATATAATTAACTTTCAAATATTTTATTTCTGTTTTCTGAGTGATCGCTTTTGAGAGCATTTTATTTCAGTGCTTCTTTCTTTTTTTTTCTATTTCACCACAAAGAAACAAATAGGCCAACGAATTAGTCAAGCAGAAGTACATGTAGTTTATCGTCAGCATAAAAAATATCTTAGATCAGGAATCGGCTGCGGCAACCTTTTGATGATAGCGTACCAAAGTCATCCTGAACTTTTATTGTAGAAAATATTACAGTTGTCTTCTTAGGCATCTACCGCATGACATTAAAAAATTGAAATTGCTCTGTGTGCCAAGACTGACACGCGTGCCGTAGGTTGCCGATACATATATCTTATATCATCAGAACACAGTCGATCATTCAAGAGATGATTCAAGGCTTATAATGAGATGACAACGTTGATAATTGCAGGTTAACCCAAATATTTATGAAAAGGATACGTAAAAATGATCTCTTTCAGACTATTTCGTCTTGTGTAGGCTAATATTGTGAAACTTCTGCAATGGCATTGGTTACGACAATCAACGGTAATATTAAACCTATTGTGTCATCAGCATAGTACGTTATGTAAAAGAAATCCCATCAGATTGAGACATACGGGCCGTTGAAGCAGCATCATACCTGGGGATTGTGTGGACATCACCATGCCCAGCCTTTAGTTTTCCCCAATCATTGTCAGAGGGACATGGCGCGTTAGACTGGCGTACCGTAGGTCCTGGGTTCGAATACTAGTGAAGGCCAGGATTTTTTACCGGGTCTGGAGGGTGTTCCTGAGTCTACCCAGCTCTGATGGGTCACTGACCTTAGCTGGGGTAAAGTAAAGGCGGCTGTGCATTGTACTGGATACACAATCCCCAATTATGCCGTGGCCACAGAAACTGGTGAACGCTGCTTCACCGTTCTATGATCCCGACGGGATACTTTACTTTTTTAATTAATGAATGTCAGGCACACACGGAAGCTGCAAAGACACCCAGACCCAGAAAAGGATCCTAGCTCTCGACAGCATTCGTTAGGCCAGCAGAACGCATTGACGCTCGGCCATCATAACTCATGGCCAGCATAGTGTCTGCATCCATTGAATTGCATTCAATGATTATATTTTTATGTTTAGAATTAAACCTGATGGTTGCTGATTGGCACCCAGTATTGAATCCTTTTAAGATTCAATGAGGCACTCTCGTGAGACATTGGTCAAGAGTCTTCTCCGCCCCAGACAGAGATTGCTCCCTTTGAGCCAGGTTCGATTAGCGGAAACTAAGCCATGTATATTATACTGGCAAGGGGGCCTAGATGCGTTAGGGCCTGCATCGTTTTCCTACTATATAGTCTGGATGTGCGCCCATCAAGGCCGTCTTTGAAAAGACATTTAATAATAATAATAATAATAATAACGGTGCTTATATAGCGCATATCCCGTTGGTGACAGTTCTATGCGCAGACGACAGTTACAGAATACAGACAGACAACGAAATATGTAGTAATACGCTAATTCTGCTGATTGTAATCCCTTCCTGACGTTGCGCCACGCCTCACAACTGGGGTCGCCAGAGCTTGTCGTGGCAGTCGGTACAACCACCATGGGATAAAGTCATCTTAGCCCCAGGCCCCGCGGCGGCTATACCACACCTCACTCAGTCAACCACAGACAAGGTGGATGAGGCATACGACGACCGCAGTTCCATGCATTAGTCCACCGGTCTGATAGCGTATCTTACCGGGGTGGGGCTGGAGGCATACGATACACGCAGTCCCATGCATATCCCGCCGGTTTGACTCCAGTGACCGGTGATTGACTCTGTTCGCCAGTCGACGGCTTTAAGCCAAGTGAGTACCGAAGAGTACCCCACCAAAATTTTGTTGCGCAAGCTACATCTCCAAGTATCTAGGCTTATAGCGCAAGGTGAGGATACGCCAGAAGCTGTAGTCCCAAACCTACTCAAAGGCGGCACATTATGGCATTGGACACTCTCTATTGGACCTTTAGGGCGCATCCAAGCCAAAAAGGCCACAAGGGAAGCAAAATGGAGACGTGGTCAACATTGGAAATGAGAGACGAACGAACAAAGCGAACTTTTGGGAACATTTTTCTGTTCACACAAGCCCCTGCTCCATGAGTTGTGACTATGGACAGTGTAGAACAAAACCCACTCTACGTGGGTACATGGGTACAGTCTTTTGATGAGCGTGAACGTATTTACATTGGGTGTGTCTATAACAAGTTACGTTTTTTTTTTTACAAAATGAAGTTGCAAGCCTTGTGTTTAACTCCCAACCTGGAAGACCAAGGCAATAGCTTTTGTCTGACCTACCCGCGCAGATCTTCCCAGCTTGGTTGAACCTGCCAGGAGTTTAAACTTTCGCTGGTATAGCTCTGGAGGTCGTTAGGGTATGCAAGCTGCCATGCCACGTCAAAGCTCTAGTACTTGTTCCATTCGACCCACCAATATAGCATAACAAGAAGAAATAAAACATCAAAAGATAGTATTTTGTAAACAGCTTTCTGAAGTAGGGATTATAATACATTCACTGGGATTCTTTGACGTTGTTTTGACTAATGAAACAATCTGGTCTAGTTCATCATAAACGATGGCAAATAAAGCTTAGTCTGCTCCGGTGATCCATTATAATATAAACCCTACAGGAGTTAAACCAACGGTTTCAAAACAAATTTCAATAAACGAATAGAAAACTCAGCCTTCGTTTATCTGCGTCAGCATCAGATTGTGAATAAAAGCTCACGTGGACATATGAGATTTTATTGTTCCAAAAATAAGTAGGTTTAAGTAAGCAGTGCCAGTTAGGCCTACTTTTAGACAGGATGTCAAAGTCATTAATGACTGGGAGGAGGGGGGGAGTAAAACAATCAAAGTGTCTTGAAGATTTACCTATAGAATTTCAGAGAGTATCTTATCTTATCTTATCTTATCCTATATAATATATATGTTTGTGTGTGTGTATGTGTGTGTGTAACAGAGTAACATAAATTTATCGAGATTTGGCTCAATAGAGTACTCAAGTTTTAACTTGGGCAAAGAGAATCGCGTCTTGCAAACTTGTAGAAACTCATACTCGCGCTGTGATATGGTTAAACGATATAATATACTTGACCCTTTTCATTCAGCGAAAACTGAGTGGATTCATATTTACATGCACCCTCTGACACAACAAAACGTGACAAATGTAAAACTGAGATAAGCAAACACATAATATGATTGCTAATACTAGGCTATTGTAAATAATTTCATAATGTAGCCTACATTTTTGTTTACCTTTTTGATTCACTTGAACACTCGACTCTATAAAACCATTCCCAGTTTGACATTTTAATTTGTTTGTGCTGAACCATATGGAGCTATTGCCATTGCATTAGATTAAATGTTGCACACTCGACTCTATAAAACCCTTCCATGTTAGCAGAAGAGTGTATTAGATAAAAAGCCTTTACAAAACACTCTGTGATTATTGCTATTGCCACATCGCATATGATTAAATGCACTGATCTATAAAAAGAAAGTTGATTAAATGGAACACACTGAAGAAAAATGGTGCATGCGTTGGTCACTTTGTTGAGCACTGCCAAAACTTCTAGAAAGAACTTGCATACATATAAAATTAGATGAAAAGAAAAAACACAACTAGTTATATTTTATAGATATAGTATGTATTTCTAAATTAAAAGGATAGATAACCAATAAACTTAGCTAAAAAAATATGTGTATTCATGTAATGCTTGTTTATACAATGCTATGACTTTTTCATATTCATATTTGCATTTGAAATACCACTTATCTTCAACAGCATGTCACCGTATCTAAGACAAGGATGACACTCGGTGACAGTTTCATTTGCAGACACAGTGTCATAAAACTTGGTCAGGAATATCGTAGTTCTAGAGCCTGACACTTGACTCTTGTGGGGTAGCTTACAAACCCATATTCTGCTGAGGTCGTGATGTTTTTTCTTTTTAAGATATTACTTAGTTCTTGGGTCACAGTGAAAGGAACGGCTTTTGATTTGTCTTCAAATTGAAAACTTTTTGAGATATTGGCGTTATAAAAAAAACGTTCCATAAGTGGGACAGTAGCAACAAGTGGCCACGTGTAAATTTATACTGCGTCAGTTGGTTTTTCTTGTTTCCCACTTAAAGGCTTTGAACGGAAACACATTTATAAGTGTTATAATCTAGTGCAAGTTAAGTGCACCCACCAATCAGTTAAGCTCTAGAAATAAATCAATTGACACTTTTATGGTACTAGCCCAGGCCATAAGTTTATACATGTCTTTGAAGAAAAATATTAGGTCCTCCCCTTACCCTTTCACCCCCCCCCCATAGATTTATCATATTTATTATAAAATGAAAATAAAGAAATTTAATGAGAAACATATATGAACCAAACTGTTCTTGGTTTACAATTATGGAAAAAAAAAAGTGAACAATATACGTTTATATATGAAAATTGTTATTCATGTTTTTTTTAAAAAGAATTTAAGTGCAACAATACATAATAATAATAATAACGGTGCTTATATAGCGCATATCCCGTTGGTGACAGTTCTATGCGCAGACGACAGTTACATAATACAGACAGACAACGAAATATGTAGTAATACGCTAATGCTGCTGACGAAATAGGTGAGTCTTCAGCCGGCTCCTGAAGGTGTCATAGCTAGGGCTCTGGCGAAGCTGTAGTGTAGTGGGGGGTGATTCTAAGCGGACGGTCCTGCGTACTGATTATATTCAATAACTTAAGTCATAACTTAAATAATTAAAGGTTAGGCTAGGTTAAAAATACTTTATATAAACAATTAAACTATAAAAGGACGCTAACATGGGAGAATCCATATGACATCGCATTCCTAATTAAAGATTAAATGCTTTAGAATAGGTTTATCTGCAAATATGGTCCCGGATAAAATGTCAGCTACTGACCACTTATCAGACGAACGCTCAAAGCCATACATTCTCACCAGAATAGCGCAGACAATCGCCGCACATAAACAAGCTAAAGATTTGGAAATACGATAGAACTCCCACTGTTCGAATATTTCATTAATGTGCTTTCTGATAATATCGGTTTTCAGGTATAATCTCCAGAGAGTGGTCGAGGTCCTAGAAATTAGATATTTTAACAACTCAACCAACTTAACCAACCCCAACTCAGGTTCAAGGACGTCTGCAAACGTGATCTAAAGGCTATAGATGTAGAGGTCGGAAACTGGGAGAACCTTGCTCAGCACAGAAATAGTTGGAGAGGCACCTTACACACCGGTTTAAATGCGGCAGAGGGCAAACTTCGCCTTATGGCGGAGGCTAAACGAGCAGCGAAGAAAAGTAGGCTGCCCCTAACAATCTCCAACGGTCCAGCTTTCAAGTGCCAGAGATGCGATAGAGCCTGTCTCTCAAGGATAGGTCTCCACAGACACAGTCAATTTTGCAGGGCTGGCCAAATCACAGGAGCGCAAATCTAATCGTCTTCCGAGACTATGGAGCCAATGATGAATATCACAAACGAAGATGTCAGCAAAAACAAAAATCAAATATGGGCGCATACGAGAGTCCTAGCAGCACAACCCAGAGCAAGTAACTTTGGTGAAATTGACAGGAACCATTGGATGGAAGGTCTTTCACAGCCCATCCCGCTCAGCACAGAGTATGTAGAATGAAGAAGTGGCCGACAGAAGAAAAGGTCGGGGTAAGAAATTAATGAATGAACAAGGCTGTCCTTCATTGGCGCCCAAACAGCAGCACAAGATCATGAAGAGTGGCAAGTGATGACACAGCAGTCAACAATGCTCCTCCCAGCGACCAACCCACGAATTAAGGGATGGGAGATGTGGAACTGACTATGTGAATTCAGGCAACTCCAAGGGTTGCAAGACATTGAATGGCTACATCAAATAGAACATTTCCTGAATATCCTCAATTATAAATGTAAGCTAGAGCAAGTATCACATCTGGGAATTCATGCAGATTCTACACCCTCCAACAAATGGATCTATGCGTTAAGTTCCACACATATTTTATATTTTTGCTATAGTGCGAATTTCAAATGAAGTCGGTCTACTTAGAGTATACCTATTCGTACAATGTCCACAGTTAGACTATTGATATAGGAACGATAAACGTACTCTTTTAAGACCAGACTTCGTGTAAAGTGTAATAACAAATCCCTTATAAAAAAACAACAACAGGAAAATTTAAAATAAGATATATAAGATATAATAAGATATATCTATACAGAGGCGTATTTAGGCATGTTCCACACAAAAGGGGCCCCCATACATTTCAAAATAAAAATTTGTGTCTTTTCTTTCGGCAATTAGAACAGTTATGTTGTAGAAACGCACAATGAACAAATACTGTGAATGGGAAATCACATTTGATTGTTAAGTGACACTGGCAGGGTCGAGTCCACGAGGGGGGCCCCACATAAATTTGGCCATTGGGAACAGGGCCCCCACAATCCTAAACACGGCCCTGTATATATAAAGCGAACAGAATCCTTTGTAAAAACTCATTTTTATTCAAAACCTTAACCAAAAAATATGATCTAGTTCTAAAATTTTAGCATAGCTACAATAGTTTACAGTCTACACATGAAAGCTAAACAAAAAAAAAACAAATATTTTATTTAAAAAAAAAAGAACTTTATTTTAAATTGGTAACTAATCTATGCATGCTTCGAATCTAGCTACTGTCCCATAGGTGGGTTTTACACGGGGGCATTCGTTGCTACCATCCCACTTGTGGGACGCTAGTTTGACACATGATAAAACAAAGTCATAGGGATTTGATTTTTTTTTAATGGTTTCTATTGTTATAATTGATCGATTTTTTCCATCAATTTTTACAAGATAAAGGGTCAAGGTCATGTAAATATTATTAAAAGTAAGCTTTTTTCTTTTTCGCAAAGTAAAGTTTTATTTAAAGTCTAACTATCGTACATTGCTAAAAACTTTTTTTTTTGTTATTATAAGGCATGTAAGTATTTAATAGGATTTTTTTTTTACGAAGTGTCCCATAAGTGGGATGCTAGGGGTGGGCTATTCCCATACTCCCATGTGGCCTTCCCGAACAGGTACCTGGACCCACCCCTTCTCACGTTACGCTCTTTGCTAAAGAACAGGAAGGCTTGTTAAATTTGGTGGTGGGCATAAAAAAACAATAACAACTTGTTTTACTATCCCCTGTATAGGATACCCCTACAACATCAGAACATTTAGTTGCCACCGAGGCCAGCCCCCTGTCTCTATACAGCACAATAAGTGTATTATTATTATCACGATAATTCTTTGACGGTTGATTCATCTAATAGCAGCATCAGTGGTGACTGTACTTCTATATTTAGTACAAATAAAAGGACAGGATGCCTAGTTTCAATTTTGGTGAATGCGAATATAAAGAGAATGCGAATATAAAGAGAATGCGAATATAAAGAGAATGCGAATATAAAGAGAATGCGAATATAAAGAGAATGCGAATGTAAAGAGAATGCGAATATAAAGAGAATGCGAATATAAAGAGAATGCGAATATAAAGAGAATGCGAATATAAAGAGAATGCGAATATAAAGAGAATGCGAATATAAAGAGAATGCGAATATAAAGAGAATGCGAATATAAAGAGAATGCGAATATAAAGAGAATGCGAATATAAAGAGAATGCGAATATAAAGAGAATGCGAATATAAAGAGAATGCGAATATAAAGAGAATGTGAATATAAAGAGAATGTGAATATAAAGAGAATGCGAATATAAAGAGAATGCGAATATAAAGAGAATGCGAATATAAAGAGAATGCGAATATAAAGAGAATGCGAATATAAAGAGAATGCGAATATAAAGAGAATGCGAATATAAAGAGAATGCGAATATAAAGAGAATGCGAATATAAAGAGAATGCGAATATAAAGAGAATGCGAATAGGCCTATAAAGAGAATGCGAATATAAAGAGAATGCGAATATAAAGAGAATGCGAATATAAAGAGAATGCGAATAGGCCTATAAAGAGAATGCGAATATAAAGAGAATGCGAATATAAAGAGAATGCGAATATAAAGAGAATGCGAATATAAAGAGAATGCGAATATAAAGAGAATGCGAATATAAAGAGAATGCGAATATAAAGAGAGTGCGAATATAAAGAGAGTGCGAATATAAAGAGAATGCGAATATAAAGAGAATGCGAATATAAAGAGAATGCGAATATAAAGAGAATGCGAATATAAAGAGAATGCGAATATAAAGAGAATGCGAATATAAAGAGAATGCGAATATAAAGAGAATGAGCATATATACAGAATGCGAATATAAAGAGAATGCGTATTGTGTCAAATACTATCTATGCCTGTGTTTGGGTTACTAATCTATATTACGCAAGGAAGGGGGTGAGAAGTGTGTGTGTATGGGGAGGGGAGATAACTGGCAGTGATAAATTGCGTATCCACTTAGACGTTTAGTCGTCTGACACTTTGAACAGAGATTTCATCCCGTACATTAGCACCGCCGAATATAGGAGGGGGGTTGTTCATAAATGACGCTCGCTCATGGTGTCGCTGGGTGCCAACATTTTTGATAATGTGTGGCCATGGGGATGGATTTTGTGTGTGTGTTGTAACATCATAAAATCCAACTGTTTAAATACATATATACATATATATATTATATATATATATATATTATATATCTATCTATCTCTCTCTCTATATATATAGGCTATATATTATAATAATAATGACATTTGTATAGCGCTGCCAACAAACATAATGCAAGCTCAGAGCGCATTTAGCAAACAGCTATTAACTAAGAACACGGATACAATCTATAGGCCAAGAGATACAAAACTAAATGATGCTTTGAAAACATAGAACAAATAAAGCAAAATAACCGACCTATTATATAAGCTTAGGTAAGGTAAGATACGGCTCTAACGCATGTTAACTAGGATAAATATTGAAATAATTAGTTTTTAAGTTCTTTTTGAAGGTATCAATGTAGCTTGATCGCCTGAGTTGAATGGGAAGTAGATTCCACACATTCGGATCGGATATTGAGAAGACTCTAAGGTCAACGGTCTTTAGAGAGAAACGGGGCTCTTCCAAAAGCGAGGAGTCGGCAGAACGAAGTGTTCTTTGCGGAACATATGGTTTAATTAGTTCTTTAAGATTTAAAGCTATGTGTGTGTGTTTAACCAATCAAATTGGTTTATTTAAAGACACGTGACCTTATTGCCTCATATTTTACCTTTGCAATTTAACATAGCACATAATAATGTTTTTTTATATAGCCTACTTATATCGCTTCTATCCATGCTGTTAGCATGCTCAGTGAGCTCTAGTATATTATATATGCACCGTATGCTTAATGTAATGGCATTGTCAACAATGAAGCAAGATTGCATTGAGATAAGTGACTACATTTTGAATTATGGTTTAGAGACTTTAGAGTCTAGACTTTAGACCTACCATTAGGTTTCGCATGTTATTTACAATAGTGAAGATCTAGCCCACTGAGCGAGCTGTGTGGGATGGTAGGAGCAGACGAGCTACACAAACGACCTCCATCGTCAACAACAATTCAACTGTAAGGGAAGGGTATAAAATAAAGGGGTTAGCGTCGTTTATGGACAGCCCCTTATCACGTTTGAAACGTTCATTAACCATGGTTGTCGAACTACTTTGTATACATGGCTCAAAAATCACGATAAGAAATAAGCTAAGTAGAAAAAAAAATCTTTGTATAACAATTACCTACGGTTAGGCATAGTTCTTTTTATAAACTCAACTAATCTAGGACTGAAAACGTTAATGCAATTTGATAGAAAAGCAAATTTCAGAGTTGTCAGGTATAGTAGATATATACAGAATATAATATTAATACGGTACTATCTCTATGGAAAAAACAACACGTTTCTTATTCCTTGGGCAATAGCAATTTAATAGAATGTGTTTTTTGTGTATTGTAGCTTTTTGTGTATTGTAGCTTTTTGTGTATTGGTACTCGACTGGGTACTCGGCGGCGGAGCTGGCAGCGCGGCTGGCGAACTGAAGGTCTTGGGTTCAAATCCTGATGAAGGCTAGGATTTGTTCCGGGGCTGGAAGGTGTCCATATTAGTCTACCCAGCTCTGCTGGGTACCTGACTTTAGTTGGGGTAAAGTAAAGGTGGTTGGGCGGGCATTGTGCTGGTCACACAATCCCCTGTATGCGTTGTCACAGAAATTTTGTCCGACGGGATACTTTATGGTACCGGTACTCGGGCATCAAATGGGTTGTCCGAAATAGTCAGGAAAACCATCAACTGAACAAACATTGTTATTAACATGCTAGACTATAATTAATGGAACAATTGAACAATGGAAATCTTCGTAATAGAAATATAATGCGAAGCTATACGTTAGAGAATAAATAAAATTTAATGGTAATAGGCTACAGAGTTTAAAAAAAACACACACACACACAATGACAAGTCTTTGTATGTTTATTTTCTCCAAAGTCTACAAAAAATTGTACAGCAAACGTTAGAATATAAACCTTGAATAACGGGTGAAGAAATTATATTATATTTATAAAAACAGAAAGGTCCACCATTAAATGAACAGACAGAACTACAACGTGTTGAATGAGTTCCATGATACAGTTCGTGTTGCAGTGAAAAGGGGAGGTAACTGGTTGAGCTTACAACACACACAAAAAAAAGAGTTACCGGGTATGAGATAAAAATACATGGCTACAGAGACACATATCCCTTCCCCTCTTGAAACCAGTTTTAAAAGATATAGATGGAACTAGCACTAGCATACTTAAACAAACCTTGTTTTTTTTTTTTCAATCTATGGCCTCTCTCTACAATAAAAACAAAAGTGATCCAACTCTATACTAAAAGCAAATGAATACCAATTTTTTTTAACCATTCTAATACATGTAGTTTCCAAAGGGGGAAAAAACTAAAGAGTTGATAAACTAATCTATTTATATAAAGATCTATAGATCTATTGTTTGAATAAGACAAACATAATCTATTTATATATAGATCTATAGAAAAAATTGTTTGAATAAGACAAACATAATCTATTTATATATAGATCTATTGTTTGAATAAGACAAACATAATCTATTTATATATAGATCTATTGTTTGAATAAGACAAACATATTCTATTTATATATAGATCTATAGATCTATTGTTTGAATAAGACAAACATAAGCTATTTATATATAGATCTATAGATCTATTGTTTGAATAAGACAAACATAAGCTATTTATATATAGATCTATAGATCTATTGTTTGAATAAGACAAACATAATCTATTTATATATAGAGCTATTGTTTGAATAAGACAAACATAATTTATTTATATATAGATCTATTGTTTGAATAAGACAAACATAATCTATTTATATATAGATCTATTGTTTGAATAAGACAAACATAATCTATTTATATATAGATCTATAGATCTATTGTTTGAATAAGACAAACATAATCTATTTATAGATAGATCTATTGTTTGAATAAGACAAACATAATCTATTTATATAGAGAGTCATTGTTTGAATAAGACAAACATAATCTATTTATATATAGATCTATTGTTTGAATAAGACAAACATAATTTATTTATATATAGATCTATTGTTTGAATAAGACAAACATAATCTATTTATATATAGATCTATAGTTTGAATAAGACAAACATAATCTATTTATATATAGATCTATTGTTTGAATAAGACAAACATAATCTATTTATATATAGATCTATAGATCTATTGTTTGAATAAGACAAACATAATCTATTTATAGATAGATCTATTGTTTGAATAAGACAAACATAATCTATTTATATAGAGAGTCATTGTTTGAATAAGACAAACATAATCTATTTATATATAGATCTATTGTTTGAATAAGACAAACATAATTTATTTATATATAGATCTATTGTTTGAATAAGACAAACATAATCTATTTATATATAGATCTATAGTTTGAATAAGACAAACATAATCTATTTATATATAGATCTATTGTTTGAATAAGACCAACATAATCTATTTATATATAGATCTATTTTTTGAATAAGACAAACAAATACAAATTGTCTAATTACAACAACAATAACCCAAGAGGGCACAGAGAAAAAAATTATATAACAGTTATAATAGATACAGTGTGAGCAAAAGGTATCTTAAAATTATAATCAATAACAAGGAGAGAAGAACAACAACCTTCTCCCCCCCCCCATATTTACAAATATTTTCCATCACAAACTATTTAATTTATTGTATAGGCTGTAGGATTAATGGCATCAAGTTTTCTATATTATAAGTCTTTATAATTTCTTTATAATTTTTTCATCTTCATCAGCAGACCTTTGACCGTTGTGGTCATTGGGGGAAAGCGAATGGACACCTCAGCAGTCATCTTTCTCCGTTTTTGCCTATCTTGAGCGGCTGTCAATACCGATAGTTCAGTTATTAGCAGCCCTGTACAATCTTTTATATTGTATTTCCGCTGACTGCCTCTCTGACGTCAGTCTTCTACAGTGCCTTGGAGGATTGTTTTTTGGCATATTACCAAACCATGTAAGCTTGCACCGTTTGATTATTGCAATTATGATTTCTTGAGGGCCCACAATTGAGGATATTCTGTCCCAGACATTCTTGTGTTCTAGGTAGAAGATTCAAAAGGATTTTTATCATGCATCTATTTTCAAATGCCTGCAATTTGTTTTCAGTGCCTGCTAACAGTGTCCAGGTCTCACATTCGTACAGAACAATGGTTTTCACAAGGGCTCTGTAAAGCCTGAGCTTTTTTGGGAGACTAATGCTTTGGCTGGACCAGATTTTGTTTATCCATTGCTGATTCAATCCTTGCTCGAATTTCTGCCTCATAGCTTCCATCTGCGGATAGGGTGGCTCCTAGATAGTTGAAATATATAAATCCTTTATATGTCTTTATTTTGTTCCAACCTCTTATGATAATATCTTCTCCTTTAGGCATATTTTTTAAGTTTCTCCACAAATCTGTTTTTTTTGTTCTTTTTTAAATTTCACTAAACCTAAAGTATAATTTTTGTAAATATTGAGTTACGTTTCTTGAAACCTCTTTTCTTTACTATTCTTTATCGTTTTTGTTTTTTTATAAAAAATTTCTTCTATAAAATTGAACTTATTTTAGAACCATATATTTGATCAACACACCAAATTTGTAAATTGGTATAAATAAATGTAACAAAATCAAAATAATATAACATCATTTTTCTTCTCTACTTTCAAAGCCATTTTAAATAAAGAGACAAAATAGAACAACAAAGAATGGATTTCTAACTGTTCTAGTCAAAATATAGTTCTAGAAAGTGTTTCAGATGATTGTGTATCACAATTTGGTTTTAAGTGTTAATCAAAGCTAGTGAATCAAACAAGGTAGCACTTTCCAATTTAACACGGTAGCACTTTCCAATTTAACAAGGTAGCACTTTCTAATTTAACAAGGTAGCACTTTCTAATTTAACAAGGTAGCACTTTCTAATTTAACAAGGTAGCACTTTCTAATTTAACAAGGTAGCACTTTCTAATTTAACAATGTAGCACTTTCTAATTTAACAAGGTAGCACTTTCTAATTTAACAAGGTAGCACTTTCTAATTTAACAAGGCAGCATTTTCTAATTTAACAAGGTAGCACTTTCCAATTTAACAAGGTAGCACTTTCTAATTTAACAAGGCAGCACTTTCTAATTTATCTTACTTGTTCTGTCAGAACTCCTTTTTCATGTTATGAGATCAAATACTAATAACTGATTTATTAGCAAATGAAATAAAATTCTTCACTAAAATCTTTCAGCCACATTATGATATCTATTTATTTTCTCCATTTGACTATGGAATCTTAAAAGAAGAAATACAACTGTACTGTATTCAAAATAGCAAACAGACATTTAAGCTTGTAAGCAGCCGTTGCTAGGTATAAGGCTCACAATCAGTCATATTTGCTTTGCAGATTTCAAATCACAACACCGACCACCTTGTTCTACTAGCAGGGATACCAGTTTTTACTATACCATTATATTCAATATTAAACGAGTCACAATCTTCTTTTCAATTACTATTGAGGACCTATTGAAAATGTTATGCTAATACTTTAAGTCATTTTTATTATACTTTCTTTTTTATGGTTTACTTAGTGGGTTTTTACAATACAAGTGTCAATTAGAATACTTAAATTTAATGACTCCAAAAGTTGATCAGCCTACAGAAAAGCATTTAGAAGTACAGAAAAAGCCCAACTTATGTTGTTATGTGAGAAGAATCAAATAGAAAGTTATAATAAAATAAAATAGAACATTTTTTTAAAAAAGTGCCATAATTGGCAATACAACTTTAAACTACTCTTCTGTTATTAAAAAAATCTGCCAACTTCTCTGTTCAGTTTTTTAAAATTTTGTTTAATTGATACAGCTTACTGCTCATGTTTCTGTAAAAAAACAATCAACTGCAGGCAACAATTAAAGATTTTAACATAATAAGCAACCACAACACAATAAAAAATATCAATTATACCGGTATTATTATGATAAAATTTGGCTAAAAAAAAAGTTTTTTTGTATTCAAATAACAATATGCATAACAAAACATGTTCATCTTTTTTGTATTTACAAAAGAATCAATGTTTAAAAAAATCAATTTTAAGAAAGAAGTTCATCAATAAATTATTTGTTTTTTCCCTGTATATTTACGCACACAATATGTAAAAATAAAAAATATGCAAAGTACAAAATTGAATTAGAGATGTGATATATACAAGTATAAGTGCTAATTGGTAACTGAGGTATAAAAACATAAGGTATTAGCTCAAACAGCAAAAACTAATAACTTTGTGACATCTGTAGTAACAGTCGAAGGTGAATGTTACTTGTCAAGTCAACAAAATCAGAAAAGGAAAGAAAAAAAAGACCTGGGTCTAAGACCTAATCCACTGTAGCGCCCTCAATTTATCAGTAAAACCCATATTCAGCTAACTAATTGTTGCAAGGGCAGTGTTTGCAAAGTTACTTGCACAAGGTTTCTAAGACAATGAAAAGTGGTCTTTGCTGAAATGGACTTTTTATGTCACTATCTTATGATAGGTGTTTTGATTTGTTTTATCTGCTATATTCGAGTTCCGTTAATCTTTTAAAGGTTGTACAGGTTAGATATGGGGCATGGTAGCCGAGCGGCAGCGCGTTCGACTGGCGTACCGAGGGTCCTGGTTTCAAATGCTGGTGAATGCTAGGATCTTTTCCCTGGACTCGAGGGTGTCCCTGAGTCTACCCAGCTCTAATGGGTACCTGACACTAGTTAAGGTAACGTAAAGGCGGCTGGGCATTGTTTTGGCCACACATCCCCTAGTATGCTGTGGTCATAGAAACTGATGAATGCTGCTTCACCGGCCCTAAGATCGGTTTTGTCCGACAGATACTTTACTTGCAGGTTATATAGATAGATCAGCTTATAAATAAAAACATGTTTTTTAAAGACAATGGGGGATAACTCATTTTTTTTTTTTTTAAAGTGACTTAACACCCTTTGCAAGTAGACTACTCTTGTGACAATACTGTGGAATAGTTTGTTCCCTTTGACTGTGTATGTAGCTAAAGTTCATTGTGAATTATTGTAACAACTAGGGGTTATGCCCGTCAAAATGAAATGAATGACTACAATGTGTTTTGTTAAGAGAGAGAAAAAAAAAAGAACAATACAATACAAAAGAACAATTATAGTAAAACATGAATTGGGGAAACCTGATAAGATATTCGCGTTCAGCTTTTTGAAAGGGGACATCACTCTGTATTTTTTTAATGGCGCTCCAGTTTATAACTTTAACTCGTTTGTAAAACATTATTTAAAAAAATTAATTAACGAATAAAGCAATATAGTTGATATAATAAAAATTTCTTTTGGAGAACGTTTCCAATTTATACATTTAACTTTTGTCCCAAAACGTTAAACGGCCTAGGCGCCTATAGAGGACAAATATACATACATATATCAACAAACTCACAGTAATTATATTGATTGATTATATTGTTCTAAGAAAATAAGTTTCAATGTTTTTTTAACTCAGTAAAAAAAAAGAATCTGGTTAAAAACCAGCATATGTTTAATACAGAAAAGAAATAAAAGTGAACAGTTCATTTAATCATAAACAATTATTGGTTTTAATATTTCCCAAAATTAAAAAAAAATGTCTTTTGTTGCTAGTGATGCTGCCCCACTGACCACTATGGAATTTGACAAAGTTTCGCTAAAACTAGATACGAAATAATGTGGAAAAACAAAAAGTTACATGTCATTTTGACGATTTTTGAAGTTGATTTTCTTAATTTGTTTTTTACTAGAAACAATGCCAATATCTTACCCAATGTAATGTTATAAAGCTTTTGACCTAATTACCTGATTTTAGAATTTTGTTCACAAATTTTATAGATAAAATGAATTTGCTTCCAGAAAACATGCTAAAACTAAATATCTACTAAAGCACAAAAAACATGGGCTTGCATCATATTTAATTTAGGTTTTAATGTCCCTAATAGTAAACAAAAAAATGGATTTTTTTTGTGGCAAGCAAAAAGTGTTAATGCTAAAAAAGAAATTTTAAATTAAATTCAATTTCATTACTTTCATTCAATTGAAAGAAAAACCCAGTCAGAATCAGTGGCTCAAAAAAAATATATTAAAAAATTACAATGACAATGTTCATATTTTAAAAGTTCTGGACAGAGCAAGGCAAGCTTTTCAAAAATTACTCTACATGCAAGCCAATAGGCTGGCCAACAAACAGACAACGGTTGTCAAAAAAACACTGGCCATGTTGACCATCACGGCCGTGTCAGTGCCACACGTGTGGCAGGTCAGGGCCAGCGGCACTTCCGCCACATTATCTAAAACAAAAGTTAGCATTTTTTGGTAAGTAAATATTTAGGTTAAATAGTATTAGTGACATGTTAAGTATAATTCTGGGTTAATTTGTATAGCTATTTATTGTCAAATTATCTTTAAAAAAAATTATGTTATCTATACAAGTAAAGTTATCTAAACAAGTTAAGTTATCTATACAAGTAAAGTTATCTAAACAAGTTATGTTATCTATACAAGTAAACTTATCTAAACAAGTTAAGTTATCTATACAAGTAAAGTTATCTAAACAAGTTAAGTTATCTAAACAAGTAAAGTTATCTAAACAAGTTTAGTTATCTATACAAGTAAAGTTATCTAAACAAGTTCAGTTATCTATACAAGTAAAGTTATCTAAACAAGTTTAGTTATCTATACAAGTAAAGTTAACTTAACAAGTTAAGTTATCTATACAAGTAAAGTTATCTAAACAAGTTTAGTTATCTATACAAGTAAAGTTATTTATACAAGTTAAGTTATCTATACAAATAAAGTTATCTAAACAAGTTTAGTTATCTATACAAGTTAAGTTATCTAAACAAGTTAAGTTATCTATACAAGTAAAGTTATCTAAACAAGTTTAGTTATCTATACAAGTAAAGTTATCTATACAAGTAAAGTTATCTATACAAGTAAAGTTATCTAAACAAGTAAAGTTATCTAAACAAGTTTAGTTATCTATACAAGTAAAGTTATCTAAACAAGTTAAGTTATCTACAAGTTAAGTTATCTTTACAAGTAAAGTTATCTAAACAAGTTTAGTATACTTAACTTGTTTAAATAACTTTACTTGTATAGCTTACATAATATTTTTTAAAAAGATTATTTGACAATAAATTTTATCAGGATCGTTATCAATATCAATTAATAATAATATTTAAAAAAACAGAACACAAAAGCCAAGTTATTCTAACCTGGGTCATAGTAAGGATAAAACTTAGCAAAGCCTGGCTTCTGCACCTCAAACTCCAGGTGCTGCTCCAGGTTAGCGGTCAAACAGTAACCTTCCTCAGGTGGAGCCTGGAAATGATGAAACATTTTTGAATCATTGCAAAATGGTAATGGACCCCACTTCTGTACCGATGGGCCTCAAAGCGGTGAATTTTGGAAACCACATCAAGAGCACACCGGTGGGCTAATGCATGAAGACAGCCCTTGCTATGCGTCCGAGACTGTTTACATTGCAAAGAGGCCCGGAGGCTCGGTGGGGCGGTAGCAATGAGCGCAGCGTTCACGCCTCAACCCCCCCCCATTGGTGCGTAGATGCCCATACCTATAGTGTGGGATTTGTGCTACCGGGCGACATTGCAGGTCTACGGGTGGGCCACCACGATAATGATCCAAGGGGGATTCGCAGTGGGAGAAAACAGTACGTGTGGCTGCGGAAACCGAACCTTTAGTTACATGTCACGCAACACCATGAAGTGGCTGGCACCCGGAATAGGACCTTGTAGCCCCCCCCCCCCCCCCCCCCGCCGGTTCCCTCCTGAAAATTACGTATAGGACATAATAGCCAGGAGTCTCGTCCGTTATTTTCTTAGGCGATTATAAAATGGTGATGAAGCCCTATGTAGAGTTAAATTCATTTATAAATACATAGATTCATTGATTTATTTAAAATAATTTTGTTAGTGACGCGACAGTCCACAGATTTTTATGACGCCCACACAGCTATAATTTTGTAAGTTATGGCCCCTGCACTATATATAGGTATGTACTGAACTACTTTGCACGAGAGAAAACCGGCAATAACCATAGGGAAATAAGAGCAGAAAAAAAAACCTGTACAATGGGAAAAAAAAGAAACATAGTCCTTTGTTAAAAGCGGAATAACAAAACTACAAAAAGTTTTCTTCTCAGTGTGGTCTTCCTATACACATATATATATATATATAAAAATATCAGCACTATGCTACACATAATTCCAGTGTAAGAATTGAAAACTCTGTGAAGACTCACCTGGTCCATATAAAAGTGAATGGCCAAGTCATCAGTGTCCACTCTGGATGCCATGGGATTGCTGGCCATCAGGGTACTCTGGTCATCTGCAGGCTTTTCTCCCGATGGCAGGGACAGCGTTGTCACAAACATACCAGTATATTTCAGAGACTTGGAACTAAATGAAAAATAATTGAAAATTAATGTAATGTAACCTAGGTCTACTATAAAATCTTATCAAGTCCATTTAATGTTTATATGGATCAAACTGGAGAACTGTGGCCCAGTGGCACCGCATTTGGCACCGAAGGTCCTGGGTTCAAATCCTGGTAAAGGCTAGTATTTGTTCACGGGTTCTGGAGGGTGTCCATGAGTCTACCCAGCTCTGATGGGTACCTGACTTTAGTTTGGGTAAAGTAAAGGCAGCTGGGTATTGTGCTGGTCACATAATACCCTAGTATGCTATGGACACAGAATAATACCCTAGTATGCTACGGCCACAGAAACTGGTGAATGCTACTTCACTGGCCCTATGGATCAATTTGGTCAGACGGGATACTTTACTTTTTTTCTATGGATCAAACTGGGGCACAGTGGAGGGCGCACAGAAGATTCTTGTTTCGAATCCTGGTGAAGGCTTAAATTTGTTGGGGTAAAGTAAAGGTGGCTGGGAATTGTGCTGGCCATTCAATCCCCTAGTATGAACGCTGCTTCTCTGGCTCAATGATTTCATTTAACTCTAACTACCTGGCTAAACATTTTGTTTCTCTACCAAGCTTAATATTTCATTCAACTCCCAAACAAGTCCAAGGACCTCCTTTCCTTTTCTCCTACCGTGACAAGCTGGAACGAGTTGGTCAGGCTAACAATTTACCTCTTGACGCAAGCTTGGACTTTGTGAAGGCCACTCGAGAGTTTGGTGGACTTTGTCTCCAAAAAGAGTAAAGTTTCCGCAGGTGCCTGATCATCCTCACCAGCGTAGGTGTAGTAAGTGTATACAACCTGGGAAGAAAACAAAGGTATCTCTGAAGGCTATTGGTCAGTTTATAGCTGCTGGATACTTTAAGTTTAAGAAAGCCAACAAGTTCTAGCTCTATGTGGTCAGGATTGGACACGGTGGCCTAGTCGGCAGCATGATGAGACGGCCCACCAAAGGTCTCGGATTGAATCCTGGCAAAGATCTGGTTACGGGTCAGAAGGGGTCTCCCCAAGTATATCCAGCTCTGAGGGGTACCTGACAACAGTTGGGGGATAAGTAAGTCAGCTAGGTATCTCTGCCACCCTACAGCAGGTTTGGGCGATGGACATAATAATTTTCTTTCAAGAAGAAACATTTGAATAAGGTGTTATGTAGGAGGTCCTTCCTATGCCCTATTTCCCCACCTTATTCTTATCATGTGACCTTTATTCTCATTGGTTGGAGCCAGTGACTAACCTTCTTGTCACCTGTATTCCCTTACTTTTTAGTGGTCGTTGAGATCAGATGTCTTGTGTGTGTACATGTTTGTTTTGCAAGTCAAGAGTTATGTGTTATTTTAACTCTTGTGTTGATTTCTTCAATGTTAAATAAGATACGGCTAGAACCCCTTATACAGAATAAACCATAACCCTGGACATGCAAGTAAGAAAGGCATATGGCACAACCACGTTATTACCAGCGCAGGTACAAAGGTAAGAGTAGGTGGTGGTGGAGAGGGAGGGACGGGGGTGCTATTACAAAATGTCCAGCTATTATTATTTTCAGTCTCTCACCTTTACAACAGCAACAGAGTTGGGGCCGCCAGTGAATGTCACACTGACCTTATCCGTAGTGGGCGGCAGCTGTGGAATTAGTGAATGTTACATTTCTGGTAAAGATCATCAATAGACATCTTATAAAGACTTCACAAATATTAACTATTATAAAGATTATAAGACAGACATCATTTTTAACACCAACACGCCAAACTATGGTGACATTACCGTCGCAGTCTGCAGCAGCAAAGCTCTCGACCCAGACAGTTCAAAGGTCATGTCAACAGGATGCATCACTTTCAGGTGTGAGGGAGACTCCCCAGGCCTGAATTTGGAGCCAAACTCTGACAGGGCCTGAAGTACCATGACGGTGTCCTACACGACAAGGAAATAAAGTTAAAGAAACAGTTTTCATTTAACAAAGTCAATGTTTTACAAAAGCCTAAATACTTTTATTGTTTTGTAATTATATTGTAATTATATTACAGAGTTCTTACTGTAAGCGTAAAAAAAAAAGGTTTTTCGACAACCAATATGTATTAGCATATTTCATTTCAAAATCGCATTATTTTGTTGTTTTTTTTAGTTAAGAGTTGAAAAGTATAGTTTACAATCTTCTATATGGCAAATTGCCTATATCTTAAACCAATCAGAAAACAGGTTGTTGTTTTTTAAATGTACAAGAGGGACATAACAGAAGTAATACAGATGTTATTCAGTTTTTTTTAGTTTTGTCAAAATATGAAAAACCGACTTATGCGATTGTGAAATGACCATGATAAAATAAGGTATCCTCAGAAAAAAGAGTCATTTACATCAAATTAAAGAGAAATAAATCACCTGAAAGATTTTTTTTTTTTTTAATCCAAGCTTTTGAGATTGCTCTGTTAAAAGGAGAAAAAAATCTGATCCTTTCACTACATAAAGGACACTGAGTTGCAAGATGTGGCTATTGGTTCAAAATACTGAGTTGCAAGATGTGGCTATTGGTTCAAAATACTGAGTTGCAAGATGTGACTATTGGTTCAAAATACTGAGTTGCAAGATGTGGCTATTGGTTCAAAATACTGAGTTGCAAGATGTGGCTATTGGTTCAAAATACTGAGTTGCAAGATGTGGCTATTGGTTCAAAATACTGAGTTGCAAGATGTGGCTATTGGTTCAAAATACTGAGTTGCAAGATGTGGCTATTGGTTCAAAATACTGAGTTGCAAGATGTGACTATTGGTTCAAAATACTGAGTTGCAAGATGTGGCTATTGGTTCAAAATACTGAGTTGCAAGATGTGGCTATTGGTTCAAAATACTGAGTTGCAAGATGTGGCTATTGGTTCAAAATACTGAGTTGCAAGATGTGACTATTGGTTCAAAATACTGAGTTGCAAGATGTGACTATTGGTTCAAAATACTGAGTTGCAAGATGTGGCTATTGGTTCAAAATACTGAGTTGCAAGATGTGGCTATTGGTTCAAAATAATGAGGTGCAAGATGTGGCTATTGGTTCAAAATACTGAGTTGCAAGATGTGGCTATTGGTTCAAAATACTGAGTTGCAAGATGTGGCTATTGGTTAAAAATACTGAGTTCCAAGATGTGGCTATTGGTTCAAAATACTGAGTTGCAAGATGTGGCTATTCGTTCAAAATACTGAGCTGCAAGACATGGCTATTCGTTCAAAATACTGAGCTGCAAGATGTGGCTATTTTATCAAAATACTGAGCTGCAAGATGTGGCTATTGTTTCAAAATACTGAGTTGCAAGATGTGGCTATTGGTTAAAAATGCTGAGTTCCAAGATGTGGCTATTGGTTCAAAATACTGAGTTGCAAGATGTGGCTATTCGTTCAAAATACTGAGCTGCAAGACATGGCTATTCGTTCAAAATACTGAGCTGCAAGATGTGGCTATTTTATCAAAATACTGAGTTGCAAGATGTGGCTATTGGTTCAAAATACTGAGTTGCAAGATGTGGCTATTGGTTAAAAATACTGAGTTGCAAGATGTGGCTATTGGTTAAAAATACTGAGTTCCAAGATGTGGCTATTGGTTCAAAATACTGAGTTGCAAGATGTGGCTATTCGTTCAAAATACTGAGCTGCAAGACATGGCTATTCGTTCAAAATACTGAGCTGCAAGATGTGGCTATTTTATCAAAATACTGAGCTGCAAGATGTGGCTATTGTTTCAAAATACTGAGTTGCAAGATGTGGCTATTGGTTCAAAATACTGAGGTGCAAGATGTGACTATTGGTTCAAAATACTGAGCAACAAGTTGTGGCTAGTGGTTCAAAATACTGAGCTGCAAGATGTGGCTAGTGGTTCAAAATACTGAGGTGCAAGATGTGACTATTGGTTCAAAATACTGAGCTGCAAGATGTGGCAATTGGTTCAAAATACTGAGATGCAAGATGTGGGGTATTGGTTCCAAAGGTCTGTTAGCCAAATACATCACCACAGAGTACAGAATTAGTTGTTAATAATAAGATCTCTTTGGGTACAAACACAAATTATATCTATACTAAAAGTAAAAGAACATTAGAAATAGATTTTTACAATACTTTAGTTTGGAGATCTTAGTTTTACAACTGTCATAAACACTGGAAACAGAGTACCGAGAATAGAAAAACTAACAAACAAGAAACAAACACAATAGAAAAATTCTAGAAAAACACTAAAAAAAAAACAAACTGGAAAAATTTTGAAAAAGAGTTAAAAAAAAAACTTTATAAAAAAAAGACTATAAAATAAAAGCACTAGGTCAGAGTAAATTTTTTTTTTTTTTTCAACTATCAAGAAAGAATGAAAGAAAAAGCCCTAGATCCCACTAACCAACCTGAGTGCTGTGAAAGCCACCCTTGCTGTTCTGCTGTGACTGCAGCCACTTCATCAGCTCCATCCCTTCCGCCAGGCGATGCAGACGCGTGTAGGTCAGCAGGACGTAGGCTCCGATTTCCAGGTTTCTGGAAACATGAGGGCGGATATTGTAAGCCGGCCCAAGAACCGGAGCATCTGCAGCCTGTTTGGCATTCAGCGGGCTGATGGTCCCAGGCTCCACAGTCATCCAAGGCACCTGTGAATCTTTTTGAATAATAAATACAAAGTATCAGATAGTGTCATTTCAGGGGGGGGGCTGATTTATTATCTTCTCTACCTGTTACAGCTCTGTATGGGCGACCTTGTGAGCTCTCCTTACTTTAAGCACTTAGCTTTTTTCTACACTTTTTACTTATGGGACACAGTGGCGTACCGTTCCAAGGTCCTGGGTTAGAATCCTGGTGCAGGCTAGAATTTTTTCCCGGCTCAGGAGGGTGTCCCTGAGTCTACCCAGCTCCATAGTTGGGGTAAAGTAAAGGCGGCTGTGTATAGTGCTGGCCACACAATCACCTAGTGTGCTGTGGCCACAGAAACTGGTGAACGCTGCTTCACTGGCCCTATGGATCATTTCGGTCCGGCGGGATACTTTACTTTACTTTTACACTCTTTACTTTGGCAAAAGCTTGTCAAGATAAATCTGTTATGTGACATGGTGGTATGGTGTAAGTGTGTTGGACTGCCACACTGAATGCCTTGGATACAATTTGTGAGCACGTTGGGAGCGCTCGGCGCTAGCGTAAAGAAGGTCTACTGCCGCCCTGCAGGAGTTTTGGGCCTAGTGGACGTAATAATATTCTATCTAGAAGGAACATCTGTAAAACTTATGTGTCAACTTGAATTAGCTTCACTATGGACCAAAATGGTCTGAATGGGAAAGTCTATTTTGTATCTAACCTAATAGAAGAAGAAAAAATAACAATCTCAGGACAAAGTCCTAACCACACAATGACCTGTGACCCACAACTTAATCAGCTGGTTGGGCTCACTATCAAGCATGTACGGCTGTTACTGTAGGGCATAACAAAGGATGGAAAACAGAAGAACAGAATGAGACCCAGCAACCATATGGCTTCAGCCCTTGAATCTCAACAACAAAATTCTACTATTGCCTTAAGTCCAACAGTGACCATTCATCTCTACACCAGAAGACCCTCAGTCTAAACAGGAAAAGTACTGTGCAGCTGATCAAGAAGGGGTTCCAGTCCCTCCCTAACCCTTAACTAACACTAACAAGTGGGTGGGAACACTAACAAGTGGGTGGGAACAATAACAAGTGGGTGGGAACACTAGCAAGTGGGTGGGAACACTAACAAGTGGGTGGGAACACTAACAAGTGGGTGGGAACACTAACAAGTGGGTGGGAACACTAACAAGTGGGTGGGAACACTAACAAGTGGGTGGGAACACTAACAAGTGGGTGGGAACACTAACAAGTGGGTGGGAACACTAACAAGTGGGTGGGAACACTAACAAGTGGGTGGGAACACTAACAAGTGGGTGGGAACACTAACAAGTGGGTGGGAACACTAACAAGTGGGTGGGAACACTAACAAGTGGGTGGGAACAATAACAAGTGGGTGGGAACACTAACAAGTGGGTGGGTCAACTACCTATTGGACCAAGGAGATCAAAGTGAGCTCTGTGATAAAAAAGAAAATGATTACAACCGTTGTTCAATAAAATCTTACCTGAGACGACTGCTAACAGCTGGCCAATAAGGTCAAGCGTCTCCTTGGTGTTGTTGGGGATAAGTGATAGGCCGTAGGCAGCAAGAGCTGCAACAAAAGTCTTTTTCTCAGTTTTCAGCTTCTCTGGATTCAAGTTGCTCTTTATGTAGAGCAAGGCTTTATTTATATTTTCCGTCAGAGACAAGGCATTTCTCTGCAGAGAACAAGAAAACAGATTAAATTATACATTTCATATCTTTTGTTTTACATTATGTTGTATGTTGTTTGTTATAGGGTGGGTGTGCCGTTGTTAACTTTGAATAATTTACCTCCCATAGAGCCTGCGAGGCTTCCAGCATGCTGATCAGTACGTACACAGTGAGGGCTTCATCTGAGCCGGTACCTGACTGGAATACAAGAGAATGCAACTGTTTTTTCAAAAGGAAATAACTAAGGTAGGGAATGATGGCAGAAGGTTAACTTGAAATAATAGAATTAACAGCAGGTTAAGGAAAGGTCACAATGCCCAGACAAAGCATTTCCCCCAAAAACCAAAAAGTTGGAGACACATGCAACAAGTAATAGCAGTGGAACCAATACTAAAGGCATTCTTGTCAATTTATTTGCTACTTAAGTCTGAATTGAAATTTCCAAAGTACTGTTTGTAGATTAGAGCATTAATTTCAAATGCACCTTTAATGCCAACACCAAAAAATTAAACTACCCAATGCTGTTATACTTATTACAGAAAGAATTTATAGATGTATTCTGCATAGATTTTTCCGAAGCCGGACGTTTGGGCGCAGCCATTTTGGCGTGACCGTTATTGCGCGATGGAATGAAAATATATCACCTTATTTAATAAACGTAATATAACAATATTTTTTTACAATAAATTAGACAAATAGTAAATAAAAAGAGTTTAATGCAATATTATTGCATATATATGACTTTTAAATTTTAATAACTTTTAAAAGTTGTTTTTTTATAAAATGAATGATAAAAATAGTAAATAATGACAGATTAAAACAATGTGTTTGAATACATAAAGGCTGATCTATCTATTTATATATTTATTGTCTCTTTGTAGGCAGTTTCTTTTTTGTGGTCCTCATTTCAATAAATATATTGTGAGTTGCTAAGAGCACATTAAGTGATTTTGATATTCATTAGATTACTAGTTTAATAGTCTAGTCCTATATGCATTTAAGTACAGTGTTTTAAACTATTATTATTTACAATTGGTTTCACCTAATAAAATTTAAAAAAAATCGTTTTCCTCAATTGAAGTTGTAACATTACGTTTATTGAATGGTGTGATTTCTTATTTAATCCGTCGCGCCAAAACGTCCAGCGGTAAAACGGATGCGCCAAAACGTCACGTACTGGATTTTTCAATGCACACAGAAATTAAATTGCTTGTTTGAATACCCCAGTTTGCTGAACACCCCCCAGTTTGCTCGACACTTCTACACAATGGACTAAAACTTGTCTGAGAGGGTGATTTTAAATCTTACATGCTGTTTAGACGAATGTACAGAAATGAAAGTGTAATGACTTTCAATACTTCTTACCATTGCAACTACTGACAATGTGTATTGGATTTGTGTTCCCAAAAGTTTGGTGTGTTTGTGTTTGCTTCAGCCTGCTGCATTAGCTTTTAACAAGGCCTGGTTGTGTGTTGTCTCTCCTCCACATTGCATCACCCTATAAACGTACCTGCATATCCGAGTGCAGGACTTTGCCACGCTCCACAAACTTTCCATTGGCGTCCTGGCGTGACTGTAAGAATTCAACTCCCGTCCTCAGGATGCTGTCGTCGACTGGTATGAACTCAGAAGCCTGAGCAAAGCTCCGAATAACAAATGCTGTTAACCTGGTGAGGTGAACAGTTCAACATAAGAGTGCCATTTGTGTAATTTATTAAAGTCAAAAATACATTATCAAAAGTTTTACAATGTTAGGCTCAAACAATTTAAATAGAAAAAGAAAAGATATAAGTACACATTTTAAAGTATGGCAAAGATTTCCATATTTCAGGTCAGCAATTCTAAATGAAAGATATTTATAAAATCAGGAAATACAAGGTTTCATCATGAATGAAGCCTCGCAATTAAGCTACTCAGCAATTTCCCCAAAATATCGCAACACATTTAAGCTACTCAGCAATTTCCCAGAAATGTCGCAACACATTTAAGCTACCTAGACATTTCCCAGAAATGTAGCAACACATTTAAGCTACCCAGAAATTTCTCATAAATGAAAAAAAATTATATTTAAGCAGCCACTCGTAAATTTCACAAAACCCCAGTAAATGAAGATTAATCCAGGAATACCTAATTGTGTGGGGTTTCCCACACAAGGTGTCTCTTGTTCCTACACAACTGTGTAAGGTACTCACCAGGTACTTCCCACTGAGTCAAGTGACTCCTTCCCCCAAGGTGTCTCTTGTTCCTACACATCTGTGTAAGGTACTCACCAGGTACTTCCCACTGAGTCAAGTGACTCCTTCCCCCAAGGTGTCTCTTGTTCCTACACATCTGTGTAAGGTACTCACCAGGTACTTCCCACTGAGTCAGGTGACTCCTCCCCCCCCCCAAGGTGTCTCTTGTTCCTACACATCTGTGTAAGGTACTCACCAGGTACTTCCCACTGAGTCAGGTGACTCCTCCCCCCAAGGTGTCTCTTGTTCCTACACATCTGAGTAAGGTACTCACCAGGTACTTCCCACTGAGTCAGGTGACTCCTCCCCCCAAGGTGTCTCTTGTTCCTACACATCTGTGTAAGGTACTCACCAGGTACTTCCCACTGAGTGAGGTGACTCCTCCCCCCAAGGTGTCTCTTGTTCCTACACATCTGTGTAAGGTACTCACCAGGTACTTCCCACCGAGTCAGGTGACTCCTCCCCCCAGGCACTGTAGGAGCCATCTTTGTGTCTGTAATTCTCAACCTGACGCTGGTAGCCTGCACAGGAGAATTGAGAAACATTTTAATTTGAGACTGGAGAGACAGTCTGACTTTATATGTTAAATTTCAGAATTCCAGAACAATACTCAATACAGTTGAAATATAAAGAGTGTAATTATTTGTGACTCTATAATGCTTTTGTTATTTTCTGTCTCATACCCAGAGTTCTTACTTTAGAATCATTTTTAAAATTCACAAACTTTACATGAAATTTACAAATCAATTTATACTAGTATGTGTGAAATAACGTAATGTCTGGTGATGAGGTAGTCCATATAAATGTTTAAGAAATGACTACATATGCATTTTAAGTACAGATATAATCATTTTAGAAAAAGCACTTAATGGGAGTTAAGGACTTCTAAACTTAATAAGTTTTTCACCAAAAAAGAAAATTCAAAATCAAGATTTTTTTACACTACTTTGCTCATTTTAGCAAATTTTTTTAACTTTTCAGATTCTTGGTAATATTTTCCAAACTTACCTAAACTTGAAAAAATCAAGTAAATTTTGTCCATGTTTGACAAATTAAGCATATTTTCCCAAATTTGGAAAATGAAGTCAATTTTCCCAGACCCGATGAACCCTGATTTCAGTTGTTCCCCTTTACTGTGAATGTATAGGTAAGTGCCTTTATCAGACCACTGGGATTCATAAGGGCAGGGAATCAAATTTTTCTGTGTTATTTTTAGACTCACCATGCAAGGGATTTTTGTGACTCGGCCACTGTCCAGTCCTAAGCTTGATGTAAGTTACTCTTTAGAGCAAGGTGATATAGTGGACACTGTCCAATGTAACAACCCCTGCATTGTTTTATTAGGTATTTGAACTTCGCCGTTTGGAACAATCCTAATTGATGCTCTGCTGATACACCTAGGTGGCCCTCACCTACCCTCCCATAGATATGCTGATACACCTAGGTGGCCCTCTCCTACCCTCCCATAGATATGCTGATACACCTAGGTGGCCTTCACCTACCCTCCCATAAATGTGCTGATACACCTAGGTGGCCCTCACCTACCCTCCCATAGATATGCTGATACACCTAGGTGGCCCTCACCTACCCTCCCATAAATGTGCTGATACACCTAGGTGGCCCTCTCCTACCCTCCCATAGATATGCTGATACACCTAGGTGGCCCTCACCTACCCTCCCATAAATGTGCTGACACACCTAGGTGGCCCTCACCTACCCTCCCATAAATGTGCTGATACACCTAGGTGGCCCTCACCTACCCTCCCATAGATGTGCTGATACACCTAGGTGGCCCTCACCTACCCTCCCATAGATGTGCTGATACACCTAGGTGGCCCTCACCTACCCTCCCATAGATGTGCTGTGATGTCTTTTCTTACCACTAATCCAAAGCTATCTTCAACCTGTAAATATCATTTGCGTTCTTTAACGCACTCAAGCCCAGAGGCAGAAAGAAAGCTAAGGACACTGTCTGTAAAGTTACTTTTGACCTAAACAGATAAGCCTAGTGCCATGCCTTCATTCTCCTGACCTTAGGCAAGACTCTGCATTGACAGTTATTTTTCCGGAAACATACCCAACTAAAGTGGGTCAAGTAACTTCTGGACCATTTCTGAATGGATTTTTGTGTTGTTATACCCACTGCCCACAAGTTTGGTGGGACTTATCTCTGTGACAGTAGCCAGCGCAACGAGACCTTTGGACTACAACAGGTGCTGCTGACAGCTGCCCGTATGCGCTAACCCGGCAGTTGACTCTCTGCTGGTACACACATTACAATCCTTGAGCCTTGAGACCCATAGGTGCAGAAGTGACTAACCCATAAACCATGCTGCACTTGCTTTTAAACGCGATGGAGATTCTTTAGAGGACAGTGTAATAAATAAGATAAGATTCCTAGGTCTAACACTTAAACACAGCCCACCTTTTTTCATATTGGTGGCCAGCTGAGAGGCCATCTCTTCCATCCCTACTTGCCCCGTGCCTCGGATGTACTTCAGGCCGAATATGTTGGGGACAGTTGAGACCATGTTCTGCTCACCGCAGCCATACGGTACGCTGACCAAGTTCTCCAAACCAGACAAAGCCTGACCAAAAACTTCTCCTACAAAACATAGAAACTATAAAATAACATTTTTGATCTTTCATTCATTCTAAGAAAGCATACCTTAAATGAGGAATGTTAATATCAGATGTCTTTTCAAAACCAATTTTGTTTCTAGAAATCTGATTTCAAATCAATGTTTGCCTACTCCCCCACCCCCACATGATGTCACAGGCCAGACAGCCAAATTTACATTGTTCAATTTGGCATATGCTAAAAATAATTAGAAGCCTAATGTTAAAGAGTGTTGGTGGGACCACTAACCGTAATTAGTGGGTTGGTAGGACCACTAACTGTAATTAGTGGGTTGGTAGGACCACTAACTGTAATTAGTGGGTTGGTAGGACCACTAACTGTAATTAGTGGGTTGGTAGGACCACTAACTGTAATTAGTGGGTTGGTAGGACCACTAACCGTAATTAGTGGGTTGGTAGGACCACTAACTGTAATTAGTGGGTTGGTGGGACCACTAACTGTAATTAGTGGGTTGGTAGGACCACTAACTGTAATTAGTGGGTTGGTAGGACCACTAACTGTAATTAGTGGGTTGGTAGGACCACTAACTGTAATTAGTGGGTTGGTAGGACCACTAACTGTAATTAGTGGGTTGGTAGGACCACTAACTGTAATTAGTGGGTTGGTAGGACCACTAACTGTAATTAGTGGGTTGGTGGGACCACTAACTGTAATTAGTGGGTTGGTAGGACCACTAACTGTAATTAGTGGGTTGGTAGGACCACTAACTGTAATTAGTGGGTTGGTAGGACCACTAACTGTAATTAGTGGGTTGGTAGGACCACTAACCGTAATTAGTGGGTTGGTAGGACCACTAACTGTAATTAGTGGGTTGGTAGGACCACTAACCGTAATTAGTGGGTTGGTAGGACCACTAACTGTAATTAGTGGGTTGGTAGGACCACTAACTGTAATTAGTGGGTTGGTAGGACCACTAACCGTAATTAGTGGGTTGGTAGGACCACTAACTGTAATTAGTGAGTTGGTTAGGACCACTAACTGTAATTAGTGGGTTGGTGGGACCACTAACCGTAATTAGTGGGTTGGTAGGACCACTAACCATAATTAGTGGGTTGGTAGGACCACTAACTGTAATTAGTGAGTTGGTAGGACCACTAACTGTAATTAGTGGGTTGGTGGGACCACTAACTGTAATTAGTGAGTTGGTAGGACCACTAACTGTAATTAGTGGGTTGGTGGGACCACTAACTGTAATTAGTGGGTTGGTAGGACCACTAACTGTAATTAGTGGGTTGGTAGGACCACTAACTGTAATTAGTGGGTTGGTAGGACCACTAACCGTAATTAGTGGGTTGGTAGGACCACTAACTGTAATTAGTGGGTTGGTAGGACCACTAACTGTAATTAGTGGGTTGGTAGGACCACTAACTGTAATTAGTGAGTTGGTAGGACCACTAACTGTAATTAGTGGGTTGGTGGGACCACTAACTGTAATTAGTGGGTTGGTAGGACCACTAACTGTAATTAGTGGGTTGGTAGGACCACTAACTGTAATTAGTGGGTTGGTAGGACCACTAACCGTAATTAGTGGGTTGGTAGGACCACTAACTGTAATTAGTGGGTTGGTAGGACCACTAACTGTAATTAGTGGGTTGGTAGGACCACTAACCGTAATTAGTGGGTTGGTAGGACCACTAACTGTAATTAGTGGGTTGGTAGGACCACTAACTGTAATTAGTGGGTTGGTAGGACCACTAACTGTAATTAGTGGGTTGGTGGGACCACTAACCATAATTAGTGGGTTGGTAGGACCACTAACTGTAATTAGTGAGTTGGTAGGACCACTAACTGTAATTAGTGGGTTGGTAGGACCACTAACTGTAATTAGTGGGTTGGTAGGACCACTAACCGTAATTAGTGGGTTGGTAGGACCACTAACTGTAATTAGTGGGTTGGTAGGACCACTAACTGTAATTAGTGGGTTGGTAGGACCACTAACCGTAATTAGTGGGTTGGTAGGACCACTAACTGTAATTAGTGGGTTGGTAGGACCACTAACTGTAATTAGTGGGTTGGTAGGACCACTAACTGTAATTAGTGGGTTGGTGGGACCACTAACCATAATTAGTGGGTTGGTAGGACCACTAACTGTAATTAGTGAGTTGGTAGGACCACTAACTGTAATTAGTGGGTTGGTAGGACCACTAACTGTAATTAGTGGGTTGGTAGGACCACTAACTGTAATTAGTGGGTTGGTAGGACCACTAACTGTAATTAGTGGGTTGGTAGGACCACTAACTGTAATTAGTGGGTTGGTAGGACCACTAACTGTAATTAGTGGGTTGGTAGGACCACTAACTGTAATTAGTGGGTTGGTAGGACCACTAACTGTAATTAGTGGGTTGGTAGGACCACTAACTGTAATTAGTGGGTTGGTAGGACCACTAACCATAATTAGTGGGTTGGTAGGACCACTAACCGTAATTAGTGGGTTGGTAGGACCACTAACCGTAATTAGTGGGTTGGTAGGACCACTAACCGTAATTAGTGGGTTGGTAGGACCACTAACCGTAATTAGTGGGTTGGTAGGACCACTAACCGTAATTAGTGGGTTGGTAGGACCACTAACCGTAATTTTTATTTACACTTAACATTTTAAACATGTAAATGGGATTTTAAATTTTATAAACATTTTATCCAAAATAAAGTTTGACTAATCCTTTTTTGTGTTTGTTTGTGTGAATTGGTGTAAAAGAGTGCAATAGTCTGTCCAATTTTTCCGCCTTCGCCATTGAGCGAGCAGTAGTGACTGGAAACCAGAAGAAAAAAATGTGCGGTAGAGAGCTTTGATCAAGTTACCTCAAACTATATTTGATTTAGACTACAACTCAAAATACAGATCAATGGATGTTTAATGTAGCACAAATAAATAGAATATTTATTTAATATGAATGTCCGTCTGTCCCAAACATTCAGCGTCAGCTGGAAAGCCCAGTGCTTAGTTTTTTTGTATAGACCGGGCTTTAAAATACCAACTCAGTTCTCTATAGCCATGGAGAAAAATCAAGCGTAACATACCAGTGACTTTAAGCTCAACTCTCTGTGAGTCTGGCACAATGTTATCAGGCCATTGGATGGTGAAGCTTTCACTTAGGCTCTTCCCAGTGCTCAGGCTCAAGACTTTTGTTAGGGCTCTGGATCTCTCCACTCCTTCAGGCTGAACAAAGGAACCAAAAAAAAAGGGGGAAGAGACAGGGAACAAGCCCGTAATATGGTTATAAATCAACATCATTTAAAACACTAATCAAAATGCAAGACTAGACAAACCATGGATTAGCATAGGACACAATAATTATCTGTATAGAAGAAGCATCTGTAACATACAAGATAAGATAAGAACATCAACACACACACAGAAAAAGAACAGAATTTTAATAAAGAGGAACATAACTATTACAAAGAGAAAGAACAAGTTTCTACAATTTTTATAAATGCAAAAAGTATCCCGCCTGATCGAATTGATTCATAGGACCAATGAAGCAGCGCTCACCGGTTTCTGTGACCATGGCATACTAGGGGATTGTGTGGCCAGCACAATGCCCAGCTGACTTTACTTTACCTCAACTTAAGTCAGGTACCCATCAGAGCTGGGTGGACTTAGGGACAACCTCCAGACCCGGGAACAAATCCTAGCCTTCAGCAGGTTTTGAACCCAGAACCTTTGATATGCCAGCCAAACGCACTGCCGCTCGGCCACCCTTTATAAATGCAAAATTGATTTAAATTAATCAATGAAATATTCTGAAAAGTAATTTATGACAGTGTAACTTCCAATGGATGTACTTAACCCATTTAAATACTGCCATACATGCTCAATAAAAAATGCAAAAACTGAAACAAAAAAAATTCAAAAAAGAAATTTGTGATGTGGTATTATTTCTTCAACATAAAAATTCAATACTAGATTTTAAGTATGGATAAGGAGAGTAGGTAATATTCTTCTCTTAAGTAGAAGCTTCACCATAAGTTATTAGGCAAGAGAGAAATAAAAAGATTTATGTTTGAAAATGTTTTTTACAGAAGACTTTCTGTAACTATGTTATGTGTGGTTAAAACTGCAAAAACAACAAGTTCTTATTTACGAGCTAAAGTAAAGTAGTAGTAGTAAAGCAATCCTGTCAGACCAAATTGATCTATAGGGCTGGTGATAAAGCATTCACCAGCTGAATAAAGGCAATCCAAAACCAACCTTTACAAGCAATTCTCTCTTGACTTCGTCTTTCTGACCATCTGCTGGGTCCGTAGCTGTGACATGCAGAGAAATCTGGCCAAGGCTTGTGGCATTGATTCTAAATGTTACGCTGGAGGC